>CM060947.1:53583590-53788590 GCA_030765055.1 Mantis religiosa | reverse complement strand
GGAAATATGGAAAAAGTAGGAATGGGAAATCTATGGAGATTAGAGGAAAGAAGTACAAGCGATGTGGGTAATTTGGTAAAATGCAGAATAAAAGATATAGAACGACTGGAAATATGGGGAGGTCTAGAAAATATGAAATCATTACAATTTTACAAGCAAACAAAAAGAAATTAGGGACGAGAAGCATATGCAGTTTACTGCAGTAGGCAAGAGAGAGAAGGGTTAGCATGGATGAGAACAGGAACAATATTTCTAAGAGGGATAAAAGGTAGGGAAAAGGGAATTTGTGAATTGTGTGGGGGAAAATAAGGCAAAGAACACTGTGTAACAGAATGTGAGGAGCTTGCAATGTGGAGAAGAAAGGTTTGGGAGGAAAAATGAGAGAAGTTAGAGAAGAGGATAGTAGCTATAAAAATGTTAACGGGCAGGGAGGAAAAGAAGGTAAGAAGCATTGGTGAGTTCTTGCAGAAATAAAAGAAAAATGGACCAGAAATGTAAAGAATATTAGACAGGAAGATCAGGGAATGGAACGGTAATAATTAAATAACGAGGAGGCATGGAGGTTAAGAGCTACCTGACAGAACAGAAGACCAGGGTGTCATGTAAGCCAAGGTAGCAACAAGGTAAAGACAAATAAATGTAGCCAAAAGTTGTAAATTGTAAAATTTTGGAATATGCATAGTAAAAATCTAATTTAAAAGTCTAAAAAAAATAAAATTAAAGATAGGGGCAAAGAGTAGTTACATGTGGTATAAATTAAGGTTACTGTGAATTGGATCAATATTTTGAGAATATCTTAGAAATTCCCTAATTTTCAGTAAATATGAAAGTGAAAATAATGTAATCATGAGAACAAAATAACACATTTCTACACTTGTATATTTATATGCTTATGCATCTCAAAAACACTTTCCACATATGAGTTGTTTCTTTCCGTCGGCGCCCACACAGATTTCATGGTACCATTCTCCATTTTTCTTGGCTCAGTTAAGTACGAAGTACGTTCAAGTTATAACTCCACTGGGATCAGATAGGAACTTATGTCTTTCTTAAATACACGTGGACTCTTTGTGATTGCCTGGCAGAGATGGCAGCACTCAGTGCATATAAATCTAGTGGAGAGTAAGGACCTTTTGATACTTAAAATGGCGAAGTTTTCATTGCAAAAACAGAGTGTAATCATTTGTTTTCTCCAGTTTCGTTGTGTGACACCTATTGAAATTCATCGTCAGTTGAGCGAGGCATGTGGTGATGGTAACATGGATGTGTCTAATGTGCCTTCCTGGGTGCGACAGTTCAATGAAGGCAGAACATCGTGAGACAACAAACCAAGACAGTCACAGCCTCACACCAGCCGGTCTGACGACATGATCCAGCGAGTGGAGAACGTTGTTTTGGAGGATCGCCGATAAAGCATTTTTAGATCTTCATGCAGGATTGTATACAAAGATTCCGCAAAAATGCCAATTTTGTAGGCGATGTCTGCAATACCTTCTTGGTTTGTTATCACACGATGTTCTGACTTCATCGAACTGTTGCACCCAGGAACGCACATTAGACACATCCATGGTACCATCACTATATGCCTCGCTCAACTGGCGATGAATTTCAATAGGTGCCACACCACGAAAATGGAGAAAACGAATGTTTACACGCCCGTTTTTCAATGAAAACGTCGTCATTTTAAGTACCAAGAGGACTTTACTCCCATCGCTGCCACTAATGTTCCATGCATGTGCAGTGCTGCCATCTGTCTGGCATTCACCGACTCCACGTGTATTTTTATTAACAAATAGAAGTTCCGATCTGGTCCCAGTCTTAAAAAAAATGGTGTTATAACTTGAACGCCCTTCACATTATTTCACCCATTTCATTCATCGTTCGACATGAGCTAACGTTGGAGAATGTAAACATAAAAGAAAAAGAAAAAAAGAATTAGTCCCCCAACTTAACTTAATCCGCTTTGCCAACTGTTGTATCAGCATTTATTTTTGGCCATTTTCAGCACTGACTAAGTAAATATCATAACAACAAGGAGGATTATGAATTTAAGAAACTATATTTTATTACTGTATTATTCCTGAAGCAATTTCTATCCAAAATCGTTATAAATATGTTTTAACTTAAAAAACAACAATGTTAGAAATGGAAAAATTATACACCAGGGCTGTTCAATAAAGGATGATCACATTTTTTTTTTTTTTTTTTTTTTTGGCAACGTACCTTTACTCTTCCTCATACTTTTGATGGTCCTTCTTAAAATAGTCTCCTCTGAATGCGATACACTTGTCCCAGCGCTCCTGCCAGTCTTCAAAGATATGCTGGAGACCATTTTTTTGAGAGAAACTTCAAAATCGCCTTCACCACTGCTTCTGATAATGGATAGTGCCTCCCACGAAGGCGTTTCTTCAAGTTATGGAATAGAAAACAGGTCACATGGGGCTAAATCCGGACTATAGGGAGGGTGGGGGAAGCACCTCACGTTGATCTTTGCAAGATATTCAGCAACAACATTGGCAATATGCAGCCACGCATTATCATGGTGCAGCACCCAGCCTGCTTCATGGAAATGTGGTCTTTTGCGCCTGATATGGACTTGCAATTTTTTCAGGATACCCCTGTAATATTGTCCAGTTACTGATGTGTGTGCAGGTACAACATGCTGATAAACCACTCCATGAATATCAAAGAATGAGATGACCATAATTTTCCCAGCAGAAGCAACCACTTTTGCTTTCTTGGGGGGTTGGTGATGAAGGAGATTTCCACACTGAGCTTTGCTGTTTGCTCTCAGGATCAAAATGATGTAGCAAAGTTTCATCAGCAGTGATTACGTTTGAAATAAACTCCGGATCTTCCTCTAACATCAACTTTAACTACATATTACCTCCATTGCAGCGGTAGGCGATACTGAACATGTCTGAACTTGCCTGGTTCTCACAGGCGGGATCCAGGAGTACCAACAATGAAACTACTGTGGCGTGTTTGTTTCACATTAAGCTAATAACCTATAATAAGATTGAATTGTAGTTGTGAGAAATTATGACCGTAAAATATAATGATCATTCTTTATTGCACAGCCCTCGTAGCTCATTTCAGGAAAAGAGGCTCTATTTCTCACTTAGACTGAAGAAACATAATCGTATTACACACTTAATTGTCAGAGATAGTTAATTTCTTCGCCCACAAAGGTCATTCCAACACAACAATACACTAGCGTCCTCTAAGGAGCACATCGTCTTCGCTTACAGTTTTGCTCATCGAATATTATCTTTCCTTTATGTTAGGGAAAGAAAAAAACACGAGAATTTCGTAGGATGTATATAACCTTCACATTTTTTCTTAAAGTGAACGAAACGTTGCTAATGATATTGGCACGTGCTGAGTACAGAAGAGAAATAACTCGCTCCCTGCAGAGCTCCACTTTGATGTAAGAGATGAACAGGTATTGTTTTACCTAACCAATATACAACCGCGCTGGGAAGTTTGACAAAGAACGATAAAAAGTGGAAACCGCACACCCTATCTTGTTTTTATTGCTTGTGATCCCTTAAGCATGCCCGGAATTCAGTTCCGGTGTACACACAACTTAAATAATGGCCGGAAAAGCTCAACTGCCTAGCTTCGTTCCAGAACATAACCATTACATCGGTAGCGCCTGTTAAAAATGATCGCGTTTCAGAAAATATACAAGAATACCAGACACAGAGATACTTAAGTTGGCAAGTTTTGATTTCTTTAGCACACATATAGCAGGCAGAAAAGGTGCAGCATGCCCCCCAAAGGTTGTACACACGTTTCAAGCCCTTTGAATAACAAAAGACTTAGGAAAAGGTGTGAATGAGTATATCTGTTGGTCTATGAACATCACAAATTTAAAACCAAATATGAGGGTGGGTAAAAAAGTAATGCCTCCTATTTTTTCCTTAAATAACTAAGTAATGTGAAAACTTCCAATTTGGCGCTATTCCTCAAACCTTCTTCTCCAATCCCCTGCAGTAGTAACTTCCTAAGTCAACAAGTGGCAGTACTGCATCCTCTTGCAAAATGGCTGACATCGAAATTCGTATTACACAGCGTTCTGTGATTGAATTCTTGACTGCGAAAGGTGAAACGCCAATTCGCATTCACGAAAGGCTAAAAAATGTAATTGGTGATGCAACGGTGGATGTCAGCACTGTTAGACGATGGGTTCGTCGCTGTAACGAAGCTGAAGGGCAAACACCATTGGCAGATGAAAAGCGAAGCGGCAGACCGGTGACTGCAGTGACTCCAATCAACATTCAGCGAGTCGATGACATCATTCGTGATGATCGCCGTGTAACAACAGGTGAATTATGTCGCATTACCCCCCTCAGTAAAGACAGTGTGATGACGTTTTTTCAACCACTGGGTTACTCAAAATTTTGTTGGGTACCAAGAATGTTAACCAACCAAAACAAAGAAACAAGGAAAAATGTAGCCTCCGAACACTTGCAGCGCTTCAATTTGGAGGGAGAGGAGTTTCTGGAAAAAATTGTTACTGGAGACGAAGCGTGGCTCCATTTTTTTTAACCTGAATCAAAGAGGCAGTTAATGGAATGGCATTCCACAATGACACCGAAGAAAAAAGAAATTCAAAACTCAGCGGTCGGCAGGGAAAGCTGTGGTGACAGTGTTTTGGGATGCAGTGTTTTTTGCAGTGTTTTTGGAGCAGGGATGCACAATAAATTCTCTCCAACACGTCAGAACTTTCAAAAAGCTGAAAGCACGTCTTCGCCGAGTTCGACCAACAATAACTATTACGGATGTTCTTCTTTTGCATGACAGTGCAAGACTACGCACCAGCCGTTACACCATTGCAGCAATTGAGAAATTGGGATAGCAAGTCTTACCTCACCCCCCATACAGCCCTGACCTGGCACCATTAGACTTCCGTCTGTTCGGGCCACTAAGAAAGCTCATCGTGGGATTCATTGTGAAGATGAGGAGGCTGTGAAAACGTCCGTGCGTCAATGGCTTAGGAAGCAAGAGCGTGTGTTTTACCACACTGGGATACATACCCTAGTTAAAAGGTGAACCAAAACTGTGGAAAAGGACGGAGAGTATATTGCATAGTGACAAATTAATCGTCAATGTTGTAGTTTTCAAGCTATGTAAATTGGATTCAATTTTATTGGCAATTAAAAGAGAAAAAATAGGAGGCATTACTTTTTGACCCACCCCCGTAGATTCAGTAGCAAACTCATTTAATTTAAATACCTTTGTACTATGCTACACGAAGATTTTCAAGAGAATCGGAATTTCAAAGCAATCACATAGTGACTATCTCGTACAAGGTTTTTTGACAGAAGTTACAATTCAATGTTCGTTTCACACCATTAAATATTTAATGTTATGTTATGCCTACAGAAGAGAGACCATCTTATCTGTGTCAAGGACGACCAGAGTTCAAAATTGCCATTACAACAATTTCACGGCCTCACTCATAATCTTATGGTATAAACCATAGAGTAGTACTGTCAAATTTGGTCCTTGTCTTGCCATGGGTTTGTATTTTACTAAGCGTTTTGTTTATACGAATAAATGAGAATAGAGTTATATTGACTTCGAAAGTGACAATGTGTAAGTCTGCATGAACGAGAAATAATCTGTATAAACTATAATTTTGGTGGAATGGCTCAGGTGGTTTCGTCTTTGGCCCACATTTGGCAGATCAGGGTTCGATTCCTGTGATTGACCTACCTGACCCATTGTTTTTTTCGGGGGTTTTGCTGGAACGCCATTGCTGGGATAGTTAATTAAATCCACTAAATTTTCTGTCCCCCCAGTTCATCTACATTATTATTTGATATCATCTCTCATCTGGTTGTGTCTTTCAGAGTAGAAGTGTTGGCGTGAGTCTCGGCGTTGCATGTCATCATGTTATGCTCCTAGTAAAAACTTCCTTCTCCAGTAGATTGGTCTCCAAACACGGTCTATGGGGTCGATTCCGGACCACAGTAAAGTAGGATGCAGGTTGTACTGGCCAGCCAGGTAGTTTTCAGCAATGCCCTCTGCACTGTCGTGGCTCCTTGGTACGGTCGCCGTCTGTCTCCTTTCACATCATCCTTCCTCCCTGACTTGCGCCACTTGGGAGCATACGAGAATGGCCTGAAAGTTTCCGACCTCAACATGAAAATGGCAGCACTCGTAAATAAAAGCTAATGAATTTCGTTGTCCATCAATTGACAGTTACTCACCAAAGTTACAGCCATTTTGGACGCTCAGTTGTTATGTAACAGTCGTTTGAGTGAGTTGATGTGAGTGTTTTTATAAAAATGGACAAAATCAAGTGGCAAGCTGTGATTAAATATTTGTTTTTAAAGGGCAATACGCCTACGCAAATCAAATATGCATTGGATTCTGTGTATGGGGACTCTGCACCACTATTTACCACTGTGAAATTTTGTTCAGCTTAATTTAAATGTGGGCGTAAGAGCTTGGGAGACGATAAACATTCGGGACGTCCAGAAACTGCAGTTACCGACGAAAACATCGCCAAAGTTCACTAAATGGTGCTAGACGACCGCCAAATTAAATTGAGAGAGATAGCAGAGGCTATGAACATGTCAAAAGAACGTGTTTATCACATACTAAATCAACATTTAGACCCGGCCCTCGTAGTCATGGTCGCTAAAGCGTATGTCTCTAGTGTTCCGCCGCGTAGAGGGTCGTGGATTCGAGTCCCTCCTTGGGCATGGGTGTTCATGTGTATGGTGAATATTTGTGAAACAAGGAAAAAGTTAAGAAAATAAACGGAAATAATGAAAATTCGGTTAAATAAGAAAAAAGAAACATATATATCTATATACATAGATATATTTTTTATTAAAAAAAACATTTACACATAAGAAAGCTGTCCGCGTGTTGGGTGCCGCGCTTGCTCACGTTAGACCAAAGGGTGTTCGAATGAACATTTCCAACGCTCTCTTGGCGCAGTTCAGGCGCAATAAATCCGAGTTTTCACGCCGATAAATTACTGTAAATGAAACTTGAATACATTATACGTCCGAAATAAAAATACATTCCAAACAGTGCAGTGAAAAGGGGAACTAGCTCCCCCCCCCCCCAAAAAAATAACTGTTGTTTCGGCTGGAAAAGTGATGCCGACTGTTTTTGGGATAGTAATGCAGTTATTTTAATTGATTATCTTCAAAAATGAAAAACCCTTACAAGAGTATAATACGCATCTTTACTTGACAAGCTGAAGAGAGAACTTGGGGAAAAGCGGCTACATTTCTAGAAAAAACAAAATCCTATTTCACCATGACAACGAATTAAATTACGGTTTGAACTGCTTGACTATCCGCCTTACTGACAGATCTAGCCTCAAGCGACTTATTTTTGTTCCCTCATTTGAAAATTGCGCTTGGAGGAGAGAGATTTTCGCCAAATGAAGAGGCATCACCTTCGTGAACAATTACATTGCAGAGAAAACCGCCGGGTACTATTTGGACGGGCTACAGAGATGGGACCATCGCTGGGAAAAGTGTATGTTGAAAAAAAAAAATCCTGAAAAAGTGTCTTGCATCTTTATTAGGTCGGAAACTTTTGAGACCACCTATGTAGGTACAACAGACGAAGTTTGGGCTTCGTGCCGAATTCCCTCGTTAGCGTAGTCCTGTCCAGTATAAGGGTAGTTCTTTAAGATGTTTTACAACATTTTTATCATATACATGACAGTGTCCTTATAAGCGTCCTGTGTAAATTTGTGTAAGAAACATAAGGCTATTGAGTAATTGAATCAACAAGCCAAATTTTATAGTCTAAATCACTAATCCAAGTGAAACAAGTTCATTGATGACATTTAAATTGTTTTTATACATAAAGATTTTTATACATATTTTATATAGAGTACCAGATAAAACGAATCTTAATATTTTAAAGGACCCTGGGAATTCATTAGGTAGCAAAATAAACCATCATGTGGCAATGCTATAAATCTGGTTATATATAATTAATGAATGATTGGTAAAATATTTCGTTTGTTTATACTTTATGTGTTTCTGATTGTATAAATACTATGCACTGCTTGCTTAAAATACAAGTAACACTGTTTGTTAATTACAAATGTTGTAACTCATATTTATCTTTTCCTTTCTATTCTACTGGAAGTGTTATTTGTTTATAAATACCTCTATTCAAGCGGTTTATGAAAAGAAATTAAACTGTTTTTAAAATAAATATGGGAAGAAACAAAGTGTGTAAGATGAATTATTTTTGTTTGTTTTCAGGTAAGTGCGAGCAGTACCAGAGAGAGGCCTGTAAGTTATACACCCCTGTGCCTGAAGTGAACTGTATGCACAGAACACAACTAGCGATAAGGCATGCCGGAACAAATCGAAAATACTTTCCGGTTGCAATATCGAATATGAAGTTGGGAGAAGCTGGGGGGGGGGGGGCTACACCAACTTGAGCGCTGTTTCCAAAACACTTTTGCCATTTCCTCGCTTCCCAAATTTTACATATATACATCGTATACCTATCTAACCCACAAGATGCTTCTTCATTGCCTCCTTTTGTAGCCTGCCTTCGGGGAGACAAACACAATTTATTTCCAGGACAATTTAATAATGATGATAATGATAGTAATGACAATAATGACAATAATGATGATAACAATAATCATAACCATAATAAGTTTATGACAAAGCAGAAACGTATCCCCGCTACTATAATTTATGTAAATGGAAGTATGAATGCAGTATTCCAAATAAACGACATGCAAATCAAAGTACGTATATCAAATTATTAAAAGTCCTATGAAACAGGTAATTTGGTAATCAACTAAGAATGTTTCTTGTAAAAATACGAGGTGCGTTCCAGTTCTAAAACCTCCTTTTTCATGGCTGGGACCAGGTAGGAATTTCTGTTACTTTTTTTTTAATTACACGTGGACATTCTTGTGAATGTTTGACAGAGATGTCAGCATTGTGCAATGCATAGAACTCTAGTGACAGTGACGAGAGTTTGGACTGTTTTTGATACTTAAAATGGCGACGTTTTCTTTGCAAGAACAGCGTGTAATCTTTCGTTTTCTCCATTTTCGTGGTGTGACGAATTCATCGCCAGTTGAGTGAGGCATGTGGTGATGGTACCATGGATGTGTCTAGTGTACGTACGACAGTTAAATGAAGGCAGAACATCGTGTGAAAACAAACCAAGACAGTTGCAGAGATCGCTTCCAAAATTGTAATTTCCGTGGGATCTGAGCACACATTCCTGCATAAAGATCTGAAAATGCTCAATCGGCGATCCTCAAAAATAACGTTCCGGCTGGTGCGAGACCGTGACTGCCTTGGTTTATTGTCTCACGATGTTCTGCCTTCTTAAGGCAAGGCTACACTGAAAATTCCAAATTATATAATAATAAACCTATCATTATGAAAATTTATCCACATAATTATAATATAATTATAAAGGTGCATGCAAATTTTTATGTTGCTACACCAAATAGTTCATTAATTATTAATTATTTTTTGTGAAAATACTGTAAAAATTAAAATTGTTCTACGTGTCAAAATATTTGAGATTTTAAGTTGAATCTTTGTTCTTGGCTAGTACAGAGCAATTTTAAAATACCCACATTCTTATTTTTTGGAACACTCTTGTAGCCTTTGTTCTAAAATATTTTCCAGGTGTTAGCTCTCAAAATTTTCAAAATATTAACTTATTTTATTACCTAACACCCTATAAGTTTCATGAGCATTAACAGAAAGGGGGAATGTTAAGTTTCTTATTTACATATTATGGACCGATCCTGGAAGTTTCACCAAGTTAAATGGAAAACTTCGACGCGTGAGGAATTTTGTATACTGAAAAGTGTTCGAGAAAAAGTTTCTCAGAAAGTTAGTTTTATAGTCGTGATTGTTACTTTTAACAATTGCTAAAGGTCGTTTTACATTGTTACGTGATAGCCTAAAATGCTGCAGTTTATGGCAATAGCATGCCATGTATTACTACAAAACTTAAGCTACCAAAATTGTCAAAAAAGAAAATTTCATGCTTTTCAAAATTTTCGGCGAATTTTCAGCCTTAAACTGTCGCACCCAGGAACGTACATTAGACTCATGCACGGTACCATCACCACATGCCTCACTCAACTGGTGATGGATTTCATTTAGTGTCTCACTACGAAATTGGGGAAAACGAATGCTTACATGCTGTTTTTACAATGAAAACGTCGCAATTTTAAGTATCAAAAACAGCCCTTAATCTCGTCGCTGCCACTAGTTTTATGCACTGCACAGTGCTGCTATCTCCGTCACTCATTCATGCGTATTTTTTTTAAAAAAAAGACCAGACGTTCTTATCTGGTCCCAGTCCTAAAACAAATAGGTGTTACAGCTTTTTTTTGTTATTTTACGTCCTCCAACGTAAAGTCATATCGGACGATGAAGGGAATGGGTGAAACGATGCTCAAATGTGTCCAGGGTCCATGAGCATATTTGAGCATCATTTCACCCATTCCATTCATCGTCCGATATGACTTTACGTTGGAGGACGTAAAATAATAAATAAAAAAAAGAGGTTATAACACCTATTTGTTTCTATTGTATTTGGAGGACGTAAAATAACAAAAAAAGATGAATATAACCTGGTAGTTATACTTAAAATTCTGGCTTCAATTGTTAAACTTTTAAAAAATTTTATATCTCCAACAAAGTGTTAGTGATGTGTGGGTAAGCCTATAAAGTGGGAAATGAATTTGCGCCTATTTCTAGTGATAATACATTGTGAATTTAACCATAAAAATGATTTAAATAATCGATATTTTTATTTTTGCCTCTTAAGTTGGCATCATCTGCACAAAATATAGGTGCATTTACTAAATTATAATTGACAAACAAATATTCTGATGGAATAAACAAATATCTAAGTTTTCTCTGTAGCGTAGATGGTAGCGTGTCCTCTTCTCGTTCAACAGGTCCCGAGTTCAATTTCTTTCAAGGTGAGTTACCTGCATAAGGTTTAGTTTTCGAGATCTTCCCATATCCTGAGAGATAAATGTCAGGTAACTCTAAGCTCCATGAACCTTGGATTCATTTCATCGCCGATACACCCATTTCATATGACTTAACCTTCGAGGATGTTCATTAAAAAAACTAGTGTTTATGTAAATGTTTATAATTCATGTACAAAAACTTTAGAGTCATTTGGATATTAATTAGAACGCTTCAGTGAGTGATATTTGGTTTTATGTAAGAAGAAACAGTTCCTCACAATTAACGGAGTTTCTCAGGAAGTCTACACATGCTTATCCAAATTAGGTAACTCAAAGAATCACGTATTTATACTACGGATGGGCCGATGCCAGTTTTTCTCGATAATCGATACAGATAAACGATATTTATTACGATACTCGACTTCGATTCTCGATACCTCCATTTTTACTTCTAGTTTCAATATAAAATAGAATGTTGAGGAAACTGTAAGCCAATGGAGTTAATTAGGTGCATATATTTAATGAGAAGAGCTTTAAAACCATCAGTGTATTTATGTTTAAACTGTGCATTAGCAATTTAAAGAGAAAACATGTTTTCGGAACAATCTACTTTTATAAGTTTTCTTAAAAAATACTAGCAGTTTCACTCCTTCGGGGTCAAGTTTATTCTTGGGAAATGATAACTGCCTGTGAATCTGATACACGATTATTTTCTTGCAGAGCAATACTGTGCAGGTACCAATTTCACAAACAATAATTGTTCTTAAAGGCACATGAACTCCAGTTTATAGTATTCTTCTAAGGCTAATGGAGTTTCATAATTTTTTATGACCCTATGATATGGATAATAACATTGTCTGTAGGTACATAATACGTCTAAAAAGCTTTGATACATTAGAAACAAGAGAAAATGGACAATAATTTTTTAGATTTATTTACAAGTTTTCTTGTACAGTGGACAAATCTTGGTATTTTTAAGTGCAGTATGATTTGTTCGGAGTTACGGTATGCCAGTTGTGCAAAAGTCAATGGGAATGAACAGAACTTCAGAGGCTATCCTTAAAAAATAAAAGGTATTCATTTTATTTTCCATGAAAATACTTTATACATAGTGATAGTTCTACTTTAATGAAGTAGGGAAGTACGTATGTTGCATTTATACTCTACGGTTACTTATAGAATACGTTTATTGCTATCTTTATTTTAAAATATGCTATGAAATTGCTTGTCTGAAAGTAGTTTAAGATAAATAAAATTAGTACTTTACTAAGTAGCATAGTTTATACTTTATCATTAGAAGGCAATGTGAAAGTAATGTGCATAGATGAACCTACTCCTAATCAGCTATTAAATACACAACAAAAACTGTAGAGGTTAACCATACTATAACATTCAGTAGAAATACTTGCAGAAAAATAAGTGAATTTATGGACGTGGTTAACGCTTTATTCTGCTTTCCACATATTCTAGTTAGTTAGTTACTAACACTCCCCACATGGCAACCTTGGCCTTCGGGGTAACCTCACCCCACCAAGTGATGACCGGACCCATTTCTCAGGTGGAGGCACCCAGAGGGCGGTGTCCATTACCTCCGATGATAGGGTGATAGTGAAGATGGCGGTGAGGTGAGAGGACCTACAGTTTTTACCGTGGACTCCGAACCACGTTGGGCATAGGGGATACTTCACGTGTGCTAGACAGAGGTGAAGGCGTGGATAGGGCCGACTTAAAATCGCCAACCCCAGAGCCGGGAATGGAACTCGGGACCCTTATAACGGGAGCCGCGAACGAAACCACCGCGCTACCCCGGCGCCCCCTTCCACATATTCTATTTACTGATGATAATCCTGGTCTAAGAATGGTGTGATAGGTTTAATTATCATCTGAAGAACAAATAATGAGACAAACGACTCTACTAGGCATATTATCAGGGCCGCGCCGTGACTGAATGGTTAGACCGGTCGACTCACACCAAGGCGGCGGCCATGGTACGTTCCCAGGCGACTGCAAATTGAGATTTATGAAGGACAACGCGGTGCTGGGACGGATTTTTCTCCGGGGTCTCCGGTTTCCCTTACCATCTTATTCCACCGGTGTTGCATCTTCATCTCGTATATCATCAGTGTCACCGCCTGCGGTGCCTTATGTAGTAAAGGTGGACGTTAAATGCTACACACACACATAGACATATTATTTGTAATCCATACTAAAGTATAATTAATAACACCGTTTGATTCTTGGGTTTCCTCCAAAATAGGTCTGCTTTATTAAATTTGATGTGCTGATTTCGAAACTGTAATCAGTTTTTCTCTACCGCGTACCATTTTTGCACAGTTAGTATTTATACCTGAAATATTTTAATGTAGTTCTGTGCATAAATATATGGTATTGAACTGAAAAGAAGCCAGTAAACGAAGAAACAATACTGATGTAATTGTTGAAATGAAAGTGTTTCACAACAGTATAACTATGTTAAAGTGTAACAGACAACAATATATGTCTTATTTTAAGTCCAACCCCTGAAAATTTAGCTCCAGCTATAACTGCTTTTCAAATATTGAGGATCTGTTTTTGTGATAGGCAGTTGTATGTCATACATATTCTGAAAATGTGAAGCAATTATCTTCCAGAAAGCTTAAAGATAAACCTGATATATTTTGCTATATCTGTGGCAACTTTGTTGTTCAAGCACTGGACAAGAAAAAATTGAAGGCAGAGAGACAGTCTCGTCAGAGGAATGAAAAATGTAATTCATGAGTGTCTTGTGGACCGCAAAAATGTTCTTTTACCACTTTTGCACATAAAATCAGGCTTAATGAAGAAATATGTGAAGGCTTTGAGTAAGGATGGTAACTGCTACAAATATATCTGCAAGAAGTTCCCTTGAATATCTCGTGCTAAAATTTAAAATGGTGTATTTGTTGGTCCATAAATTAGATGATTTCTGATACCTTATTTCAAGAAACAAGTATCATCAGAAACTTCCTGGGAAATTAAAATGATTCAAATTACAAAAAATATTGTAGATAACATGCATGAGAACTTTCGAAAGCTGGGTTACAATATGAGTGTGAAAGTACATTTCCTGCACACTCATTTGGACATTTTTCCAGAAAATCTTGGCTGTGTCAGTGAGGAGAAGGGTAAAGACTTTACCACAACATAAAGGAAATGGAAAGATTTTACCAGGGAAAGTGGGATGTGAATATGAAGGCTGATTATTGCTGGTTACCGAAAAGATATATACCAAATTCTTTCCATAGTAAGAACTCTACAAAACGTTCATTTCATTTCAAGGCAATATTTAAAAAACTGGTCAAGTGTTCAAATTTAAGTGATGATGTGAAACATTATATAATTCTGAAGTGTGTTGTGTTCGCAGTTATGGATTTATTAACTTATATTTAATAATATAACATAAATTCGATAGAGGTTAGTATAAAAATGCATATTTTACTATTTCGTATATTGTGAAAAATTGGTATTTGACGGAGAAAAACTTAGCTCGTATTCTGATTCAGCACACTAAAGTTAGGGATAATGACATATTAAAATAAAAACCACAGAGAAAAAGTTAAATTTTGCTTATCAGTGTAATTAGAAACCCCTATATACTAAACGGAATGATGAATTACGTTTGCTTCTGTGAAATGTTAGAACTAGCATTACGCGCACAGTAATAATAAAGGCGTTTTCTGAGAATTAATTCACTTCATTGTTGAGCCGGATAAGCAATTAAAGCAGCACTTGTCAACTTTTACGGCATTTAAAACTATAGAGAACATCATTTTAAAATTGATGCTACGGTTATACCATGCAACAAATAAATAAAGCAGAGTACAATGCCATTATAGTAGATAAAACAACAGATGTGTCATGTCATGACAGCTGTTAGTGATATTACTAGGTCTGAATATAAAGAAATTAATTGGACAACAGTACCGCTGATATCGTGACAAATATCCATAAACACATTTCATATATTGTTAGCCCAATAAGCAGCCGAGCTCCCATACTTGTGTTTTTCTAATTATTCACAGACAACTGGACGAAATAATGCAAAAACATTTGAATAGACTATGCCAAACAAGATATCAATTGTCATTCATGTGTATTAAACATATTATATAAAACACAGCGGAGATTATTGTGATTATGACTAAAGTAGTATACAATAAAAACATTAAATCAGAGACTAACATATCTCTGGCTAACACTTTTTAATAAAATAATGAGCTATGTTGAAATATTTTTTTGTCAAAATCAAAGTGGACTGTTAGATGCAGTCAAAGCTATAATTGAAAATTTCTAGAACGCCTTCAGTGTGTCACAGATGGAATTGGCATTATCAGAGAAGTCAAAAACGAACCACCTGCTAAACGAAGAAAGGAACGAAGTGATGTAGAGAAAGAGCCTTTGTAAATTTGTTTCTTAATTCTCTTGCAAATCACAAGATTCTAACTGTTTGGTCATAATAGCTTCCAGAAGTTTTGACGTTGAAATGTTTAGTTTATATCCAATAATTTCCCTTAAAATATATATTTCAGGGATATACTGGAAGCACAGCTTTTCTTTAAAGAAGTTATATTAAAAATTGAACTGCAAGTTGTTTTTAAACACCAGAATAAATGCTTTCGTTACAGGAGCTATAACGTTAATGTTATTTATACAGGCTGCAGATTTTTGTTACATCTTCTAGGAAACAACTCTTATGAACTTGAAAATGTCATAATCAACTAGTGAAAGATGCAGTTCGAGTCTTAAATGTTTGAACATATGTTTATGAAATACAATGTATGAACAAAGATTTAAATGATTGCTCTGTGAAAGTGTGTTTGTGAGGATGATACTCAGTTTCAAACAAAAAGTAATAGAGTTGTTCATGACAAGGAGAGAGGAATGAAGTTCAATAGCGAACATCCTAAAGGTAATCGTGTAGGAAAAATTGGCTCTAACATAAAACTACACCACGACGCAGTCATCAAGAATAAGATGTTATTGCCAGTGTGTATAATTTTCTCCTCTATATAGAACCTGTTTACCATGATCTTGGCTGCCATGGGGTTGAACTTAGAACTTCTGAGTACCAGATCAACCAACTTGTTCTATTTGTGAAATAGTTTGAAATGTTAACAATTGCTTAAGACAAAAGATGGAAGTACAGCAGTAAGTATTTTGACATTACAGTGAATCCATGTTAGTACGTATGCATACGGTAAAGACAAATGAATGCTTTAATATATTTATACCTTTGTGAAGTAAATTTGTCCGTGTCCTTTACGATTTAAGTCTCTAAGAATGAAGAGGACTTCAAGGACTGTTCCAGATAGGGTTGCCAGATTTCTAAGCTAAAAAAGGAGTCTCATTTTTTTAAAACTTTGTTTAAACAAAAAAAAAAGATAAATTGGTAAACACATTATGCTGAATACATAAACATTAAATTATGCACATTATTAACCTTCCTCTAGGCTCAGCTGCCCCAAACCAGTAATTGTTATAGATGCTTCCTCAGCACATTCAACACAATCTAGTAGCTTATTTTGCACTCCCTTTAAAGGGTCAAAGTTCAGGATGCAAACTGGGAACATCTTTGGATTGTATCTGTTTTATGCATCGGTAGCCAATGATAAAAAGGTAGAAGGTCTTTTTGGACATCTCAAAATGGGTACAGTCATTAACCGTTTTAGGAGCAAGAACATCCCTCAGTGTCATTTCCGCTTTAGTGCGCCCACATGAAACTTGGGAAGCAATCGCAGAATCACTGAAAATTTGGGACAGAAGTTTGTTTCACAATCCATACTAGAATAACTTAAATTGTGTTTCACAGCATGATACACTAAACAAAGTTCGCACGCTGTGATATTGTCATAATATTGTTTATTTTTCAAATTAACAAAATAATTCGAAAGTTTATTTCCAACTACAGCATGACATTTTTCCTTGTTTAGATGCCCCTTATAACGTTCATATTGCCTCAAATCACTTTGTCCACCATGTGAAATGCTGAAATATTACCTTACGTGGTACAAAATGCCCGATTCTTGTCCCATGCCGGCTTTACCCAAGGAAATGTGTCTCCCCATTTCTTGAGATATGTTTGATGACGTTTTGCCTTCAATTTTTTCCGTGGAGAAGTTTTTTATGGATCGATTCACCCTCAAACATACTTCAAATATCGTTGTACAGTTGTACACGATCACCAATGTAGGCTCAGCTTCCAACAACCACGGTTAAAATAGATTTACAACATAGAGTAGAATGGTAACGGAAGTAGAACTGAAAGCAACTGAAAGACAAAATCAGAGAGACATTAAACTTACTTATTATCGCTGGCAGAAACGTGCTGCTCTGCTGCTACATTTTGGCACACACACATGTATCTACAGTGCGGGCGATGGTTCTGTGCCGGTGGGGACGGTTTGCGCAGTCCAGTTGCTGAGCCTACACTCCCGATCATGCGCAGTACACTGAAATGGCCAGTATCGTGGAGAGGTTTGACCGGATAACTTCTAACGCTTCGGTGCCGTCACGTTAAGTTCTTACCTAGATTAAAATGACTCCAATTCAAAGCAAACTTGATGGAGAGAACACTTCACACATTATTTTATTAATAATGTCAATCTATTCTGAAACGGGAAGCAGTTTCTGGCAATATGCTAATAAAAAGCAAAGGAGGGTGCTGCAACAAAAGTATCTGAGAGAAAATTTCTTAAAATAATTAAAGAAGGGGAGAAATGTGGGGCACTAGTGACCTCCTTTGAAACATCTGGAAAGTACATCATGTACCAGAAAAAATCACTGTCATTGATGACTTTGATAGGTGTGTAATTCGCCAAAATATGTATAATTTGTATATTCAGCAGAAAACTGTACGCACTGTCAAAATTTGGCACTCCTGAAACATCAAGATTCCATTAACTTTAAAGAGGGAAGCACTAGTTTAAAGACTATCTTATGTGGCATAGGTTTCATGTGGAAGAAAACAAGGAACAACAGGGTCTTGTTATAGGAAAGTTACATAACAAATTGGCGCGTACGTGACATAAAAAGGCTTAGAGACGAAGGAAGGTCGGCTATTTATGAAGATGGAACATATCTTTATACTAGAATCGGTTAACTCACTTCTATGTGCTACAAGCCAAAAGGGCATCACCCCAGAATTTTATTTTCCTGTAAATTAAAACATTTGTGTAAGCAAAGAAGTAAAACAGTAAAGAAGATCTGTTGTTTCACAGTGGCTAAGATGAGGAAGTAAAGACGAGTCTGTGAAATATGGCCTTGCTGCATTGTCTTCCATCTTCTACCGTTAGCAGAAGATGCATGGGACGCTTGGTCATAGACTCTCTCCAGTGCGGGAAGAAAGAAGGACACCGGCACAAAACTATCGTCGCTGCTATACGTTGATTTAGAAGGCACTTCTTTTGCCAGCATTCGCAAAATGAAACAAAACAAAGTGTCATTTACCAACGATTAGGTAAACTTTATGAGAATATTTAAGTAATTATATATAATTCAATAATTTGCAGTAGAAAAATAAAAACGGAGAATTGGGTACGGGTAAATAATAAACGGAGGAACAAACTTTGAGAGAAAAAACGTAGGATTTCGGGAAAAACGGAGCATCTGGCAACCCTAGTTCCAGAAAATACACGTGGTATTTTAAACAAAGTACTAGCGCCATTTTTCATGTATAACCTATAATGAAAATGTTTTCAATGGAAAGGGTAATTTATAGTGTAAAGATTACAAGGGCTGTTTCTTTTTTAATGTATTATAGGAAGACATATTCTGCGTTTGAGTCCAAAACAGGAAATTATAAAGAGTAGAAAGCGTCGAACGGTTGCGAAGATACAACCCTGGGGTAGCATGTAATAAAACAATTAAGTTATTGGGATTTACGACCAATCAAGTGGAAAACTTTGTGTTGGGTGATAATTGAATAATGAAGTCCATTACAGTAAATGGCAAGTTTCATGAGCAATTAAGTAAAGTGCTTCTTCACTTATAAGGTAGTGGTAGGCTGTTTATGAAACCTTGGCCGTGTAACGTGATTGGCGTGCTAACAATCACATTTCAGAGCAATGTAGGCTTGCAGTGAGGTCATACTTCCTGTCGCTCCTCACTTCGCCAATTTACTGCGTATCTGTTTTTGAAGTACCCAACTAGATGTACTTCCCTTCACCATTTCCCAACAACACTACATGCAACTTTTCAGGAAGATTCTACAACTAATATTATGCTGAAGATAAAGTCACTATTTTACGTTTTCTCAAAACTTTGAGGAAATATAATTTAAGCTTTCAAAATTTTTATTTAAAATAGCAAACATTCAAGATATCTTTATGAAAAATGAAATTATATCGAGATTCATTCTTGGAATATTCTCAGAAGATTTCTTCATCCGAAAGATTTTTACATAGCAAGTAAACTTTGACAGATATACGAGAGCTGTTCAATAAAGAATGATAATTTTTTACGGTCACAATTTTTTGCACTAAAATTCAATCTACCCGCCTCGGTAGCGTTGTGGTAGCATGGCTGCCTCACGTTCAAGAGGTCCCGAGTTCCAATCTCGGTCAGGGTGAGTTACCTGGATAAGGTATTTTATCCGGGGTTTTCCTTATCCTGAAAGACGAATGTTGGGCAACTCTAAGCTCTATGGAGCCCGGGCTCATTTGAGCATCATTTCACCCATTCCATTTATCGTCCGATATGACTTAACGTTGGAGGACGTAAATTAGAAAACAAAAAATCAATCATATTATATTATATTCCGTTAGCTTAATCTGAAACGAACACGCCGTAGTAGTTTCATTGTTGGTACTCCTGGTTTCCGCCTGTGAGAACTAGGCAAGTTCAGACATGTTCAGTATCGCCTACCGCTGCAATGGTGGTTACACGCGTGGAACAATGTGTGGGTTTGAAATTCTGCTTTCGTCTCAACAAATCTTCAGTGGAGGCCTATACAATGTTACAGGTGGCCTATGGAGAGTCTGTTCTTCCCTACAGTACAGCTCGAAGGTAGTTTAAAATGTTTAATGAGAGGAGACAATCAATTTCAAAGGAAGATGGACCCGATGCTCCAGTAACTGCTCTTACGGAAGAAAACATCAACATTGCTGCTTCCATTATGAGAGAGGTTCGACGAATTACCTTAAGATCACTTTCTGAAACACTGAACATTTCACTGGGTGCCACATTTCCTTGGAGCAGACTGGATGCTGCACCGCGATAATGTGCGACCGCATATTGCCAATATTGTTGCTGAATATCTTGCAAAAATCAACGTGTAATTCATCCTTTCACCCTCCCTATAGTCCGGATTTAGCTCCATGTGACTTTTTTCTATTGCCTAACTTGAATAAACACTTCTTGGGAGGCATTATCTATCATCAGAAGCAGTGGTGAAGGCTGCGGAGGCAATTTTGAAGGATCTCTCAAAAATGGTTTCCAGCATGTCTTTGAAGACCGGCAGAAACGCTGGGACAAGTACGTCGCATTCAGGAGAGACTATTTTGTGAAGGACCATCAAAATTATGAGGATGAGTGAAGGTACGCTGTCAAAAAAAAAAAAAAAAAAAAAAAAAAAAAAAAATGTGACCATTCTTTGTTGAACAGCCCTGGTACAATATCTTACCACACTGAAAATTTAGATATCATTAACTTGCCATTTTTAAAGCACTAGCGGTGTCTAGATATCGTTTTTATTTATTAGAACTGTAAAATTTAACGCTTTTATCAAATGCAAGTTGTTATTCATTTATAGCATTCTATACCTGCAAAAAATATTAAAAGCCTTCGTAAAGCTGGGGTGGTTATTTCGTGCTTCTAAGTTTTGGAAACTGATTTTGAATTGTTACGAAATGATTAATTTGTACGAAAATGAAAGTGTAAAATTAGGTTGGTCATGAGATGACGCAATGCGAGTTAAACGTTAATAATATTATCGTCACTGGTAACCAAGAGTGTGATTCTGCAATGAGGTGACATGGACCAATAAAAGACAAGTAACGTGGTTGTTATAGTAACGTAGGGGGAATAGAGCTCAATATGATCTAAAATTAGCGTCCTTCTACAAGCGACTGTCTTGCGTATTATTTGTATCACGCCGCGAGTTTGCAGAAACTGTTTTGTGAGAATGCATTTGTCTTTCACTAATGGCGTGTGCAAGAGAGAGAAGCAGTTCATCGATGCAACAACCATTGTTAGTTAAAAAGACCGCATTTACATCGCTCAAAATTGTATCAGAATTTAAAGTTGTTTTACTGGAATAAAATCCTCTTATTTGTAGGAAAAGAATTGTTGTTCATTCCCCGATTCTCCTTCAATAACAGTATCAACTTCTTATGTCCCGCTACCACGCCTAGAGGTAAGATTTCTTGCTCCAGAGCTGCCGAGAAACCGACTAGATTTCTACAAGATTGTCACCAAAGGTGAGAGACTAATCATCACCACATCTTCCATCCCATCATTCCATTTGCAACAATCCCGTTGTTGAGCGACCACATTTAAATTATTTCACACTCCTAAGCCTGCTATGAAGACGAAATATGTAGTGTCTAACGCCCGCTTTTACTATATGTGGCGCCGCCGGCGGTGACACTAATGATATGGTGGAATAAGATGCGGGCGAAACCAGAGATCCTGCAGGAAACCCGTCCCAGCGCCGTGTTGTCCACCACAAATCTCAATTGGCGGTAGTCTTGGCCGGCTAACCAGTCAGCCACGGCGGGCCATCAAGCATACTGTATTCCACTATTTCTATTCTACTTATAAAAAATATAACAAACAGTTTTTTTTTTTTTTCAAAACCTTGTCTCGATTAACAACTTTTCTTCATTTTACGTCCTCCAACATTAAGTCATATTGTACGATGAATGAAATGGGTGAAATGATGTTCAAATGAGGTCAGGGTGCACATTGTTAACTGACATTCATCTTTCAGAATAAGGAAAAACTCCGGCAATAAACTAATCCAGATAACTCAACGTGACCGAGATTCGAACTCCGGACTTCTGAACGTGAGGCAGACAGACTACTGAGGCAGGCACAATAAACAATGAAGTAGATATCAAAAGAAGCGTTTATGATAACAGGTTGCACAACAGTAGACAAAGTCTTATAACTCTCCAGAAAAGAGAGAAAGAAATTGTTGGAACTTTTGAAGACATTTTAAATAATATTTTAAATCCTTTTTTGTTTAAAATTAAGACATTTCTAAGGAAACATTTTAGAAATTCGTTTCAAAATCTCTGTGAAAGTCAAGAAAACTCTTTCTACTTGATTCTGTATCTGGACTGTTTATAAAATTGACGTTAATAAATGTATAATTTTGGATGTTATTAATTTTGTAGAACCAGCACTTTGTTAATGTTTTAATTTACTTCTGATATAATCAAATTCTCCGTAAAACGTGCCTCAATTAAATCAGAAATTAAGAAGACTCCAATCATCACTATAAGCATCCTTTATATGAAGAAAGACAAAAAAGAACGAAGGCTTAAATGCGCCTTAAATTAGAAACAAGAGATGCCTGAAACATGAGGATCGAGAACGTAGAAACTGGGAGGGAATTAAGGAATAATTTGACGAAAATAGAAAGGTATGAAGGGGAACGGAGCTACAAAGAGAAGCCGTTACAGAAAAGAAAGAGTAAAGGACTTCTTATATTCATTTAAACTTACTTCAGGTTAATAGAGATACAGTTAGTAGAAATGGTTTTATTACATATTTCATTTGTACATAAAATGAAAATAGGCGAGAAGACAATAGTCGAATCTTTGATGAGACGATCACCGAGAGGGATGACTCACGTGGTTTTATCTGGGGGCCTGCATTCGGAGGTCGGGGTTCCATACGCGTGGCGGACCACTGCCACATGTTTTTTTTTTTTCACCTTTTCGGGTGACCAGGCGAATGCCAGGTAGGTTAATTACACCCCTCTAATATCCTATCCCTCCATTTCATCTCCATTATCACTTCATATTGTCTCTCGTTTGGTGATCTATTTCAGGGTAGAAGTGTCGGCGGAAGTCTCGGCGCTGCATGGCACGATGATATACTATTGATAAAATTTCCTCCTTTCGGTTGGACGATATCTGGTCTCCGAACCCAGTCTGGTGAGGTCATTTCCGACACAAAGTAGGGGGATGACAGACATACCGGTCTGCGGGGCAGTTTCGAACTGGTAAAGTGTGGGGACTCTGCCCTGTGCACTGTCATGGCTCCTTGTGGCGGCCACCCTCTTTCTCCTTCCGCCTCATCCTTCCTCCCTGGGTTCCCTACTTGGGGGCAGAGGTACAATAGGGCAAGTTTGGATCTCAGTGTGAAATACTTTCCATAGAATAGTCCAGTTCAGAGACTATAATTACATTGCTTTTGTGTGATCAAGAGAGTAAAGAACAAGTGAACTACCATTTGACAGCAGCGTAAGTATTTGAACATTCAAACCAATAAGAAGGAATATCTACATTATTGTGAAGGAAGACATTGTTTATTGTCATGCAAAGTAATTAAAATGGGGAGAACTTCAGAAACTACTTCCAGAGGATTCTAAATATGCATATGATCTAACATGAATGTATCTTGAACATACACCAATTTATTTGAAATTTCTTGAGGTTTATTGAGAAAATTAATATTTTGGACAGGTTTTCATGTAAAACGTGGTTTGTAATGGAAAGATTTATTTATTTATTTATTTTAATTATTGTTTCAATTCTTTGTGAGTTTATGACCTTAAATATAAAGTTTGACATGTAACAATATTTTATCAGAATCATTGCCTTCCATATACATTTACATTTTAATCTCATACATTTTCTAAATAATTATTAAAATATACTCACCACTAAGGGTAACTATCGGTGTTCTATGTAGTCACGGTCTAATTTCATTAACCCTTGGCTTTAGGTAAAAACTGAAATATCATACTCTCTTTACCCAACAAGCCATTTGTGGCAATTTTTCTGCTAATTTAATGCCAATTTTCGAATATAAATGCTTTTCTTCTCGTGTCTGTACCTTTATATTCAAACTTAATATGCTCGACATTCTCCTTATGGATGAAATATGATAGTTTTTCTATGTGAAGAAAAATTTAAAACCGTATGCATTAAATTCATGTATATTTGTACGAGATATAACTTTTGTACATTTTTTTATGTGGGACATAGCAATGTCTCTACTACGAACTTACTTAAATACCAGGTTCATTTTAGAGGTAAGTTGTAGAAAGTGTCACAATCAGTCGCAAGAACCATTTTCAAGTATGTTTCGATTAGTGGGAGTCAAAAGTGTATTTCTCATTAAATTTGTGTACTGTGGTGCACTTGTGATCTGTTTTTATTTAATTACGCTGGGTCATTACGGAGTAAAAGTGATTTACCATAAAAACCACAAAGAAAGCATCAACAGCTGAACCTCTGTTGTCAAATAACTGCTGCCATTTAACAATGTAATTATTATTATCTTTTAAAAATTAATAAAAACGATGTGTTACATTAGTTAACTGATTCATCGTCTTTAAGATGATGATATCTAACATATGGAGTTGTTCTATCTAGAGCATTACATACGCAATTGATGTGCAATAAGCTAGGTACTCTGAATATGTAAATCACCAAGCAGCATCCTGCACAACTTTAATTAAATCAAAAAGGAAAAAAGTACAAACCATCATATTGCGTAACGAACTTTATACATAGTTTAAACAATAACAAAACACTTTCAAATTGCATAAAATTCGCGCCTAAAATCTTTTCCCAATTACATATCAACTCGAACTGTGTATCATCAAATATTTAATCAATTTAGAGGGAGAAAGACTAGGTGCTTCCCTGTAAGCGACTGCAGCCCCTTACAGTACGGCAGTTGGATCTCCGGCCCTGACGTTTTGGGATGGCAGGAGGTGGAGTGCAAATGTTAATAGAACCAACATACAATAACGAGCAATTGAAAGCATATCCTCATAATTATCTTTATAATGAAGATATACGTCGATATTATCTTTAAAACATTGAAATTCAACCTGAAATTTCATTATAATGCAAGATAGTCATTAAAACACCACTCTATTCGAATATTTCGTTCACATATTTTACACGCACTAACTGCTTCTGTTGGTAGTACTGGGAGTCGCTGTCGTTTTCAGGAAGTTAAAATCTAAATTAAAAAAATACAAAAATACAAAATAGAAAAGTTAGGAGTTGTCAAGCATTTCTGGAAATGTAACCATGAAATTGGGCAAAGTACACAACTATTAAAACATGTACAAGCTGTTAATGAACTGGATATTTGGAAAAAAATATATTCTAAATAGTGAAAAAGAAGATATTATGAATTTTGATATGCCAGCATTGAATAGTGCTCTACAATTTATTAAACAAGTCAATGAAGCCGACACCGATGTAGCTCAACCCACTACTATGGATAATATAGATCAAGTTAAATTTAACCCAGATTTAAACCAATCTAGGTTAGCCATGAAGAAGATGGAAGACAAATTACATCTACTTCAACAGACAACTGGTAATCAGGATGCTGTTCCAGAAACTGAGATAGAAGAGGAAGTATTTTGCCACAACAAACATCCAACAGTTTAACTGCTTCACATCCCGAGACGAAGCAACTCCAACCTGTTAATACCACAAGTGACAACCAATCATCTAATGTTCCAGTCCCAAATTTTGGTATTAAAAATCAGGAGATCTTTAATGCGAGGAGCCTTAACTTTCTTGGAGAGTCACATGGACGTCCTCCGACACTAGATGGAGCAGAACCCACTGAATATGGTCTTAAGCAAAGACCGAAAAACACTTTTGGAAGAAATGGGGAACATCAACCAGTCTGAGTTTTCTTACAAACTAAGCATGCCAGTTACTCATATTTATATAAGTTAAAACTGTATGCTAGTGCCACTCAACATTGTCACTACTAGCCGTGGCTTTCGAATACAGCACCATGTTGCCAGTTTGGACCACGTGGCTTCCGTTGCTTTTGGTGCCTGCACTGGTAAATTTTGTTTACTATTTTGTGCGAGCGTAAATTCCTAATTTTATTCTCTGTAGGTCCTATTATTATGGCTATTGTAATAATATGCCTTTTGGTTCGTGAAATATTTAAAATACGCATGTTCTTCTGCTTGAAATTCGCGCTAAAGAATTGGCAACAGCCCGCTTCCCCCTGTCGAGAAATGTCAGAGACGGAGAACGGCCGGCCGAACTATAGAAATAGCTCACCAAAGTTGTTAGCCAGACATTTACGGAGAACAAGTGCCTTCGTCCTCTCAGGAGCTAACCTCGGTGTGAGACTAGAAGGCCAATCTAGCAAAACAAATGAAGACCAGCGAACTCTCATATTCTGCACCTGGAAGTCTAATTTTCGATAGAATGTCATATTTTTCTCATACATATCATAGATAGTTGGTGGAGTTGAGTCCAGAGGATCTACTCCCATTAGACCTGGACCCGTAGGAACAAGACCGGGCTTCTGTCGACCAGGGAGTATCCGAGCTGTCCAAAAGGGCGCCCGGTGTCCTCCGTGGGTCTTTCCATAGGGCAAGACCTGGGTTACTAACAAGCCCCCCCCCCCCATCTGGTGCAAGGACGCAAGACGGGGTGGAAGTGGATACGTCACTTACGCGTACCAACACCAAAGTGGGAAGGCTACCGATATGACCTCGGTGAGGCTGCCTGGTGATCTAGCACACCTTCTACTAGCTATGCTGGTTAGTACGCGGGAATATTAATGCCTTCCCTCAACCCCGTCCGGAGACGTACCCGATCTCCCACGAGTATCGGGAAACACTGCCCCTTCGAGTCTAACCGAATCCGAACAACTCCCTATCAGGGAGAGACTCGAATGTTCGGCCCGAGGTTCCTCTAGAAACGTCAGAGGTACCACGAGTGCTAGGGGTCCTCAGCGCCCTCACCACGGCAGCTGAAGGGGACGGATCCACTCCCCTACGGGGAGATAGTTGGTAGAGAAATTAATATTCAGAAATAATGAAAATGTATGCTACAGGATGGTGACTGTACAACTAAGATCATGCACTGTTTCAGGTTTAATGCCAAAATAAAAATATAACCCAAGTGAAATATAAACCTATTTGGGGTAGTATGTGATTGGTATGATACTATTTGGTACATGTGCCAGGTACTGCAATTAGTCGTCCTGCACTGGGAGAAGTGTAGTTACCTTGGCAACGCAATTCGAAAAAAAAAAGAGAGTTTTCCGCACACTTGCGTATGTCTGCTTATGATAATTGTACTGAGTCTGCTCTACTCTACTGGGATTCCAAACCTCTAAACAAGATTATATTCCTCGACGTCACGCTGCGAGACTCTTTACGTGCGTTCCAGCTAACAGAGCCAATCTATGCTGGGAAACAGATCTAATGGTGTTCATTAGCTTGAGGGAATATCAACCTCGGATTTAACTCTCTCCATCATCTCCTTGTTTTCCAAATATACATAACTGCATATTACCACTTACCTCAAACAGGTATCATTTATGTTTCTTGCTTTCTCTACCCATAAACATATAGGTGCATAATACATCGCGCACGTAGATGGTGGCGTGGCTGCCTAACGTTCGGGAGGCCCCGAATTTGAATTTTGGTCAGAGTAAGTTATCTGGATAAGTGTTTTTTACGAAATATTCTCTTATTATGTAAGGTGATTGTCGGCTAACTCTAATTTCAAAGGACCTTTGGCTCATTTGAGCGTTCTTTCACCAATTTCATTCATCGTCCGATATGTGACAACGTCGGTAAACTTAAAATATATACATCGCATTTTAACTTAAACCTCCATCCTGAGATTTCTCTGAAAATACAAATTTATTTTAAATCCAAAAAGGAGAGGCAGATCAAGAGGGAGAGAAAACAGACCACGAGTAAAATAAAATTTCAAACTTGGAACAAGAACATTTTCAGCAAAATAATTTTAATAAAACGTACTTATCAGATGAAAAATGCTTCGAAATAGTTTTAAATCCTGAAAAATGTCTTTAGCGATATGATTAAAATACCTTGAGCTTAAGCCATTTTCATGACAAAATGTTTATTTTGAGCTTTTGTATAATTTTGAATGTTCTTTCTTGATGGCAAGCTAAAGGTTGGGCATCACCATTGATGTGGACTTCAACCTCTTCTTTCGATGAAGTTACTGACAGTTGTTATTTTTACGGTCATAATTTTTCACACTAAAATTCAAACTTATTATATTCTGATAGCATAATGTGAAACAAACACGCCGTAGTAGTTTCATTGTTGGTACTCCTGGTTCCTACCTGTAAGAACCCGGTAAATTCAGACTTGTTCAGCATCGCCTACCGCTTCAATGGAGGTAACACGTGAGGAAAAATATACTGCTTTGAAATTCTGCTTTCGTCTCAACAAATCTTCAGTTCAGGTCTATACAATATTACAGGAGGCCTATGGATAGTCTGTTCTTCCCTACATGACAGCTCGAACCTGGTTTAAAATGTTTAAAGAGGGGAGACAATCAATTTCAAAGAAAGGTGGACCCGGTGCTCCAGAAACTGCCCTTACGGAAGAAAACATCAGCACTGCTGCTTCCATTGTGAGAGAGGATCGACGAATTATCTTAAGATCACCTTCTGAAATACTGAACATTTCATTGGGTGCCACCCACACGTTGATGACAGAAACATTACACATGAGACGTATTTGTGCGCGATGGGTTCCATGACTGTTGATTCCCGAACAAAAGGACATTCGCATGCAGGTCTGCTTGCAGTTAAAGTTCATGTTAGAGGAGATTGAAATCACGTAATCACTGCTGATGAAACTTGGCTACATCATTTTGGTCCTGAGAGCAAACAGCAAAGCTCAGTGTGGAATTCTCCTTCATCACCAACCTCCAAAAAAGCAAAAGTGGTTGCCTCTGCTGGGAAAGTTATGGTCATTTCATTCTTTGATATTCATGGAATGGTTTATTAGCATGTTGTACCTGCACACACATCACTAACTGGACAATACTACAGGGATGTCCTGAAGATATTGCAAACCCATATCAGGCGCAAAAGACCACATTTCCGTGAAGCAGGCTGGATGCTGCACCATGATAATGCGTGGCTGCATATTGCCAATGTTGTTGCTGAATATCTTGCAAAAATCAACGTGATGTGCATCCCTCACCCTCCCTATAGTCCGGATTTAGCCCCATGTTACTTTTTTCTATTCCCTAACTTGAAGAAACGCCTTCTTGGGAGGCATTATCCATCTTCAGAAGCAGTGGAGAAGGCTGCGGAGGCGATTTTGAAGGGTCTCAATAAATGATTTCCAGCATGTCTTTGAAGACTGGCAGAAACGCTGGGACAAGTGCATCGCATTCAGGGGAGACTATTTTGAGAAGGACCATAAAAATTTTGAGGATGAGTGGAGGTATACTGTCAAAAAATATGATCATTCTTTATTGAACAGCCCTCGTAATATTGAACTATAAGATTTTTTCTCATAGTATGTTGGGGTGAATGTGTGGATAGGTAATACCAATTAAATTGGCTGTTAAATGTAACCGAGCCTAACAATGAAGTTATAAGGTTAAAGGATTAAACTGTTCCTGAATCCTATCGCATAAAATGCTACCTATTGAACTATTATATAAGCTAACTTATGAAGTATCTAGACTTTATACCGTTTAAAAGTACTAAGAGTTGCGTTCAAGTTATAACACCTCCGATTCTTTTTTTTCAGGACTGGGAACAAAATAGAAACTTCTATTAAATGCTCGTTAACTCTTTGTGAATGTGTGATAAAGATGGCAGCATTGTACAGTGCATGGAACTCTAGTGACAGTGACGAGAGTTAGGACTGCTTTTGACACTTAAAATTGTGACGTTTCTATTGCAAGAATGGTGTGTAATCATTCGTTATCTCCATTTTCGTGGTGTGATACCTATTGAAATTCATCGCCATTTGAGTGAGGCATGTGGTGATGGTACCATGGATGTGTCTAATGTGCGTTCCTGGGTGCGACAGTTCAACGAAGGTAGATAATCCTGTGACAACAAATCAAGATAGTTGCATAAATCTCCTCCAAAATTAGAATTTCCATGGGATCTGTGCACACAATCCTGCATGAAGATCTGAAAATGCTCAATCGTCGATCCTTCTAAAGAATGTTCTCCACACGCTGGATAATGTCGTCTGACCAGTTGGTGTGAGGCTGCAGCTGTTTTGGTTTGTTTTCACACAATGTTCTGCCGTCATTAAACTGTCGCATCCAGGAACGTATATTAGACACATCCATGGTACCATCACCACATGCCTCGCTCAGCTGGCTATGAATTTAAATAGGTGTAAGACCATGGAAATGGAGAAAATGAAAGATTGCACGCTGTTCTAGCAATGAATACGTCGCCGTTTTAAGTATCAAGAACAGTCCTAGCTCTCCTCACTGCCACTAGAGTTCTATGCACTATACAGTGCTACCACGTAGGCCACGTGTATTTCCAATGGCAATGCAAGCGTACGTTACCATTAATCGCGGAAATAGCAGAGTGAAAAGTTTTCTGGTGATATCTGTGGCATGATAATCGAGCACAATCTTTTCTAAGATCTTAAAATTAGAACAGAAAATACGAATTTTATAAATACACAGTGTTTTATGAACGTGACACTAACGTTCTACATACGTGGTCAAATCTTAAAGCTACTAATTGATATCTGAAGCACAAGTTTTACTTAGCACAGTGCACGTTTCTATTACCCATGAGTAAGCAACGCATTTTTAATGAAAAATCCTCGTGTTAGAACCACCACATATAAACCTTTTATAGGAATTCACTCACTTGTGCTTTATACTGACAATTTTTTTATTATTTTATATTTTGAAGCAAGCTGTTTAGCTGAGCAACTACGTTCGATTAGAGAAACACTACCTGCAAAACCAAACAAACGAAGATCAGGGAGTGGTCATATCCCGCACATGTCTTTACCTAGTGTTTGCGCGAAACACAAATATTTAAAAATCGACGCTAAACCTCACCTGAAAAGTCAACCTATGAGATCGTTACCACCCTTATGTAAATATACAACTCGGTTTGTCCCTTGTTTTTGGAAAATGTATTCGAGCGGTAGCGATGCTCATATAGCACAAGTTTCGTAACTAAATTTTATAAATGTAGAATGAAAGTGGTCAGAGGAAGATGTTTTTTCTCGCCCCTAGGGACAGGTATACATCACAAGGAGAGCAAGTGTACACTTGCACAGTGGCAGCGAGGTAAAGTCAAGTTTACATGGACAGATCGCATCCTGAGGCTTGACATTTTGAGGGCAGTCGCATTTCTAATTAATTTCGGTAGACAGCGTGCTGTACAAATAAACAGCAGCAGCAACTAGTACTGCAGAGGAAAGGAAAGGTGTAGCCCCATGGGGGGTCCCTTTGATGTCCTCTTACAGCATCAATCGATATCCTTAAAAATGGAGGACGTCCGGATTTGAGATCTCCTCGTTAGGTACCTTTCAGCTCGTGATCGATTGCAGCTACTGTTCGATACCTCGATTAGGACAAAGTAGCGGTTAGGGCTGCACAAAGTGTTGTCAATACGTGACTACTTTCAGGGAGAAACAAAATATTTATGACACCAGAACCGGTTGGGCACACATTTTCACTCTTGTACCCAATTGTTAAGGGTACCCATTGATACATTTTATGTAAATATTTAACATATGTATCTCACTTAGTGTGTTTTAAATTTCATGCAGATACTTTAATACTATTTGGGGAAAAAAGCACAATATATTACTTTGTTGGGATTGTAATTGAGATTTCATTACGGAGGGTATTTGGTACGTAGGCCAACATGCTGGACCCATTGTTCCTATGCCCCCAAGTGGGGGCACCCCCGGGAGGAAGGATGAGGCGAATGAGACAGAGGGCGGCCGACCCAAGGAGCCACGACAGTACAGAGGGCAGGGTCCCTACAGTTTACTTGGATAGAGACTTCCCCCGGCAGGTCAGGGCAACTAACTAACTCGCATCCCCACAGCGGGACTGCAACGAGCCCAGCAGCCGAGCACTAACGGTACCAAGGTAGGTGATCGGAGCCCGAAAGGTCCCTGGTTGTCGGTCCCAGCAAAGGAGCGGAGACCAGCAACCAACCTACCGGAGGAGGAAGTAGTTTTCCTCAGAGCATATCATCCTGCCATGCAACGCCGAGACACCCGCCGACATTTCTACCCTGAAAGAGACCACCAGGTGAGAGATGATATCAAATGATTATGGAGATGAAATGGAGGGACAGGAAATTCGGAGGATGTAATTTACCTACCCATCATTCGCCTAGCGAGCCGGGAAACCTCCGAAATAAACCAGGGACAGGTAGGTCGGCCACGGGAATCCAACCCGGGCCTACCTCCTGAGCCATCCCACTCGGTATTTTACTTTGCTCCTTAATCAAGTGTGCTGCATGATGCAGATATCCTATTCAGGTTTGAAAAAAAAAAACACTATCCTATTTTAAAACAATACTGTACAAAATTTTCGAACACAGTTTTATTTATTATTGTGGTTGTTTTACAACAAACATTTTAAAGCTTCAGTGATCAGATTAATTACGTCACCTCTCGTAAAATTTAGAATTAGGAAAATGCATGCCTGTTACACCCTCTCTCCATCTCCCTCTCTCTGAGACTGCTGAAAGGTTAAACAAATCGGTTAAATTACATCCTAGGGAAAGCTTTAAATATGTGAAAGTGTAAATGAATTCAAAGACGAGTTACAATATTTGGTAAATACAAGCTATTAGGTACTGGGCATTTGAACGTTCACGTGTTGACGTTTTAAATTACTCTGATAGCAATAGTCATGGTAAATAATTGAAGCTAAATGTTCAAAATATTTCTGGACGTAAAAACAAAATAAGTGTTTGAAAATGTTAACCAAATTTTATCTATAGGAAAATACCCTTTACAAAGAAAAACGTTTAATTTATTGGTGGCTAAAGCAATAAGCATATTTTTAAACTGTGGTGGCTCTGACACTATATTATTTGCAGAAACAAAACAAACATCTAAGGGCTACTTACCATTTGAAAAACCATGTATAATTATATGAAAATTAAAATTATAAAAAATACTTGAAAATTATCGTCCAAAAATATTATTTAATACATGCCTTAAGGACATATCTTGTAAGAACTTTTCATTCTTTACGTCTGCAGGTTAACAACAGTTATGCAGTATGAAGAATTCAATGACTATTTAAAAAGATCAGTATATAGATTCTATTTGCTATATAAATACATTAAACACATATTTTTAATCAAAATCGTTAGAAAAATGTTTGAAAAACTATAAACTGTTGAAATGATTTTATGTAAAACATAATGAAATTTTGCTTATATCTGTCGCTGTGATCTGTAATTTTCATAGAGTACGCGCTAGTACGTAAGTGAACTTTTTTATATATGGCCTTAAGCTGCCAAAATATCTGTAAAAGACTGTAACTTTCTCAGCGCCCCATTTTACCACACAAGATCAGCTGGTTTACTTCTCTACCGAGGGAAGTCATGCAAAGAATGTTTGCAGTAAAAAAATCCGTGCCCTTTACTGGGTTTGAACCCTCGGAAACATAGACTGGTATGTTATACTCTACGACGGAGGACGACTGCGCGTGTTGGAGCTGACCTTTTCCTTGAAGTACGATTACATCTGCATTCTGGAAGCCTTAAATGGTATATTCCGATTAAATCTCGATATCAGAATTTGTAGTGATGTCTCCTCTACCTGTTAGATCCGCGATAGAGAAAGGAAAAAACAATCTTTCCTATAAGTTTCCAAACCGGACGAGATTGCTCTGCGGTAACGTGTTAGGCTCGTCCTGGTTTCAACTCCAGTTGTTCGAACATCCAGAGATGATTTCTGCTGTACCACTGTTTCGCTTCGCTTATTGGGCTTCTTTCTCACTTTTCACGGTGATTCTAGTGAGACGTTGTCGGAAGATGGCGTGGGTGCTTCCTTAAGGATATGTTTGACTGAAGTTTAATGAAATTAAAAACAAAACACATTTTCTTCTTTTTATCCTATTAAATAGTGTAAGCCTTGGTGAATCCGAAGAAAACTTATATAGCATCCGCAAGAAAATTTTTAAATGCTCTGATCTAGATTGAAAATGACGTGTATGCTAGTGTTAGATATTAATTCTAATCCTTTATCCATGTTTTCTCGCTGTTTAAAATTTCAGCATTTTTCATCATTAAAAATGCTTCTTGTATCGCAGTTTTAGTGTTAGATTAATGAAACTTGCTACACACGTTCATAGAGACACAGTGAATAGAAACTGCCCTGGGTATTATTGTGAGATGCATTTAAATACACTTTCTTTACTTCAAAGCACAAAAAATTCAAATTTTGGGGCAAAAAAGCCATATTCATAGCTTTAAAAGTTAATTTAGCATAAAGTGATTGAGACACAGAGAAACGTTTGCAAATTAAAAAAATATATATATATTGAGAACCTTTTGTTAAAATATTACATAAAAATGTAAGTTATTTTGTCGCAAGGTACTTTTTAGGTGACGTAACAAAAAATAAATACATTTGACCATATTTTTCAAAATATCACAATGGAATTGATAAAATGTGGGCTGTAACATATTTGTACTAAGTTGCATCTATGGTATGAATTTTAAAAGGCTAGTATATTAGTTCAGGATTTCAAATTTTCAGTCATAACTATCCTTAAGGATTAGAGCAAAAGGGGCTTAGTTTGCAGGTCGTTTTGGGTTATCTTGGACAACTCTGTTAGTGGGACAGGTCTTCGAGACAGCTGGTGTTAGAAACTTTCGTGTGTTTAGCCTTCTACGCCTATAGAATCCACAATAGATCTCACTAGACAGCAGTGTACGAGGCGTCCCCCTATGTTATACGTCCTATAAGTTTCCAGAATTTTAATATTGTCAGGAAATTTACGATTTATTTTTCTGAATAGCAAGGCAGCGTTTTATAAAGTTCTCCAACATAGGTCGTCTGAATGAAATGATGCTTAAATAAGCTCAGGGTTCATAGAGTTTAGTTTCCCAACAATCATTTTTTGAATAAGGAAAACCCTCCGGAAACAACCTTATCCGAATAAGTCGCCGTGACCTAGATACGAAATCGGTACCGCTTTAATGTGAGGCAGGATGTTCATCAGGGAGTGTGAAGTTATTCATTTTATTTGGTATGTAAATATCTTTAAAATATGGTGTTTAAATCAAAAATAGTAAAACAGTCTCTCAGTAAATCAAAATTTTCGAAACAGTTTCATGAAAATATGCAGTTTTGTCTGGCATACCTTTCTTGTTGTTTATTTTTTTTAAAAATTCGTATTGCACCTTTGGAAGAATTTGAATGTAAATATTTGTTGGATCCTGTCACACACACACACACACACACACACACACACACACACACACACACACACACACACACACACACACACACACACACACACACACTCTCTCTCTCTCTCTCTCTCTCTCTCTCTCATACACAATAATTCTAATCCTAAAAATAATTGTATGAGGATTTGCGAAATATTAAAACATGTATATACTTCCGAAGACATTGACGTACTTCATATTTTTAATTTATGCAATAGAAAAAGTGATGTAATGCTATATCTATAAAGTCAACCTTATTTATGAGATATAAGAAATGCACTGAATGGAGCTGTGTATGTGATTATCTCAGCGTTACAAAATGTGAATAGCCTTTCCTTCAAGTGTTTACAGCTCGTTTTCTTTGCTGCTGCTGCAAGTGAAATTAATTGTTGAAGCAAGTGGATTTGACGACGACCCCACAATTAGGGCAATGCAACAAGCTAAGTGTTGACGAAATGGTGTCGTTCCCCCAAGTGGCTTCTCTTTCTAGCCTACCTTCTTGTCAACTGTGGCTAGGAAAATGAAATGATTGACAACAATAATTATTTTATAAAATACGTTTATAGGGAGATAAATAACAATAATAATTTCCTTATGTTAAAGTCAATGCATAATATAAGAAGCATGAACCGCAACTTTCTTAACGAATAAGAAGTCATTAGTCAATTTACATGCTGAAAAAAAGAAATTAGCTGTAAGTAGATACAGTTAATGCACTTAAACCTTTGAATCTGTTAAAGTTCTGCTTTCTTCAGAGCTTTCAAAATTCAGAGGAGCTAATACATACTTAGGCTAGTTCAAAAACATTAGAAAGGAAAAAAAAACGTATAACTTGACAGTTACGGATTAAAATTTGTGTTTTAGAGTTGAATAAGAAGTAAATGTTTGGCAAAGTATTCTTACTCCGAAGATCCACTTGTGTTATAAACAGTAATGAACCTAATCTTGAGCCTTGCGGTATCACATATGTTACGCACAGAAGATGTGAATTTCTATTATTTACAGAAAGAAATCGCTTCCTTCCTTTCAAATAAAATTGTATTATTTTAAAACTGTTATTACTCAAATAACAGTATTTTAACTTAGTGATAAGCAATTCTGGTATAACAACATCAAAAGCTTTTATTAAATCACAAAAATAGCGAGCTAATAATGTTTTGAACTACAAAGCCTGTAACTTAAAGTACTTACAGCACAGTACGTCGCCATTAAGGTAATTGTGTCATGTGACTATGAGAACACCTGGTGTTTTACCGGGAAAAAACACGACTCGGTTGCCGGATTAAATGTCGTGCTGGGATATTGGCCATGGTAGCTCAATGGGTGAGGGAAGTCGGGTGGGGACTGGAAGACACGTGGTTCAAATCCCGGCTATGGCATTGAATATTTCAGTCTGACTCTACCTTTCCATAACTTTATGGAAATAGCCACTGAAATTCTCCTCGTTTCGAGTCAATATTTTTATAAATGCAGGATAAAACAAAATATTACTACCTACAACACATACATCTCGTTATAACAGAAAATTTATGTCAAATACATATTTATTGTGGGAAGAACCATATCAGAAATATTAATTTTCCAATACCTTTTTTCAGAAATGAGAAGTAGTTACTACCTTTCTTGATTCTGGACGTATAAAAACAATAGAATGTCAAAGTGATTACTTTAACAACCAAACTTTAAATATTTGACTATCTCAAGTTTGTTTCAATTTTCTATTGTCATTGTATCTGTAAAGAATACGTAATAAGACAAATATCTATTTCGACTAAAATAAAGTAATAGGTATTTTAAAAAAATGAACTAAGTCGGGAAGTTAATGGGAAAGCCAGATGGACATTTTCTGTTAGTCTGTCTTTCTTTCCTTCCTTCTTTCTTTCTTTTTCTTTCTTTCTTTCTTTCTTTCTTTCTTTCTTTCTTTCTTTCTTTCTTTCTTTCTTTCTTTCTTTCTTTCTTTCTTTCTTTCTTTCTTTCTTTCTTTCTTTCTTTCTTTCTTCCTTCCTTCCTTCCTTCCTTCCTTCCTTCCTTCCTTCCTTCCTTCCTTCCTTCCTTCCTTCCTTCCTTCCTTCCTTCCTTCCTTCCTTCCTTCCTTCCTTCCTTCCTTCCTTCCTTCCTTCCTTCCTTCCTTCCTTCCTTCCTTCCTTCCTTCCTTCCTTCCTTCCTTCCTTCCTTCCTTCCTTCCTTCCTTCCTTCCTTCCTTCCTTCCTTCCTTCCTTCCTTCCTTCCTTCCTTCCTTCCTTCCTTCCTTCCTTCCTTCCTTCCTTCCTTCCTTCCTTCCTTCCTTCCTTCCTTCCTTCCTTCCTTCCTTCCTTCCTTCCTTCCTTCCTTCCTTCCTTCCTTCCTTCCTTCCTTCCTTCCTTCCTTCCTTCCTTCCTTCCTTCCTTCCTTCCTTTCTTCCTTTCTTTCTTTCTTTCTTTCTTTCTTTCTTTCTTTCTTTCTTTCTTTCTTTCTTTCTTTCTTTCTTTCTTTCTCTCTCTTTCTTTCTTTCTCTCTTTCTTTCCTTTTTGTATCTTTCATTTTCCTTTCTTTCTTTGTGACTTTCTTTCTATATACGTGCTTATCGTTAAGTCATATCGAACGATGAATGAAGTAGATGAAATGGTGCTCAAATGAGCCGAAGTCCACTGAGTTTACAGTTACCCGATATTCGTCTTTCATAATAAGGGAAACCTCCGGAAAAATCTGTTCCTCGTAACTTACCCTGACCGACATTGGAACTCGAGATCTCTTGAACATGAGGCACAAAAGCTGCCACCTACGCTACCGAGGCCGGCGTGATAATTTCTGTGGGCATAGGAAACATATTGCGAATGCTATTGAAGTGATATATTTCATGAATTTTCTACATTTTGCTGCAGTTTCTAGCCTAAAAATAGTGATCTATATTGCTTTCTTTCCTTAACTTTATTCCATAGACCTTCATAAGAGTGTATGCTAACTGATCGTCCCTTCACTAGAATATACTGGACATTTAACAACATATTTATTACCCTGGGAATATAAAATGCCTCTTTATCATCAAAGAGAAGAGAATACATATCCAGTTAGTGGAGCCAGAGGGTGGCTTTTGATGTGGTATTTGAACTGGGGGGGGTGAGTTTTTCTTAGCGCTATGCCTAGTTATGCATTACTTTAAAAAAATTCTTTTGAGGTGATAACGATGCGAGCCGCCACTGGCAGCTACATATTTTTCCCACAACAATGGCACGCTTGCCAACATAAAATACCCATCGCGCTTCACGTTCCATTTGAAAGCGGAATTATTTGCCCAATGTTGTTCCCCCTACTACCCCTTATTTTTAACATAAAAAAACACGTTGAGGCATTCTCGCATTAAATACCAAGCATTGTTAACTGTTATTTGGGGGCATAACGGCTAATTTACAAATCAGATGGCAATTCTATAGCACTTTATTTCGAGCAAATAAAAATGGCCGGGCTAACAAGCCAAATATTGGCTCTCATTTGGGTCAACAATGCAGCGTCAATCGTGTTTTGTTAATGAGAACACTCCGTGTTTATGGCGTTTCCAATTATAAAGATCCGACCGTCTCTTTTTTTAATGAACGACCTTGCCAACATCATCATCCTTCAGGGAACAAACACAATTATCTCGCAAACTCATTACTTCACTAATATTTTCATTATATTTGTTAAGTTGTAATTATTTTGAGATAATATACGCAAACTCATTATAAACTTTGTTTATTTTCTCTTAATTATAGTTTACTTATCTGAAATAATCTACTAAATAGTGTAATGACAAACAAATGTTCTGAAATATGTCATTTAATTTATTTTGTTAGTAGGCAGTTTTGTTTAAGTAAGCGGAAATTATATCTAATATTTTTATGTATTTCAATGTATATGTGCATATATAAATTGTGTATGTAATATACAATAATAACCGAACGTGATGGCTCAGGTGGTTTTGTCTGTGGCCTGCATTCGGGAGGTCCGGTTTCGATTCCCGTGGCTAGCCTCTGGGGTTTTCCCGAGTCACCAGGCGGATGCTGGGTAAATTAATTACATCCTCTGGATTTCCTGTCCCTCCATTTCATCTCCATTATCATTTCACATTATCTCTCATTTGTTGGTCTTTTTCAGAGTAGAAAGTATCGGCGGAAGTCGCGGCACTGCATGGCAGGATATATGCTCCTCCAGTGGGACAGTCTCCGGTCTCTGGGACGACCTAGTGGGCCATTTCAGGATGGTAGGTGGCAGGTAGTTGGCATGCCTCCAGTTCTGGCCTACTGGGGAGCTTCTAACTGGTCAACAGTATGGACCCTGCCCTCAGCGTTGTCGTGACTTCTTGTGTCTGACGCCCTCTGCCTTTCCGCGGATGTCCCACTTAGACCATAGGTATAATATAGGGTCCTTCAACAAGTCTCGTATTATTTGAACTTAAATACAGCACCTTCTATAAATGATAGAGGTTTATTTACTTCTTAATTTTGGAGCATAGTTAATGTCATTACGTTTGGAAGAGAACATAAGCTAAGTAACCGCCCTGCCTTTGTCGGATTGTTCGCATACGGCTGACCCACTTTTCAATGACAGAAGAACGTAAATTACGTGCATCTTCTCGAATAACGTAATGCTATTCACAAGATCATTTACTGTTTCTGGCTTGTTGTCATAAACTCGAGATTTGACATAACCCCACAAGAAGTAATCCAATAGCGTTACATAACACGATCTCGGGGGCCAGTTAACATCACCACTACAGGAATAATGAAACCTCTGAACTATTTTTTCAAAAGATCGATTGTTTTTAAGAGCAGTATGGCATGTGGCACCATCTTGCTGGAACCAGATGTTTCTGAGATCCATACCATCCAATTAAGGCCGAAAACAGTCTCTTATAAAGAACCCGATAACTTTCGCTATTGGCAGTTGGCGAACAGATTATCCACTTCTTTCACAATTTCAGCGTTGCTCAACGCTATAACATTCCATGATTGTCATTAATAACTTTAACCACATGAAAAAAATGACTGCGTAGTTCAGTAACAAGAGAAGCTATCAGGCGTTTAAGATAGGACAATCTTGTTGAAACAGCCTAAATCAGGAATGGTTGCAATGCGACATCCCTCCTTAAGAATTTAGCCTATACTTTTTAATTACCATTCCCACAGGCCGTAATTTTTGAACCAATAATAGCACACACGTGCAACTTTGGGAAAATATAATACACAATTGGGAGACTACATTACACTATTTACATCTTAGAGAAAATGTTGGAAGTGTCCTCCACCAGCATCTATACATGATACGACTGTAGACACTGAGGTTTATGTAGGCATCTTCAAGACATTTGTGCAGCAGCTGGATGATATCGAATTGAGAGAAGGTTATTTCCAGCAAGATGGAGCAACGTGCCATACATCTAATGACACCATTGAGCTTGTAACCAGTTTCTTTGATATTCGAATAATCTCAAAAGGTCCGTGGCCGCCCAGATCCCCTGATCTAACCTCAGCGGATTTTTTCTGGTTTGGGTATCAAAACAATAGAATGAATTGGTCGATACAAGAATAGGGCACGGATAATTGATGTTCTCAAGGAATATATTCTAAACGAAATAACTAACATTGGCGAGGAAACTCTGTAAAACCTCAGAGAATATGGTGAGACGAGTACAAACATATATAGATGCTGGTGGAGGATACTTCCTACATTTTCTCTGAGATGTAAATAGTATAATGTAATCTCCCAATTGTGTATTATATTCTACCAAAGTTGCATGTGTATCCCATTATTGTTTCAAAAGTTATGGCCTATTGAAATGGTTCAGATTTATATGGATCACACTATAGTATACAAGAACAATATGTCTAACAATTTTATGCATTTATCTACTTCATTTTCTAAAAACCATTCCTATAATAGTATTGTGTTCTACCTTCTACTTAATAGGAATAAACTTTTATAATACATTCAACTATTTTTACATATAAAAAGGGTATACTAATAAAATAAAACTATAGTTTTATTTTCAAAATGTGGGTTGCCAAAATAGCTTTGAAGTTCCATTCCCTTTGTATGGTAGAGAGGGAGAGAGAAAATTAGAGGAAGAGAGAAAATTAGAGGAAGAGAGAAGGAGAAACAAATAGCGACTTCCCATTTGAGAAAAATATGGGTAATATGCAAAGCAATAAAAAAAAAAAGGAATTATCCGGAAATGGTTAACTCTGAAAATGAAATATATTTCACATAAATTCTCTGCTTTAACGAGATCAGTATGAATTTTTCGTCCAAAAAAATTTCATCTATATCATACGGTTTAGCTACAAGTTGTGCAAAAGTCAATCAGAATGAAATTTTAAGACTTACATTTCTTTCAACATAAAAATACATTAAAAATACGGATATTTTAAATAAATTATTGATTTGACTGTCACTTAAGTTTCTGTATTCTCTCATTGGAATATTATCTACAGAAAAATGTATGATAAAATCATTTTAAAAATGTAATGCCATTAACTCGAAATTGACAGAATAGTATAATGCGAGGAGGTTGCAATATGGAGAAAAAAGGTTTGGGAAGAAAAATGGCAGAAAGTAGAGAAGAGGATTAGTAGCTATAAAAATGTTAACGGGAAGGGAGGAAAATAAGGTAAGTATTGGTGAGTTTTTGCAGAAAGTAAAAGAAAAATGGGCCAGAAACGTAAAAAATGTAAGAAAGGAAGATGAGGGGGAAGAATGGGACTAATTAAGTAACAAGAAGGCATGGATGTTAAGAGTTACCTGGCAGAGCAGAAGACCAGGGTGTCATGCAAGCTAAGGTAGCAACAAGGTAACGACAAATAAATGTAGCTAAAAGTTGTAAATGGTACAGTTTTGGAATATGCACAAATATATCAAATGCAATGTCGTTTCTAAAAATATATTAAATATATCATTTTTGTGCCTGTGATGATAAAACATGTAGAAAGTTAAGGAAAAAAAACTCCAATTATGTTAAAAAATTAGAAATATTTTTTGGTAATTTTCGCTCTTTAATTTGCCCTTGACATTACCTACCTGAAATTCAGACAGTTCTAGAAATTACATGGAGTAGGTACTAATTAATTTAATCAGTGTAAACTGTCAGTGTTGAGGATAACAATGCTGCTAAAATCGTACACCTTGATTTACTGCGTTACCAAACACATTCCCCTAGACAGGAGAACAGTCAATAAAAGCCGAGACCCATTCCGACCCTGTCTCCCTTAAATGTTTAATATAAGCCCTGTCGTAACCTGATACCATGAGGGGTTAAGTGAACAAAGGCAGTGTCCCGTTCTGTCCCAGTCTCCCCCAACATATTTAATATAAGCACTGGGAGGGGAGACCTCCATCAGCAGGCATTTTCATCTCCTGGCTCGTAAGGTAAGTCAACAGCGAACAACCCCTCTCTTTACTTCCGGGAGAGGGAGGAGTTGTCGGTCTCCTTTTACCTTGTTGTACCCTACCAGGGACGAAACAATGTTCTTTCTTACCATTGTTCCCTCCTTTTGGAAAATATTTGTGAGACTAGAAAATAGATAAGAGGGAATTTTCGACGACTGTAGCATTCGACACAAAGAATGCCGGGTAAAACATAACGTATGTCAGTGCAATGACTCCAGGATATATGCCTCATTATTTAAAAGAAACCAAACCTAAGAGAGTTTAGTTTTCATGTTACTTGAAATAAGCATTCAGAGACATTGTCTATTGCATATTCCCCTGAAGTACGATGAGAACATGCAGACATAAATATTTGAAGAGCAGGTCGCTATGTGATGATTTGAGCATTCATGGTCTTAATAAAAGAAGAAAAGAAATAACAATAACTTAATATTTGAGTATAAACATTTGAAAATTCATGATAAAGATTTGATTTGTTCTGAATATATTTTGAATATGATAGAGGCGTGTCCGTAAAATAAGCTCTCCAATTTTATTTAATATAGAAAACGTGTATATTGTAAATGAATGTTACATTGATGGAAAGGCGGAACTTGCAGATATTTTTCAACACAATCACCATTGCGATCGATGCTCTTTTGCATGCGCTGTGGCAGTTTTTGTATACCCTTGTCATAGCTTTCTCCCGCCAAGTTGCACTGGTAGTGTTAAACCTAGATTTTCAAATAATCGTCGGTCTGGAGATGTGTTCCACCCAGGTGTGACTTCAACTCAGGAAACAGATGATAATCACTAGGTGCTAAGTCCGGACTGTATGGGGGGAGGGGGCTGATGGGTAAGGATGTCCCATCCGAACTGGGCCAGGAGATCAGCCTTGCGATAATGCAAATGTTCGGTCAAAATCTTGTCAATCGTAGTCTTACTGACTTCAGAGATAAGTTCGCACAGCTCGCGAACTGTCACACGCGTATCTTTAAGCATTTCTTGCTCCACTTTTGCAATTGTTTCGGCTGAAACCGAAGACCAACCAGAACGCTGTTCGTCTTGGACGTCTGTACGTCCCTGTTTGAACTCTTTGACCCACTTTCGCATGTTTTTGACGTCCATACACTGTGCTCCATAGACTTCGCATAACTGACGATGAATTGCAGTGGGGGTAGCGCCCTTGGCACTCAAAAAGCAGATCACTGCACGCAACTCGCACTTGGCGGCGGAAGTGATAGGAAGCTCCATCGCAAACGGCTGCCCAGCCAAGACTAATGGTTGCAACGGGTTCGTTGTGGTGGGGATTTGAAGAGGTGAAGCCAAGCTACACGCCAGTGTTGCCGGATCTCGCGTATTGGTGTTCCTCACGGCTCCCGCGCCTTGGAGAATAAATAAATAAAATCTGAAAATCTAACCCCGGGACCTAATTTCTTATACCGGGACATGATTTCCAAATTATAATTTATTAACTACCAAATAAATACAAAAATACAATTTAGAAAATAAATTTTCAGATAATAAATGGAAAACAATAACCTTAAAACAAATTAGATAGAAAGATTACTAAAGCTACCAATTTACAATTTAACTAATAAAAATTTAGGGAATCCAGTATACAAATAACTGGCAACCAGCTCCAATTACAAAATAAACTACAATACCGGAAACCGATATTTAATATACTGCTAACCAGTGCATTTAAAATTTATCAATTTACCTATTCAACTAATAAAAACCTTTAAAAAACTTTTAAAAAATTTAACCAAAAACTTATATAAAAATTCATAAATTTTACATTACAAAAATCACAAAATTTGATAATTTAAAACTTCTCCAAATTCTTTTAACAAATTAAACAAATTTAAATACATCATATCAATTTTATGCAAACATAAATTCAATTATTATTAATACTTGTACTCAAATCAATATATTTTTTCAAATCTACTTTATAGCAAATTAAAAATATAATAATAACCTTCAAAATTTACAATACAATTCAAGAATATTAAACAAACAATAAACATACATTCAAAAACATTCATATTAATTCAAAATTAAACCATTACAATAAACAACTTCAACTAACCAAACCAAACCAAACCGTTCAATTTAATTTGTGTATAATTTTAATTTATATACGTTATTAACACAAAACGCCTCGTATTTTCACATTGGTGAACTCGATGCTATTTTGGAGCTGTTTTCCAGTCGGACAATTGCCGCCATCGCGATAAAATAGGGCAATCACCTCGCTTTGTTGGGTTGGTAGTGGCACGCCTTCAAGGGCTATTGGTGGCTGTGGCTGATGTGTGTTTTTACCGCGCAAAAGACACTTCGGGAGGTTTCTAGTCCTGGAAAGACCTACCGCGGTCACCAGGTATAGGTATAAAGCCGATGCGAAAGTGGTATTTACCCAATAGAATGAAAAATCTTATTTGCACCAAGATGTAAGGGTATTGCGTTCCACAAAATAGCTTAGTAGGGTAAATTGCTTCCTTTTTCACACTTCCAATCTAAACCTTACAATATCCTGTCCAAATGTTCCTTCCTGCAGTTAAAAGCTTTTGTGTTTGAAGCAAAAACATTTAGGCTTATGCCCGCGTCGGTATCGTGGCGGAAGCATGTCTGCCTCACTTTCAAGAGGTCCCGAGTTCGAATCTCGGTTGGGGTATGTTACCTGGATAAGGTTTTTTCCGGGGGTTTCCCTTATCCTGATAGACAAATGTTGGGTAACTCTAAGATCCATGGACTCCGGACTGCGAACTCATCATTCCAACCATTTCATTCTTCGTGACTTAACGTTGGAGGACTTAAATAAAGAAAAAGAAAAGAAATAAGGCTTACAAAAGCCTGCCAGTAGCGACGAACGGTTGGATGCCAATGGGTGGGTGTGAAACAAGGATTAGAGTAGTAGTGAAAGCTGTGTAGACTACGACCTGAGAGTAGGATCGCCGATCTGTAGATCTAGCAGCGAAAAAGTTTACTGTGAAAATCGGAATTTTGTTTGGAACTGATATGTAGCTACGTGTTAAAGATGAATTTTCTGTATGTCAGAAAGATTATTGGCAGCACTAAGGGTGCATGCTAAAGAGACAATGTAAAGACGCGTCGATATATTGTTTTTAGTTAAAAGAAAGGCTGATTGTTCGTTGGCAGGGGGGCTACTATTTTGTTAGAAATAAAGTAGTTTGAAGCGAAGTTATTTTCATCCTTTCTACAGTATTTTCATCAAAATCATAGTTTTGAGGAAATAAAGTATCAAGGAAAGGTGCATTTAATAGGTAGTAAGGGATGCCTGAATTTTTTAAACGTATTTTTGTCACTGATAACATGCTGACATACCAAATACGGTATCCAACTAACGTTTGTTTGAGTTATGCTGCTACAGGGGAACCTAGTTGTGATATTATTTTTTTTTAAATTTAGGAGACTTGAAAGTTTGCATTTTCAGTGAAATATAGATAAAAAAATTGGAGTAGATTTCTTCACTCTATGATCGTAGCGGAACTTATCTGTGTGAAACAGCTGACTGCAGTCTTACGCTAAACATTTGCGACATTTATTTGCGGGCAGTTGCCCCTCGAGGGGTGACGTCACTGAGGAGAGATTTAACTGTGAAGGAACTCTGGATAAAGTTACTTTCTGGTCGCGGTTTGTACACTGCACTAGGAGATAGCTTTTCTAGAGCACAGTATTAGCTCAGCATTTCAATTAACTCGCCTCTAGGTTCATCCTCCTTGTTCAAATAATCTATTTCATATTAGGTCAGGCAGCTTCTGGTCAATATAATCACTTGAGAGAACATTTGCTAATATGTTGCACTTTCTATACTTCTTCTGCTTCTTTGTAAAAAGATAAACTTTCATTTCATTCTAGCAAACAGTAGATAAATCAGTACTCGGACGTTTAAATTGCCTGATGCTATGTGGCTCTTTTAAATTCCATGCTCTATCGATGATTAAGAGGAGAAAACTTGGTGTGCTTACATGACTTTCATTACCAATTCTTTATTCAATTATTCTAAAAAAAAACTTATTCTTCTATTTACTTCAATTTAATAAAACTCAGTGTTATTACATCTCTCCTTGAACGTAAAATCAAAATCAATACCGAAGGTTTAAGGTATACTCAAACGTTTTAACTGTTGGTTGTTATGTGATGCCTTTAAAATTTCTTTCTCTTTCCATGGTAAGGAGATGAACAAAATAAACGACGACTTTGCGTTTGAGAAAGTATTTCATCGATACTGTCTCACAAAAAAAAAAAATGCATTTTTAAAGAAGAAACATTATTTGAAATGTCTTCTGACAGCCAATTAGCTAATTTAACTTTCAAAGTTAGATTCTATGGGCTTGAGCTATCATTCAGCGAGGTTTATCATCCTACGATTGTGCCAGTCTCTCGTTTTTTATGCGAGGAATTTGGTGACACCCACTTGCACTGCTTTAAAGTTGACAAAATTTCTTCCACATAGAAAATTGGGCTATGGATCGAAAAAGATGACAATCTGATGGTGCGAGATCAGGGCTGTATGCTGGGTGTGGTAGCTGTTCGATTCCTCCTAATTCTTGAATCTTTTTCCATAGTTGTTTGTGCAGTATGGGGTGTTGCATTGTTCTGTTGCAACTCTATTGCGGTGTCTCCGTCTCAAAAATTCATGAACTCGTTCTAGTCATTGAGAATAAAGATCCGCATGAGCTGCCCGACCGTTTGGAACAAAGTCCCAGTGAATCACAGCTTCAAAATTCCACCAAACACACAACATTACTTTGGGGTCTAACTGATATTTTTACGATTTGTTGGCGAGGATCAAGCCACTGCTCCGAGGAACCAGGGCTTTGGTAATGTACCCATTTGTCATCAAAAGTGGCAATTCTCCTGACAAATCTATCATCTATGGGATTACGGATAAACTGACGACAGATATCCACTCTACGTTCACTCTGTTGAGGTGTCAGTTCATTAGGTACAGTTCTACTGCTCTGTATGATTTTCCAAGTGTCTTAATGTGGCGATGTATGGCATCTTTTGATTCACCAAGTTCTTCTGAAAGCTTTAGAGTACTTTTTTGCGGATTTTCTCCCAAAACATCGCGTGTATCCTCAATATTCCAGCCAGCCTCGGTAGCATAGATGGTAGCATGTCTGCCTCACGTTGAAAAGGTCCCGAGTTCGAATGTCGGTCAGGTTGAGTTACCTAAGTAATGTTTTTCTACCGGGGTTTTCTGTTATCCTAACAGACAAAAGTCCGGTAACTCTAAGCTCCATGGACCCTGGGCTCAATTAAGCATCATTTCACCCATTCCATTCATCGTCCGATATGAGAACGTTGGAGGAACTAAATAAAATGAAAACCTCAATATGCCATATTTTAGGTCTTTCACAACCTGGTAAATCTTAAGTGTTTTAGCCTCCATTGTTAAAACGTCGGATTCACTTCTTTGAGCTGTGGCAGCAGCTGCATTATCTTCTTTGCAGTAGTGTTTTAGGAGGACTCCAAGTTCAAACCTTGTTACCTCCATTTTGTGATTGTTTATTAACAACTGAAGACTGATGCTCGCAATATATGCAACACTAGCCATGACATCCTTCAAATAGCATTGGCAAACCAAATAAACCCAATAAATTTTCCAAAACACTGAAATAAAAAACCCGACTATACTTATTAGACCACCTAACATTATTCTAACTAATGACAAGAAATGTCTAGGGAGTTGTTATGTCCTCTCAAACTCTTTAAGAATATCTACATTCTATGTGTTAACTCTGACGGTTTACCTGTTGTATTGGAAAGGACTTCACACGCTTCATGACTTCATCTTTAGAAGTGTACCGATAAGACACAAAATAAACATTGGTATTCAGTATTCTGTTTAAAAACACACATAGACCTTATTTTAGTTAATTGATGAAAATTAATCATTTCTTCATACTAGCCGTATATAGGCTAAGCTTTTTGGATAGAGTCAACATGAAAAATTCAATGCCATGACCGGGATTTGAACCACGGATTTCCCGGTTTCCGTCCAGACGCTGTTACTTTGGCCATGGCAGCTCAATGAGTAAGAGCGACTGGACGGAAACCAGGAGATCCGTGGTTCAAATCCCGGCCATGTCATTGAAGTTTTCATGTTGACTCTATCTAACACATAGACCTTTTTCTAAAATGGCTTTCTAGGCTCAGGGAACCTTAATAGATACATTTTCGGTAAAAGAATGATATTACTGGGATATAGTGCCTCTTCTAGCTATAGAGATGCTAAAATGGCCATAAAGGCACCCAGGAAGATATTACAATCAATTACTACAAATAAGATGTCCAAAATGTTACCCCATTCTACAAGCTCCAGCAGAGAATAACACAGAACAATCATAAAACACCAACATCAAACAGCAACAACATACACAAAGAAAAAAACTGGATTTTACAACTCAAGTATGCCCCAGTTTCTGCAAGGGTCAGACATACAGCTATAAAAGACATTCTCCAAACAGACAACAAATCAAATTATGCAAAATGCAGACTCACAGCGGATGAAAATTACAAGCATATATACAGATATGATAATGTTGCATAGTACACAAGAAGTCTAGCAGCTATCTATGCTCCTTGCAACATTTATACCAAATAACCATTATTTCAAACCTGACACATTTTAGTCAAATTAATGTCCCCCTTCTCATTGTTATGAGTTCATAAAAATGAAACTTGAACCAAGAGTGTTAAAGATTTAAACTTTTTCACACTTATTTTATTTCCAAAAATATCAACTTATTTGTTACTTTCTTAAGTTTTGAAAATTACTCCATAAATGTTCAAGAGTTTAATGTATTGAGACTTCGCTCAATCTAAAAGTATATTTTTAGAGAAAGATCTACCTTATATGCATGTTCGTGAATACGAATGGCATAAAAACAAAGGCAAAAATTTTTGGATATTCAAATTTGGGATATCAAATATAATAAGTCTCCTTACCTCATATTATCTTCACACAGAACATATTCAACATCTTCGATATTGTAATAAAAAAATAAAAAAAACTGCCCAAGGTATTTGTATTCAAATACCACATGTTTAAGAAATTATGAATATGAGGATATGGGTGATATATGAAATGCATATCTTGAATTTTCTAGGCCGCTCAGTGGCTCAGTGGGCAGACCGCTTGGCTCTCACCAAGGCGGCCCGGGTTCGATCCCAGGCGACCGCAAAGTGAGATTCATGGTGGATAACACGGTAACACGGCGCTGGGGCGGGTTTTCTAAGGGATCTCCAGTTTCCCTCGCCATCTCATTCCACCGGTGCTCCATCTTCATCTCATGTATCATCAGTGTCACCGCCTGCTGTGCCGTATGTAGTAAAAGTGGGCGTAAAACACTACACATTAAATTTGAATTTTCTAGAAATAAACCCTAAACTCCTGTTCATTCTAGATGACTTGTGCATAGTTAGTATATCATATAGATGGACAAAATAAGCTAAATTCCTTAGGAAATAAGAACAGGATTTTTTTAGAAGTTAATATGTGTGGAAATTTAGGAAATTTAAAATTAAAAGCTGACGTTGAAAGCTGAAAGATAGCTGAATAATAGAAATAAATTAAAGTCGTATATTAAAACCAGTGCTTTTAAGAAACAAGAATTGCCACTTCGTCTTTAAGTAGTCAATTTTCGAGATAAAGAAAAGGCAACCACTTAAATAAATATGCTTAGACATTCTGGTCAATTCAAGCAACAATAAATATATGAACTGAAGGTTTGGTGATGCTCGTGTTTTTTTTTTTTTTTTTTTTTTTTTCTGACGGAAGTGTTCACTATGATCGATTATCGGCAGTCCGTAGCACCAAAACACCTGCTTGACGCAACTGTATTTCCCCCTTGGCATTTCGGCCTCTCAAGGTAAATTACCCTTCTCATTGTTATTATGGAAACTATATGTCTAAACAATAACTTAAATGGGACATGAGAACGTGACATATAATACATTAGCTAAAATTAAAGTTTTAGTGTTTAAGAATTAGAGACAATTAAATTCTACATTCTCAAACAGTTGACAACTAATCTCTAGATTTCATTTATTAGGCTCCATTATATTTATCGAATAACTTAACTAGTTTAGTTTATTCCATTCCAAACCACCAGATTTACCAAAGACTGTCATATTGGAGTACGACCAAAAAGTACTTTTCATAAATAGGTAGACGTTTTCCAACATTTGTACTCTATGAATCGATAATAATAAATTCTAAGTCTTATGACTTTTATACAAAGAATCACTTACAACGGCACTTAGAGCTGTTAAACGTCTGTTCTTGGGCCAGCTTTCTCTCCCATTAGCAACATAAAGTGCCTGGGGAAAGGATTTCTGTAGATCTGTGTACTCCAACAAACTGTGGTAAAAAGGAGGTTCCTACGAGCAGCCCCTGAACTACCTTAATTATCTCCGATTTGATATTCAGAGGGATAATAAACCCTGGAACGATGTAACAGAGTTGGCCGGGAAACGCCAAATTATAATGATACGGACGTCTGCCTTCTGCTCGCTCTATCTCTACCTATTCTTATTTATAAAATATCAATAATGATAAGAAAGGGAGATTGCAAGAGCGTCTATATACTTGAAAAATATGCATAAGAGATAACTTTCACTAACCTTCACTTTATAAACTTCGTACTTGCGACTTGGAAAGTCAAGGAAAGTTAGGATATCGCAAAATGGCAAGAGAAAGTTAGGGAAGTATTTAGCAAACCTGACGTGTGTAATCAAATGTGATTCTTCACTCACTTTTGTACAAATGTCCTTTAAAACGCCGTTCGTCTATTTATTACATATTAAACAAGGGGAACTATTGTATAATTATATTTTTACATATTTCGTTATAGGTACAATGAGGCATAAAATAGTCAAATCTTTTAGGAGCTGGTAATTACGTGATGACTTTTAAATTAAGTTATCTTTGCTCGTTCAGGACATAAAAAGGGAATGTACTTAATCGTGATGCTGGATTTTAGTTCAGCTCCTCTTGAAAAGCGGCCTTAAAATTGAAATCCGTGGACTTAAGGAGCACAGATCCATGCAGCTTGATAATCAAGTTAAGTATTTACGTTTCTTTGACCCAATTAATTTTCTTTACTCATGCTATCTCCTGATCTGGTATTTACGAGGTACGTCCAGAAAGTAAGTTATGTATGGTAATAAAATTAAATTGTGTACAGATACAGAAAAATTATTTACTCCACAAAATTCTATAACTCTTAAACTACTTTTCTACATAACTGCAGGCATTTGTCATAGCGATGCATAAGTTTTTGTATACCTTCTTCTTAGAAATTTGCCGCCTGTGTATTCAACCAGTTGGAAACATTTTCTTTCAGCTCTTCGTCATTGTTGAAGTGTTGACCGTCAAGGAAATATTTGAGATGCAAAAACAGATGAAACCACTAGGAGCGAGGTCAGGGGTGTACGAGGGGTTATCAAACGCGTCCCAGCCAAATCCCTGTAGAATGTTTTTGGTCGCATTTGCAGTGTGTGGTCGTGCGTTGTCGTGAAGAAGCACAAAACCTTTTGACGTTGCAAATTTGCCGATAAATTTAAATTGGTTTCACTTACCTAGCATTCAGAAAACGAATCACAGATCTGATTTCACAAGCGGCGGGATTTTCAATCAACACCGACATTGTAAACAAGCACAACAAAGCGTACGTGGCTGACAGCGATCTCACAATGGCGCACGCTTCTTCTCCTTGATACAGAGCGTCTACCGTGCAAGTGCGGAACTGCGTTCGCAGCGCTGCAGCGTAGATAAATTGAAGCAGAACTTACTTTCTGGACGCCCCTTGTAGTTTACCGAAAACAGTCTTTGTTCAGATGTGCGAATATCGATAGACTTTTGTCTTTGTTTATATTTGCGTTATATCCAGTGATTAAATTGTGGTTTTAACATTTAATAAATATTCTGATGATGTGAGAGATGTAGGCTCTCGAAACGTCGATTTCTGTCGTCTTTTCACCTGACATGCTTCCCGAGAACAACTTGAACATATTCCTCGCCAGGAAAGCTTCAGGTGTTATTTTAAGGGAATATCCACTTGTTTTGTGATGAGGTTAAGAAAGTGAAGAAATAAAAAGAATGTTAAGCTATACTGTAAACACGAAGGCTGTTCAATAAAGAACAATCACAATATTTTACGGTTATAATTTTTTACACTAAAATTCAATCTTATTATATTCTGTTAGCTTAATGTGAAACAAACACGCGGTAGTAATTTCATTGTTGGTACTGCTGGTTCCGCCTGTGACAACCAGGAAAGTTCAGACATGTTCAGTATTGCCCACCGCTGCAATGGAGGTAACATGCAGTTAAAGTTGATGTTAGAGGAAGATCCGGAGTTTTCTTTCAAAAGTAATCTTCACTGCTGAAGAAACCTGACTACATCATTTTGATCCTGAGAGCAAACAGCAAAGCTCAGTGCGGAAATCTCCTTCATCGCCAACCCCCCCCCCTCCCGAAAGAAAAAGTGGTTGCTTCTGCTGGGAAAGTTATGGTCATCTCCTTTGATATTCATGGAATGGTTTATCAGCATGTTGTACCTGCACACACATCAGTAGCTGGACAATACTACAGGGATGTCCTGAAAACATTGCACGTCCATATCAGGCGCAAAAGATCATATTTCCGTGAAGCAGGATGGATGCTGCACCACGATAGTGCGCGACCGCATATTGCCAAAGTTTTTGCTGAATATCTTGCAGAAATCAACGTGAAGTGCATCACTCACCCTCACTGTAGTCCGGATTTAGCCCCGTGTGACATTTTTTATTCCCTAACTTGAAGAAACGCTTTCGTTGGAGGCATTATCCGTGATCAGAAGCAGCGGTGAAGGCTGCATGTATTTGAAGACTGGCAGAAACGCTGGGACAAGTGCATCGCATTCAGGGAAGAATATTTTGAGAAGGACCATCAAAATTATGAGGATGAGTAAAGGTACGTTGTTAAAAAAGGATTGTGATCATTCCTTATTGATCAGATCTCGTATTTTGTACCACACCACTTCACCAGTGTGCCAGGGTTTTGACGAGCAGGAGTTCCATTGTAAGTAAATCTGACATGGATCTGTTGCTTTAAGCTGACTTGTAAAATGGAGCTGGGCAGGCTTACGAACTCGCAACCTTAGGAGGGAAAAGTATGGGTGTTTGAAATTTCATATTAATAGAAATAAATGATTGTCTCAACAAGAAAGAGTCATCTATGGTTTAAGGGTATTATGCTGACATTTCGAAAGTTAAACTACAACTTCCTTCGGAAGAAGTAAAGTTAAAGTTCTTGTCTCGTAGATTTACGGCAGGTAAAGCAACATCGGGCGTGATATAGCGGTCTCTTAGGCCCATATAGAATGGGACAGTAGGAACCTTAGAAATTGGAGAGCGTCCATTTCCAAGATATTCGACTTATCAAGCAAGCAGCCCTCCAGCTTTCAAGGTAATTTATTTTCCTTTGAGCAAGCAGCTACACCATCTATCCTGCACCACAACACGTCGCAAAACATAAAAGCGAGCCTTAGATATGAAAGGTAACACAATGAAGGGGACATAAACGATCCCAAAATTCGCCTGCCAACCAGGGAATTGCAGAATACGCCAGGATATCTCACTTATTTCCCCCTCGCTGTCTAAATCATAATGGTTTTAATTTATGAAAGCAAATTTGTTTTAAGTAGTTTTTTAAATCTGAAGGCTTTGAAATGAAAGCATACGTATTGTATATTATCATTGCTCCAGTTAGTTCTAATAGGAGAAAAGAGAAGAAATGTACCTCAGGCAATTGGCATGATCGAACTCTGGACTCGCTCAGTGTTCAAATTACACAGATCTGAAAGAGGGCCCCCCGCGGCGGGTTTATAAAAGCGCGAATTTCGAGAGGATAAAAAGGTTGTGTAAATTGAAAAGGGGGAAATCGATGCATTGCATACATTTATTCATAAGCTGGGAATTAGACATTTTGTTTCCTGCTTTCAAAAGCATTTTTATGTGTTTATTTTGTATTTCGTAGCAATATTTTGCTTTTGGCAAGAGATTTACACTTGTAGCAATCCTTTGATTTTCACCGCAGTGCTTGAGTTGATGTATCAGTGACGGATTTCAGTGGCGCACAAATGGACATTCGCTTAATTCTATAGCAATGTCGCCTATAACACGTGGAGCAGGTATTGTAGTGCAGAGTATTTATATATCGGGATTGCATCAGAAATAAAATGTTTGAAGTCATCGACTAAAACCAAACGCTTGTAATATCGGATCTGTTGGCACATACGATTTGTAATTTTATAAAGAAATGCTAGGTGCACAGATAAATCATTGCAATAAATGATTTATATATTATAAAATCAATGTACATTGGAAAAAGTCAAAATTAGAATCATTAGATGGTCAATGTAGGTTGACCCTCGTGGCTATGGTCGCTAGAGCGTATGTCTCTAGCGTTCTGCCGCGTAGAGGATCACGGGTTCGAGTCCCACCTTGGGCCTTTGTGTTTATGTGTATAGTGTATATGTGTGAAACTAAGGAAACAGGTAAGAAAATAAACGGAAATAAGAAAAAAAACGGCTAATTAAGAAAAAAGAACAGCACAAAATGTAAGATTTTATCCGATAGTGGGTGTTATTAGCGATGTAATTTATGACGTCAGATACAGTTACGCTAGTGTAGCGGAGAAATCTATCAGCTCAAGGTGTTCCTGAAATTCAGTGTGTTTAACTGCTACCAATGGTGCTACAACTACGTATATGTAAACCTGAAAGTTAGAAAGTAAATACAAAATACTAGGATGGTCAGTCACAGAGTAAAAATTCATTCAGATCACTTTGGCACCTTTAGAGTAGTCACATGTAAGTAGAAGTGTTGGTAGGGTGGTCATGAAGCTAATAAAAGATGAGATGTTCCTAAAATTTTCCTGTTTCCCGTCTTGTCTTTCTTATCTTAAACAAGTGTTCAATGAGATCGATTATTGGCATTAGCAAGACTTGAAGATCGCTATTAGGTATACAGATTAGCCGCCTCCTTAAAATATTCGCAAGTTTGGCATTTTTTGCGAGTCCAGGAACAAATGCTTAGCATATCTCTAACCAAAAATAAATTTTTGCAGTATCTGATTCATATGTTAATTATTGTTAAAACGTGTTTGGTTGTGTAAGGTGAATTTGCAGTCCTTACCAAAATATACAATGTATGAATTGATTGTTGATTAAAATAATAAATTTGTAATTAGGCATGTTAACATTAAAACGTGATTCAATTCTTTTTATTTATTTAGTACATCTTGAGGTGGAACATGGATTTTCATATGAGTTATACGAAAATTCCTTCAGTTTCACATATATGGAAATATCAACATAAACATTTAAAGATATAATAGGCTGCAATACGAATATTCGGGTCATAAGCTTCTGGATATGCAATTTTTTTTTTACTTTTCTGAGGAGAATATGCCGCTAGCGTGTTTATTAAACCACCGCTTCGTATAGCTTTGTAAGCTTGCACATACCTTTCTTTCGACTTCGCTCATAGCTCGATAGCTTCTTGAATATCGATGTCCTTATTATTATAAAATTTTACTACGTTATAACCATAAAAATTTAAATATTTTTTGGCTAGATAAACAAATAGCCTATCAAGCAAGACATGTGTTCCTTCAATTAATACATTAGCAAAAGAGTGGATAAGGAGGTTTTGACCATATAATTTAAATGTATACCGGAGCCATCCTTAGCTTATATGATGTAAACAAAGAGCGAAAGTGTACTACTCAGCAGGCGACTGTGATGGAGGGAATATTCGCACCATTTTACCAACCACGTGTCCAGCATCAGCGCTGTCAGCCAACTTGAAAAGTTTGCTTTGCCGTTTTCGATGTTTGAGTACTTTATGTGGGGGCACTTTCACGTTAAGATTAAACACAAAGATGTGTGAACTGTGTAATATATGTGTCCTTTAGTACGCTAACAAGTAACTGAAGACTTACATATATTTGATTTCAAATATTTGATTTCAATACATAACCTCACCTCATTTATACATTAAAAATTAAGGCATGGGTCTTTCTGTGGAGTAACAGTGCTAAACAATTGTGTGTAGCCATTTTCGCAATGACTTGAATGTTCTACTGGCGTGCAACTGAAAAAAAAATTACATACCTAATTGGAATCTGAAAACGGATAAATTCCTTAGACGACTTCCACTTCCAAACTTTTCTTTCATGATTTCTTCGTACAACAATTTATCTTCATGCTCAACCATTATATTTATTTTCTGTTTCTGTTTGTACATTCAAAACCTATGTCACGATGAATGGTGTAGAAGCTGGTTTTTTAAAGTTCATCTAAATGATATCATTGAGTACTACTTGAAGCACTTTTGTAATTGTGCTGGCTCTTTTCTTTCAGAGAAGCTCTGAAACTTGCGACGAGTAACACTTTTAACAAATTCATCACATTCACTTTCTACAACTGACTTCCTTCTTTTTCGGTGTTCTCCTGGAGTGGAAAGCCCGCCCGTTTCCACAAGCTTACTTAGATCGTCATTGATACTTGGTGCTGAAACATTGGTTAATTCTGCTGACAAATTAACAAATTTCCTCGATTGCTAAGGTTGGGTATTTTTCACACACATTCAAAACATGTGTAATATAATCTTTTCTTCGCCACTTTTTAAAGGTTTTCGTTTGTAATGTCGCACTCTTATTAATATATACTAATTAAGGTAAATTTTCCAAATAAAATACTAATTAATTACTCTTTGACTTTTGTATATATAATAACTATATTTGTCATCCGTAGAGGGTTACAAGGCTGAACAGTCAATGATGTAGTACACGTACACGTGCTTCTATTTACATTGCCACATAAACTTAGTACGATTCCGGTAAAATTCATTATTTTTTCCTACTGTCCAGTAAAATATGCAAAAGCAATTTTGATTTCTTATTGCTTTTTACGGTTTTTCCAAATATTTCATAAAGTAATTGGTTAACTACGAACTGTAAGCTACTTATCAGATCTTAAATACTTGGGAATCACTGACACTACGGGTCTAAAATTTCTAATATGGATTCTAGAATTAAATACTTAGCATACTATTGAACTGTAAATTATTAATCCACATAAGTTATCAAATATATGAGATTCAGAAACGCTTAGTTCTTCGACTTCAAATAGTAACTCGCTTCGAATAGTTCATAAAATTCATCAGTTAACTTAACTGGTCTTGTTCATTCTGACAAATATCCACGTAAACATCTATTAGTTCACCACTGAAGCAGTTGGCAATAAAAAATGACGGACACAAGGAGGCAGTTTCAATCGTACCACGAGGAAGAAAATTTGATACCGTCTCCTTGAATGCAACACCTAGTTGGTGCTGTGTTTAATATCTCATTCCTTGATACCAACCATTCTGCTATCGGCTGCTGCAGTGGTGAACTATGGGATCCTTCTCTCAGTCTATACTTTGGCGTGTGTAACGACACTAGCAAACTAGAATGATACATTCGACGTTAATAAATGAGCTATTTAATCGAGTCGGCGACTATATGAGGATGTAGGGATAAGCTCTTTCTGAAACTCTAACATTGAGGCGTTGTATGTAGTAACATCTGAAGTATAACAACATCAGCGTTTAAAATAACTGTTTCCATAACAACAGTGAGAAGCCTTAGTTACAGTGAATCGCTAAACTGCTACGTGGAAAGTTCGCTTGGGGCTAGCGCCAGTATAGGATTACCATAAATGACTTGTTAACAAAACTTAGAAACTAGTTACAGTGGAAAGAGAAACTCGAGAGAGTTTTGGTTATAGTATCACGGTATGAAAGTACATCATACACTGCGAAATCTTAAACTTCTAATTTTGTAGCGATATTTTCGCCTTCCCATTATTCCAGTACAAAATAAACTATTAAATATTATTCATTCAGGAATTATTATCAGTTATATCAATAGCAATATCTATGATTTTATAATAATATCTGTATGAGCGTATCACATATATAAATTATGTATAAAATGTTGTAAACCTCGAAAATTATAACCAAGAAAATACACAGGCGTAGTTTCTACGGATTGTCTACTAGGTTTTGGGGCAACTATAACGATACAATTTCCGTTGTTGCTACCCACTTAGCGTTGGCCACAAGGGTTAATGCCTTTCCCTTTTTGTAGTAGACACAAAGAAAGGAATTTACCGTTTCTGGGGAGTTGTAGAAATGGGCAGTGTTGATGACCAGTTTGGTTTTCGTCATGGACACTCCACGACCTTGCAGCTATTGCGACTGCCCGAGAGGATGGCCCTGGGATTCCAGGAAAACCTCAAGGCAGTTGTGGTACTGCTGGATGTAGAAAAAGCCTTTGCCACAACCTGGCACTAAGGCCTACTGTACAAGCTCAGGGAGGCCAAAGTACCTCCTCCCTATCTCGCTCTGATTAGCAGTTTTCTCAGAGAACGCACTTTCAGGGGGAGAGTGGAAGGGCTGTCATCAGTCAGACCCATAGCAGCAGGAATCCCGGAAGGCAGTGTTCTGACCCCGCTACTCTTTGCGGCCTACATGTCTGATTTCCCTCTCGAACCACTGACTGTTACGTGCCAATATGCCGACGATGTCCTCATAATAGCACGTAACAAAAACTTGCGTTATTGTTATCTTCCACTGCAGCGCCAGCTCCGAGCCATTGGCCGCTGGGATGAAAGGTGTAGGTTGGCCATTAGCCCAGCGAAGAGCTCTGCTCTTCTCCTGGCAAAGGTCCGAGCTAGGCGACCGGATTGTTCGCTGAGGTTGAGATAGGGGCAAATCCCCTGGGTTCCCCTGCCAAATACCTTGGCGTCCTCCTCGATCGCAGCCTCACCTACGTCCCTCACGTCCGGGTCAAAGCCGGACAAGGACATGCAGCACTTAGGCAGTTATACCCTATTTTTAATCCTCTATGCCCACACACTTCAAACTACGCCTGTATCGGGCGATTATCCCGCCCCTGATTCAGTACGGCTGAGAAGTCTGGGGATCAGCGGCTCCGACCACTATTCGGAGACTGCAGCGCGTCCAGAAAAAAGTGCTAGGAATTATCTACGATACTGGGGGTAGATTCCCGTCCCATATCCTCCACACTTACTCCGGAGTCCCATATACTGTAGACGTGGCGCAGGAGAGATCCTGTACATCTACAATAAGCTAGACTCCCATCTCAATAACCTGGTGAATACCCTTGGCCGTTACGACCATAGGGTTCCTCGCCGTAGCCCTGGAAGCCGGCTGCTCAAAGACGCTTTGGGCAACCTAAACTGAGCAGGGCTACTTTCCCCTGACACTGCAACCCCAAGCCCAGAAATACCTTAACACTATTCCTTTCCCTCTAGCCTGTCAAGCGAGCTCAGATGCCCCACAGGCAGGTGGAAGAGCGCAGCCAGCACTTGGGCGCACACATCCTCCGGGGCACTTGCGCCCACATATGGCTAGATACTATACTACTGCCCAAGACAATCGCCTGAGACAAAAAACAATTCTTTTATACTGCGTAGATAAAGTCGCACTAAGCGTCTAGGTGCTGGGCAGCAAACATCCTGGCCAGGTAAACCTGGGCGACTCGCATCTTCTGCTGGTCTGCTACAAACAGAGACAGTCTGGCGAGGTCTACAGTAGGGAGAAGTGTTACCCATAGCAGCAGCATCAAGTGATATTAAGGAATTTGCCTCCAGTGAAGCGATATCCAAAATATTCTCAAATTAAGATAAATATTTTAAAGCTTCGAGCATATTTAATTAAGAGTACATTCCGCCAGTGCCTCCTAAATTATTAAAAGCCTGCAGACATCCGAGTAACTTGACACTGATATAAAAGTATTACAAGACTTTCTGTTCAATTACCTGAGAAAAACCCCCAATTCCCAGTCGAACCACATCATCTACTCCATAATTTTGTAGGGATACCTATACTCGTCGAGGCGCACCCTGAGAAAATAGCACCTCCTCAGCCACAACATCGACGAGTACAACGCAGTCAACAGATCGTCGCTTCGAAGCCAGACTAAGTGTGCGACCTTCGAGATAACGCGACAATTTACGTATAAAACTAAGCTATTCTTTCTTACGTGGTCTCTTAAATTATAAACAATTTTCAAAAATGACATACGTGCACTTCATCCGCCTCGGTAATTTGTGAACCTCCAAGTCCCTTTGCTACTCTGACTTATAATTATCAATTTGTAACATATGTATTGATTTTAAGACGTGATAATTGTGTATTACAGTTAATAATCCCGTTCCCTGTCACTTCTTTATGAGATCATATCTATTACCAGTTAATAATTCCGTAATCAATATCCCACGACTTAAATGAATTTCTCCACCGCCTTTGCAATACAGATTCACATATTCACCTTACGAGAGTATCAAATTTCATCTACAAGTATAGTATCAATAGGAAAGCTAGCAACTAATTGTGTTGGGCTTGGCAACATAGCATAACATATACAAACATGGCCATGTTTATTCTGGTACATTGAACCGTGGGAATACCCCACACATTACTTGTTTCGGGAAACAATAATGGTAATTATCATCATCTCATATCAGTTAGTAGTAGTAGTAGTAATAATAATAATAATAATAATAATAATAATAATAATAATAATAATAATAATAATAATAATAATAATAATAATAATAATAATAATAATAATAATAATAATAATAATAATAATAATAATAATAATAATAATAATAATAATAATAATAATAATAATAATAATAATAATAATACTCCAATCCATTAAAAATGTCATCGGAAATACACGTTTTAAGGGCACTGCATTAATAGAAAATTTAGTATCTAGTTCTGTGTGTGACTGACGGTCTTACTAAGGATCCGATGTCTTACACTCAGTCATTTATGCACTTACCTTTGCACCTATTCCACCATCTATTACAAGTTCATTGGAATTGACATTAAAGGAAAGTTTTTCCGATGTAGATACAACGAAAATAGGAGGTTATAGTGAATTTAAGCAATAGTTAAACACTAAAGAACTGGTCGCTGCGTGGTAGCTTTGAAATACTGATTGACATTTTTGCTTGACCAGGAAAGGGGGAAAATGGAAAAGAAAAGCAAAATGGTAACGACTTCCCATTTGAGAAAAGTATTAAGTAGTTGGACATTTAAGAACACTGACTATTTGTGAGACAGTTTCTGACTTATACTTTAGTACCAACTTTGATGATCAACTACTTACCATAATGAAATGAAAATTTGGCACGGAATATGACAATCATTTCTGAACAAAATCCAGGTACAAAGGCCTTTGTACGCTAAAATTAAATGTTAAAACTTCCCATATACAAAAATAACAATTTCGAAATAGTTTTCTGGCAGTAATCAGTTATATTTTTCTTTATAAATGTCAATTATTTTCTACTAAATGTTTGTATGCTTTAATGCTTGTATTATTTGATAAATCCCATCTATATTTGTCTTCCATATTTGGAGGTATCTCCTCCTAAAATATGTGCATTATGAACACAAAATTAATACCGATTTCTACAAGCATATACGTTTTAAATAAGTTACGATTAGTAATTTGAGGAATAGTTTTAGGTGACATCGGTAGTTGTTTGACTGCGAAATAATTAATAAGAATTTCATCCATGTACTTTAATTTTTTGCAGAGAAAAGGATACCTAAAATATGAAAAATGCAAGTTTCGGTGAACTGCAATAAAAGATAAATAATATTTTAAAAATATATGATTTATTCAACTTGTAAATCATACATTATACATGAGTACTATGATATAAGACAAGTAAAATTGTGAATATACAGTGCAATTAACTATAATTGTAAATCAACAAGGATTAGTAAGGATCAAGAATTCAGTGACAAGTCAATATTCGTACAAAATAATAATTTATAAATATATCTCAAGAATTGTATAATATACACAATTAATTCAGAAATGTAACAATGTTATAAACTTTCCATAAATTCACTAACAGAATAAAGACAGTGGTCTAGCAAGAATGCCAAAACTGACTTTTTAAGTGCCAAAAAATTGCAAGGGGCTTTATTGCCTATAGGTAGTTTATCAAAAAAAAGTGATTCTTAGGTTTATTACACTGTTTTGATGAGCTCTTGTGTTACTTCTATTCACATAAATATCCATTCTCTGTCTAGTATTATGTTTATGAACTGTGTCATTAAATGTACAGTAGCCGTTTCCTTTCATTAAATTTGTATTTGAAAATTTTAAAATTTCAAAAATGAAAATACATTGTAGAGGTAATAATTTAAATTTTTTAAATAATGGTGTGCATGTAGATGTTGGTTTAACTCCTCCAGGTATTCTTAGAATCCGTTGTTACATTATGAATAATGATTTACAATGTTGTGAGTGGTCCCATAATGTTATGCCATATTTTAAAATGGAGTGAGCACACGCAGGATACACGCTTCTGAGAGCTTTTATGTTAACTATGTTTACCAGTTGTCTAAAATTATAACAAATTGTATCAGTTTTTTAATTAAATAATCAACATATGTCATCCATTTTAGGTTGCTCTGTATACATGGGCCAATTGAATGAAAATCCTTATACCCATGTCGCATCACATCTCTAGAAAGTTCTGAACATAAATATCAACGTGGTACTTAACCACTTCTCGCTTTGACTTATACTGTCGATACAAAACGCTCAAGTACATCGCAAAAACTCTTTTCCTAAAAGTGCTTTTACTTCAATTCAGGGAAGTTATAAATCTGAAGGCTCCTTGTCAAGGTTCCAAGGCAGGTTACATATTTCCCCTCTTACTGCAGGTATATTGTACATAGAAAATGTAAAATGAAACATGTTTCCACCAAATATCTTAGCTGAATCTCAAGTACACTTTATATTGTCACCTTTCTTTATTTTTCAGTTTTTTAAAACAAGTCCCAAAATGCTTCTACTAACAACGTATAGCTACAACGTGTAAAAATCTATTCAGAATATTTTATAATTTTGTAAAACTTTTAAACTAGAAGAAATAAACAAAATCTTTAACAGTAAAGTTATTGTAAAAACATGGTTTGTATAGCTTTGCATTAACAGCTTCCAAAATATTCGTTGTTATTGATTTATACTTGATTAAGATATTTTTATTTTTATATATACCCTTGATTCCCTAAATTCTGTTACATCAAATTATTTTTAATTGTTTTTGTCGTCCGATGTAAGCATAACTGAGTAGTGGATAACGTGGACATAAGTTATGTTTGTGTGTACTTAGGGTTCTCCCATTTTCCTATTTTCGAATATGTTCTCTATGTAAAATTACATGTTGGTTTGTATAAATTCAACTTGTAATTCGAATTTAATACGAGTCTAGTAATTTATATTACATTTTACGTGCCTGGTTAAATGCAACCAGTGGATTTACATCTGCTGTAGTTACGGTGTAAACAAAGAAGGCGGACGTATCTATCTGGCTTCATAGTTAGTAATGGCAATTCCACTATACGATGTGAACATGCATGACACACAACACATATTGAAAACAATTGACATTCGTAGCCTAGCCTCGAGCGAGTCATTCACCGCTAGTGAGCTGACAAAAATGCCACGGCTGTGTAGTTAAACCACAAAAGGAGAAAGACAAACTGAGTAGAACGTCCGTATGTAACGTATGAGGGGAGTAGTGCTTCAAATTCTTGTGCCGTTTTGTTACTAGCCTTTCAATTAAGGAATTAAACACACCCTACAGTTAAGTTTACATAGAAGAAACTGTATTAGAGAGAGAGGATAACCTCAAAGATAAATTGTGTTGCATATAGCTGGCTGCATTAAGGTACCTGTGTTTTCTGGACGTTCTTTTTTATTCTAACAAAAGCGATCTTCTTATAAAACCAGAGAGCAGCGCCTAGGGCACTGCATACCCAAGTGGCCATTTTGTATGGAAGTGGGGGTGTGTTGTCTCAGGAGTGTACAAAGTGGTCCTAATGGGCCACACTGTTCTACACACTACCACTTCACATAGTGCTGACATTTTAAAACTTATTCTGCTATTCACATTACTTAACAACTTATATTTTTTAGACAAATGAACTTAAATACAAAAATATGAACTTGTTTGTTTACAAAATAAACACAAATGTTCACAACTCAGTTTTTACTTTCTCCACGAGAGATAGGGGTAACGAACAAGATCTAGGGCCGTTAAATACTCTCCAATCCTGATGGAAATTGCTGCTACTACTCTACTACTATACCACCAGCACCACTACTGCTGCTACAGCAAGTGCAGGAAATAGGTAATTTATTTCACCCAAAAGTTTTCTACAGAAAGTTTAATGGATATATCCGTTTTGAGTCTCTCTAAATCCAAAGAGTATTTTAGAAAAGTTTATGTATATATGTAAGTTAATACACACAATACCGGGTTTGGTATTTAAGTTCAACATCTTTCAGGGAATGCTATACAAGCATTTTGAGCAGAATATTCATACCCAAAGTTACTCCTTACCTTGACAATTTTTAAAGGTTTTGATTATCTCAAAGGTGTATCTAATATTAAAATATAAAATGTTTAAGATATTTTTTCTCCGTTTCTTGTCAATGCTGATGTTAAGAGGCGCTTGCGGTCCCTTAGAGCGAGGGAGCCGAAGCATCTGACCTGAGATGAAATCAGGGTTGAGGGGTCGGCCCAACGCTTGAGATGAATGATTGATGGAGCAATTGGTGGAATGATGGTGGGGGAAACCGAAGGACACGGAGGAAACCCACCCCAGCGTCATGTTGCCCAGAAATACCAATTCGCGGTCGCCTGGGATCAAACCAGGCCCACTGAGTTGAGATCCAACCACTCTAACCACTCAGCTACGGTGCGGCTTTTAAGTTATTTTTATAAAAAATTAAATGAAAACCATATATGTTCTCGAAATAGATATGGTGCCCTTTCTTACGAGTGACTCTCGCATAACTTGGTAAAGTGTAAGGAGCGGAAACTTTACTGCAAAATTCATCATCATTATCATCATCATCAATCTTCAAGATAGGCCAGATAGGCCTGTTGAGGCTCAGAAGGGATCTTCCCAGCGTCTCCGTGGTCTTCCAGCATATCTAATACCAACTGGTTTATACTGCAAGGCCTGTTTGGTGAGCCTTTCTTCTGGCATTCGAGAGAGATGATCTTGCCATTTCAGTTTGTACTCCCTGAGTTTGTCATTTAAATTAAATATTTTCAGTTCTCTTATTGTTTCACTTTTAATGTGATCTTTAAGACTAGAGCCAACTATGTATCTCAAACATTTCATTTCAGCCGTTTTAATTATTCTTTTATCAGTTCTATTCAAGGTCCAGGTCTCGGCTCCATAAGATATAACAGGCGCTGCCATAGTTTTATAACTTTAATATGGCGTCTCTTCTTCTTTTGTTTTTCAGTGTTCGTTTTATAGTGCCACATATGTTTTGAAATTTATAGATCTTTTGTTTTAAATCTCTGTAGGTTATTAAAACTTGTATAAATATAAATGTTAATTAATATGAATAATATAATATAAATCTTCCTTCACATTCATAGGAAATATCACATCCTTAGTAATTGAAGGGTAGATCTCTCAAGGCAGAAAATTTTTCATTTAACGTTTTTGTTGGAGAAATGCCAACATTGGTAATTAGTCGATATTTTATTTTTATGTTGTGCACATTTTCTTAAAATCTGACCTCAAAGCTGACATTTATATAAAAATCTCGACATCAAAAGTTTTTTTTCTAAAATGCAACACACTTTCTGTCTACTAGACGCGTGAAAGAAGCGTAAAAGAGAGTTAAATTCAGGGGCCTCACCATACTATCCAAAGCTCATACAAGTTGTTTAACTAATAGTGCTGTTATTAGTCTTAAGTAGGATTTGGTTACCCCTGACTCACACAGTGTAGCCAACTTGAGAGCAACTCCTCCAGCCCCCAAGTGTTCGCGGAAGTTTTGTTTCAGTTACTACGCTGTGCAAACTGGTGGATTGATCCTAACGTCTCTCCATTATGAAGTACATTTAGCTAAGGCTATGCTATGTAATAATTCAATATCGTTTTTGTTTCTCCCTTCTTCCCCGTGACGTCACCCGGGGATTGTCTGGAATTAACCGGCATTACTATGGGGCACCCGTTTCCCTTCCTTGAGAGAGGACTAAATTTAATTTCAAACACATTTAATTTCTTGCCTCTTTCCCAATCCTCTTTTCGTCTTCCTTCCTCTTGCTGCAATTTTGTGGCTAATTTGTTAATTAAAGGAACTTGTGGGCAATCGAAGAAAGGAAGTGAATTTCAGAGTCAGATTTATTGCTGAGTTTAATTGGGCAAGAGGGAAGAAATGGAGTATTAATGTTTATTGTGTTGGCACCACCTCTCGACGTCTTTAATACCTTAAACACCATTTTGAAAAATATAAATTGTTCCATCCATATGACTTTTTGTTTATAAATTTTCTGCAAACTATTTCAAAACTTTATTCTTCTATCTTCTTTCTTCGTTCTTTTTGCATGAACAAGATGAAGAGAAAGTAGAAACCGAATAATGAGTTCTCCTTTGAGAAGAGTTTTTATAAGAATATTTTGTACCTCAGAGGCTACTCGTAGAAATTTAACATATTCATTTTATTGAAAATTAAAGTATCATAAACATGAGATAATTTAACCAAAACCATTAAATCTGTTTTCGAGATAATTAACATTCTTGAACACCATTTAAACTTAGTTTGGGTTAGAGGGATTCTCTTTAACGATTCTTGTTGCAAGATGTTTAAGTTAGAATATCTAACTGACTTGTAGTTTTTAGTTATGATTCGGGATGTGTCGGAACCACTTTTTCTCGATTCTCGATACCGATACACATATCGATACTTGTTATTCGATACCACCACTTCTATTTCTAGTTTCAATAAATTAGAATGTTGGAAGAACTGTCTAATGGCAATTAAATTAATTAGAAGCATATATTTAATGAGACAAAAATTTAAAACAATCAGTGCACTTGTTTTAAATCTTCATTAGGCATTTAAAAGAAAAATATGTTTTTGAAACTGTCCACTTTATAATCTTTTGTTAAAAATACTAGCATTCTGTTCTTCTGGGGTCAAGTCAACTTTTTTTATCGTCATATACGAGTTCTGCTATGCTGAACATTCTTTCAGAGAAAACTGTCCCAGATGGAATACACAAATATTTAGCAGCTATTGTTTTAGTTTTGTACATATTTAATTTGTGTTCTAATGCACTAAAAGGAGGAGGTGACAAATCATCGTTGAGATATGGAAAAGGTCTTATCCAAGACACACCCCACGTGTTTAGGACCAAGCTGGAAGAGAAAGTTTGATAAAAACATGGAAAAAGTTGTAGTCTGATGTGTATCACTTGTCAGAAATCAGCAATGCACTTAACTGAGACAGCCGAAGTTCATTGATTTTTTATTAGTTTGTAACTGCATTGTGTACAGTGAAAATATTCGTACAAAGGCTATTGTAGTACATACAGTAAACGTGTTTTTAGATGAAAGTGTGCGACAATAAATTTCTAAACTCCATTACAAATATTTCGGTGATGTACGTGTATTTTATCGTTTCCCCGTCATTCTCTGGATAACCCGGATTTTTGTTTACTTGGATCGGCTCTGGTTCCAGTTGATCCGCGTATACGAGGTTCTACTGCAAAGGAAGACAGCTTCGAGAGTTGTGACATATTTCACCCGGGAGCGTGACCTGCAGTGCGTGTGACGTCAGGCAGGAGCCGTGTAGCACCAATTTGTCCAAATAAATGGCTCTGTGAGAACAGAATCTGAGGGTTCAGTCAGGTGCAGCGCACTCGATGACAACAATGTGACGGTTTATTGGAGGACAAATATACACACAAGAAAGACTTGACTGATTTTTACAAGACTGTCTCCCCAATCAGCTTTCCGAGGTTGTATTCACTTGCTGCACGGACATTGTGTAATGTTGGCTCGACAAACGTGTGCGAACAATTTTTTTTCTGTTATGAAATTAGTTAAGTCGAAACTCCAAAGTACTTTGTATTACAATCTAAGATGCAGCCTTCGATTACAAATTTTCCAGACATTAGGTTCTGGCATTGATAAACTAATAAAAGTAAAACGAAACAAAAAGTGTTGGAGAATTCCACGTAATTTTGTTCTGAATGGGTATCCTGTAATTTATAGAGAAAATTAACTTGTTTTATTTTATTTACTTTCTAAAATGTCTGGCCTTCAGATAAACTACGTGTTGAAGTTTTATATATGTTCTTATAGCACAGAGCTAAAAATTAATTGTTTATAAACCGCGACCAATTGTATAATTAAAGCAGCCAGCATTAATATCACAACACCCAAGATACAAGTTTTACATATTATTAATACCCGATACGTTTCCTCTCTTTTCTATGCTGTCGGAACCCCAACACATAAAACTGTTTCCTTCCTCTTGTGCAGCAGAAATCAGCGGGGTGACGTCACACGCTAACCTGCCTTTCGTTCGGAGGCAAATTTGGCGGTTAGAGCTGACGGAGCTGACATCACACCGTCAAACCTGTCTTCCCCTCTTCTACTGTAAAACAAATGTTTGCGTACTTAGTACGTCATTTGTTTTTACTGCATTCACGTGACTATTCCAAGTAAACCATTTTTAGAAAAGCTTTAATCATTCACTCTATTTCTTGATATCGGTAACAAATTCATCAACTTAGCTTCTTATCGCATCCTTGGAAGAAGGAAAACTTGCAGAAATACCATATTTGGTACGTATTTCGTCGAGTTTTAGAATTTAGAAGCAGATAACTTTTATAACAACTATAAGTAATATAAAGCCAATTTATATGAATCTAACTCAAGTTCCATAATTCGTTTGATCAGTAGGTATTAAGCCCTACTTCTAATTTTATTTACTTTTATCCCTTTAATTTTAAGCTACATAGTTCAATCACTTGTGTATTTTGAGTGGAGAGTTTTCTTGAAATATTTCTTATGCTTTTATGGTTATGCTGAACTTAAATATAAAATACCTTATGTTTTTCGCTGCGTGTTTTTAATTTATGCTATTCCTAGATGCACGCGCATGCGCACAGGATTATTTTCTACCAGTGCTTTTTCTGATTCACGAAAACTTAAAACTGCATTTGAACTGTACCCGGAGACTAAGGTACAATCATACAATTTACTTTGATAATTTAAAGCTTTAATGAATCTCTTATTCACACTGACAGCTTACTTGCACAATTACACTTAACTTAAACTTCCTCGAAATTTAAACTTTGTACACATTATAACTTCACTCTAACACCTGCTATTACATGATTTTGAACTGCACCCGGGAGCTAAGACAGCTATAAATCACCGTGCGCTGTGAAAGGAGAGCCCCGACTACCTTGTCTCGTCAGCTCGGAGAGCTGTCCGAGAGAGGAACCAAAGCAATCTTCACGCGCTCACACGGAGAAAAAGGGAAACACAAAACAACTGAGGCACACGCCTCGTAAAGGAAAGGTGCAATCAGCACACATTTGCGGTGGCATCTCGAAATGGAATATTTGATTAGAATACAATAATTTCTATGTTTTCTGTGAATAGTAAGTAATTAAGTTAAAATGAGAGATTTTTAACAAAATTATCAATTTGTCTCTTTAATGAAGCAAATAAATAGATTGATATAGTTATATTACACCAAAGGACTTTCTTATATTTATCAGTTTCATCTGCAACACGCACATACATACTCCTGATAGCGAGAGTATTCCAAGTTCTCTCGAGCTTCAAGCTAGGTGTAGATGTGGTGATGTACCGACGTTTTGGGAGCATACATTGTTCCCGTCTTCAGAGAATTTTTGTTTCCCAAATCTGAAAAGTTAAAAAGAAATTAATATTAATGGGGATATTTTGACACCAGTTGAACTGTCAGGCTTGGGTGATGCGTGTTTGTCTGTGAAACTGCACAGTACAAATCAACTTGGCTAAGTTTAATGGAGGGCTAAACTCTAAAGGCAGTTGCCATAGCTACACTGAGCTATAACTAACTGCTCTATCTCAACTCATGTGATAAGCTACGGAGGTGATTCGGCACCGAAATCTGAGGTTTATTGTACCTAAGTCCCAATTGGAGCACCCTCGGGAGGAAGGATGAGGTGAGAGGAGACAAAGGGTGGCCAACCCAAGGAGCCGAGACACCCAGCGACATTTCTACCACTAGATAAGAGATTATGTGAAATGATAATATACGAGGGTTGTTCAATAATGAATAATCACAATATATTTTGACAACGTACCTTTACCCATCCTCATAATTTTGATGGTTCTTCTCAAAATAGTCTCCCCTGAATGCGATGCGCTTGTCCCAGCGTTTCTGCCAGTCTTCAAATACATGCTGGAAACAGTTTTTTTAGAGATCCTTCAAAATCGCCCCCGCAGCCTTCACCACTGCCTCTGATCATGGATAATACCTCCCACTAAAGCGTTTCTTCAAGTTAGTGAATAAAAAGTGTCACACGGGGCTAAATCCGGACTATAGGGAGGGTGACGGATACACTTCACGTTGATTTTTCCAAGACATTCAACAACAACATTGGCAATATGCGGCCGCGCATTATCGTGGTGCAGCATCCAGCCTGCTTCATGGAAATGTGGTCTTTTGAGCCTGATATAGACTTGTAATGTTTTCAGTAAATCCCTGTAATATTGCCCAGTTACTGATGTGTGTGCAGGTACAACACGCTGATAAACCATTCCATGAATATCAAAGAAAGAGATGACCATAACTTTCCCAGTAGAAGCAACTACTTTTGCCTTTTTGGAGGTTGGTGCTGAAGGAGATTTCCAAACTGAGCTTTGCTGTTTGCTCTCAGGATCAAAATGATGTAGCCAAGTTTCATCAACAGTGATTACGCTTGAAGGAAACTCCGGATCTTCCTCTAACATCAACTTTAACTGCATGTTACCTCCATTTCAGCGGTAGGCGATACTGAATATGTCTGAACTTGCCTGGTTCTCACAGGCGTGAACCAGGAGTACCAACAATGAAACTACTTCGGCGAGTTTGTTTCACATTAAGCTGACAGGATGTAAAACGATTGAATTTTAGTGCGAAAAACTATGACCGTAAAAGTTATGACCATTCTTTATTGAACAGCCCTCGTAGATGAAATGGAGGGACAGGAAATTCGGGGGACTTAATTAACCTACACAACATTCGCCTGATGTCCCGGGAAAGCCCTCGGAAAAAACAATTGGTGTGGTAGGTCGCCACGGGAATCGAAACTGGGGCTCCCAAATGCGGGTCACAGACGAAACCGCCTGAGCCATATCGTTCGGTGAACCTCAACCCATAACTTTCCTTACTAGTAATTTCTTATGCCCAGAGAAAACTGTAACTGGTGTTAAATTATGCTATATTTTTTTAGTATGGATATTATTTATTATGCCTATAGATCTCACAATCATATAGTTATACAATTGTTAGTTCTAACAGTCAATTCTGGTATCAAATATATGGAGAATTACTACCAAACTTCCCCACTCTCCCTCATTTTTGCATGTAATATATGTTTTTCTGGTTACTGATGAATGTAAATCCAACTGCAATCAAGTCGGCCATGACATTTGTATCGCAGCATTCGTTATAGATTTTTTTATTTGCTCTAGGGAACACGGGAAGGTCTGATTGAGGTAATTTGTTTAGCGACCTTAGCGTTGCCGGTTGTTTTAACAAGCTCAACATAATCTTCTTACACTAACACTGAAAAATGCCTTGATACAGTCAAGGAATGTCTGACAAGTGTAGAGTTAAGTAGGGTTTATTGAGAACGTTAAGCCATTTTACTGTCGAATGGAGCAAATACTTCAGTAACTCCAGACTGCAGAATAACAACAATGAAGCAACTGGAGTTAATGATTTGTTTTGGCAAAAGCTATACATAAAACATTATAGGTATATATCATTTGACTAAATTAATTCGAGAGTTATTTGCTTACAAACGGAAAAATGAGTCTGTATTTCAATAAAACATCTTTATATTTAAATTCCGCCGTATCGTATACAGTTTCGATTGTGGAACAAAATCGGTTGTGGAGTTGCTCTGGAGTGCTTATCATTGGAAGAGGTTGAATATATTATAAAGTACAGGAGTGAGACACAAACACCATGCAATATACAGGTTCTTCATTTGAAACCTAACGGAGCATAAGGCGCCTGGAGTCCCCGTTCTGGGTGGGGGCTAGCGGTGTGCACTGCCCTCGGCAGTACTGTACCGACCACTAACTGGAACAGGCGCTTGAATCTAGTGCAGTGATCACCAAGCGGATCGATTTTGTCCTAGAGCAAATGACATAGCACTGTGCATTGCCACGAGTGCCGTACGACTTCAGTGTGAGACGAGCAGTGTTGTCTCGTCTCTTGCGGTTTGTTTTCGTAAACATAATGTCGGTTGGAGAATGTAATGTGACACGTAGGATAAATACTCCTACATTTATGCCTTCATGGGAAGAGTATTTCTTTTTTATAGAAAGTGATAGTATCAGAGCATTCAAAATGAAACTATCCTTATGGGAAAGGCAGTTAACCGTAAAGAGCTTGGTACATTTCTCAAAGCTCTCAACAGTTCAGCAGTTTATTCAGGTCATGGTCTTGCAAGAATATGTTCAAATATTAAGAGAGTTGAACCAAAAACTTCAGAAAAGGTTTCAAGACGTGGTGCAATTAGAGCCGATTTTTCATATATTTGCTGAGCCTTACCCTACAGATGTTGATAATGTTCCATCTGAATTGCACTTGAAGTTATCGATTTGCAATGTAATCGTCAAATAAAAACTAAATTCCAAAATCGAATTAATTTGAGTAATTTATATTCACGTTTTCCAAGAAATACCTTTCCTCGACTAAATAGAAATGGCTCTCGTTTTCTGAGTATGTTCGGATACACACACACACAGACACACACACACATGCGAACAGTTTGTTCCGCTAATGAAATTAAACAAAAACCGCTGCAGAATTCAATTGTTGGATCAGAACTTAAAATGTCAACTTAGACTAGCTGCTGTACAAACATTGATACCTAATTTTGAAAAACTAGTGTGTCAAAAGAGAAAAGAAATATCTAGAAAACTAGGTCCCACTTCTGATTAATATGTTGTGCTTATTGCTTTTCTTCGAGCTGTTATTTAATCCTTCTGTATTGTAAGTAGATTATTATTTTCATTTAAAAAATGGCAAAACGTGCTATGTAAACACGTATGTAAAAACGTGACTATGTATCTATGTACAACTTGTACATATCTATGTATCTAAGTACAGTAAATTGAGTGAATCATTTACAGCACTTTTCAATTCGATTTTTGTTTGTTGTCACTCTCTTTGTTGCAATAGCATACGCACAGAACATTTTTCTTTTTCAAGAATGTGTTTTATAAATTGGCTACCCTCCGTGTATTTGACTGTAAAATTACGATATTTAACTTCTGTAGTCAACTAGTAGGGAAAGTATGGCTCAGGCTGTCTCATTTGTAGCCCGAATTCGGGAGGCTAGGGTTTGGTTCCAGTAGCCGTCCTACCTGACACATTGTCTTTTTTGGAGTTATTCCAGATCGCAAGGCGAGTACTGGGGATTTCCTGGGGATTTCACCTGTCCCTCCGTTTCATCTCCATTATCATTTACATCATATCTCCTCTGTTGGTCTCTTTCAGGGTAGAAGTGTTGGCGGGTGTTTCGGCAGTGCGTGGCAGAATGATATGCTATCAGTGAACTAATTCATTCTCCGGTAGGACGGTTGCCGGTCTCCGCACCCAGGTCTCGTGGTGGGACACTTTCAAAGTCATAATAGGGTGGGATGTCCGTTGTCGTGCCCTGCCGGGGGAAGTTTCCATTTAAGTTAAATGTAGGGACCCTGCCCTCTGCACTGGCGTGATTCGTTCTGTCAGCTGCCCTGTGTTTCCTCTCGTTTCATCCTTCCTCTATTGGGATGCCCCATTTGGGGGCTTAAGGTACAATAAACCAGTTTGGTTTTCGTGCCGAGTCCCCTCCGAACTGATCCAAATATCCAGGGCACGCAAAAGCGAGTCTCCTTTCGGGACTCAGGGAATTTGTCAACTCCCTAAGTCCGTGTGAAACTTTAATTTTTAAATGGAATGCAATACTCAGAATGCCTTTTTGTACCGGAAGTGGAGTTGACCTTGAAAGTGTAAAACTAAACAATTAGAAGGCAAGTAGTACCTGCCTGTGCCTGCGGTGAAGAGAATCTACTTGCTCAGCCAACAATGGGGCGGCACTTCATCAAAGGTACGAAATTACGATTTACGAGGTCCGGGTGTTTGCTATGTGGCTGGATTAACGAGTTAGAACTCCGGTCTGGTCAGTGTTTGCTGGCTGCCCAGAGAGAACTGCTAACAGGGAACTTACTTCATCTTTTGTTTTACTATCCTTTTTGTTGCTTCTTCCTTCTTAGTGACATTTGAAATTTACTCCTCAGTACTGATAGAAATTAGCAACTATAAATTATACAGGATACTTCAAATACGAAAAATAAACTATAAAAATTCACTTTTACTTTCTACCTAGAGTAAGTAGGGGAAGCATTACATTTCATTCAAACATTCCACCGAAATTTTAACGGAAATACATGTTTTGATACTCCGTGAATAAATAAAAAAGCGCTCTAAAAAGTCCATATTTGTGTGGACGAATCCCTGAACAACATAATTAAAAAGCAATAAGTTGGCTATAAAAAGCTTGGTCTTTAAATTAGGCATATAAAAATATACTGCGTGAAGGTTTTTAAGAAAATCCCCCTACCTCAAAACTTCTGACATGGAATTATTTTATAAAACTTCAATTTTCTAAAAAGGAAGTTCTTTTATTGTTTTCATTATACCATATGTTTATGATATGAGTAACTTGCATAATTATAGTGTTCTTCATTTAATACCTAATGGGCGCGCGGTATTTCGCTTGTGCGCGATTAGGTGTGCGACAGCCGGCTTTCCTCCTACATAAACTCCGCTAATAAAGCATGTATAATACTCTTTACTTTATAGAAGAGCTGGAAATGTCCACCCTCGACTAAAAAGGCGTTATATCGGGAGAACACATTCTGACACCACGAATAAGTTGGGCCGCTGCAGTGTTTCTGATTTCATTTCTAATATTCTGTTTTACTTCTTGCAATGTATGACAATTGGTCTCGTAAAAAGTAAAAATTGATAACACTGTTAGATTGGGGCAGCGAGAGGGTCATACATTAGCACTAACTACTATTTTCAAACACATTCCTAATTTCTTTCATGGACTTCTCTGTTCATAGGCAGTAGCAGAATCTTGTTGAAACCATCCATACGATTTCTCTTCTTCTGTCAGTTCGTGATAAAATGGAGTCAAACTGTCATTTCAGTAGCTCTCTGCATTTACAGTTTTCTCGCAGAAAATTGGATCGATTATACGACTAGCGCTAATAGCACACCATACCCCGCACACAGCGGTAGTCATTAGTCGGGGGAATCCAACAAGGTTGCGGGACAAGCAAAACGCGGTATGCTCCGTTAGGTTTAAAATGAAGGACGCTGTAGTAAACTGCAACACATGAATAAAATTTTAGTATACAAATAAAAATGTTAAAACAGGACTTATGCCTGATACTTTTTTGTTGTGGAATTAACCATTTGGGAGTAGTTCTTCATTTGTTATCTCTTGGCCATTTAATAAGAGCGCAAGTTCAAAGTTATCACGTAGCTGTAAAAAGTTTACTGTAGTTTAAAACCTGCTGCATTCCCACATTCCCTTACATCTACAATTGTCACGATGTATATAATTCCTCAAGAGGAATAGAAGATAGTGGTTACACAATTTTAAGTACGTTCTTCACTTCAAATTCAAACTAAAATTCCATATGAGCATTTAGTTTTGCATGAAAACATAATAAATGTATAGTGGTTTAATAGAAATCTCAGTGAACTTTGAGAAAATAAAAACTATGGAATATTTTTCCATATCAAGAATAAGTTGTGGTATTTAGCGTTTACACTTATCACACTTTTCACTTTATATTTATGCTGTTCATCAACCCAATTGTAAATAATAGCATATCGAATGAAAATTACAAAAGCATTTCAAATTAAGATAATATTAACAAAGTTGAACACTATATTTGTTAAAACCAAAACCACTTTGAAATATTAGAACACAGTAATAATACCTGCAGCTGATTGAAGACGTCCTTATGTAAATGGATTGTTTAGTAACTGCAGTCGTTTTCAATGAGCTATGTAGAAGTAGTTAAGTTATGCAATTTTTTGATACTTGATGGAAATCAATTATTTCTTCACACTAGCTGTGTATAGGCTAAGGTTTTTGATAGAGTCAACATGAAAAATTCAACGCCATGGCCGGATTTGAACCACGGGGACTCGAGTACTTACAATAGCAAGTCGCCAAAAAAGGTGTATCTCGAATGCGAGAGCTCCGAGTGGTCTACCGGGCAAATATACGAGTAAAATGGAGAATTTAATGTCAGGACGGCACGTTGGCCATGGTAACTCAATGAGTAAGAGCGACTGGATGGAAATCAGGAGATCAGTGGTTCAAATCCCGCCATGGCATTGAATTTTTCATGTTGACTCTAACAAAAATTGATGTAATGTTTGTTTGTCCCAGTACATAAACTTCAGCTGTATAATCACTAGTGTATTAAAAGTTGATGCTATAACGTGTGCTATATCTATACCAATATAACAAAGAAGAAACATTTGGAGGTATGTTGGGCGATGTCAGAAACCACTCAACCGATTTTGATTTTTTTTCAACACTGAAAAAAGCGATTCGTTCTGCATTGAGTTATGCAACACTTAATTTCATATCATAAATTACTAAATTATTAAATAAAATTTACGAAGGCCCAGTTCTTGAATATAAATACCCTAAAATTATAAAAGAACATGTTTACAAAGAATTACTTGTCTTTTATTTAAGAACATAATGGAATAGAAAATGGTTGTTGTTACTTCACAGAATATTAATAGGTAGTTGGAAAAGTCTGCAGAGTATGTAAACAAAAGCTAGTTACACTTTATTCGAAGGAGTATACACAGATGGCTATGCTTAAAAACAGACGGCAGTGCTTAAAAACAAATCGATCCTTTGTTACATTTATTTCCTTATTTGTCGCTTATTATATGTGATGAAACAATGGGAAAGCTTCAAAAACATTTATTCTACTTCTATATAATTCTGAATTGAATTTTGTGGAAACCAAAACTTCTAATATATCTCTTCTAAGATAATTTTGAACTTCTAAGTTTCTATTCTGTTATAATCCAGTTCGTTAGCAAGAAATGCTGAACAATTGTAAAAGTGCTAACATTGGAGGTCAGAGAACCGATAGTTTTTCAAAGCCTCCGAGTGCGGAATATTATTTCGCTGCATATGTTAAGTATTTATGTATAACATAAAATAATTGTAATTTGTCTGTTATCTTTTGTTTCTAATTTACCTCCTCCAAATTAAGCCATGTAGAACGATAGATGAAATGTTTGAAATGGTGCTCTAATGAGCCTAGGGTCCATAGAGCTTAGAGCTACCAGAAGTTCGTCTTTCAGGAAAAACACCGTGGAAAAACCTTATTCAATTAACTCACCCTGTTTGAGATTCGAACTCTGGACATCTTGAACGTGAGGCAGACACGGTACCACCTACGCTACCGTGGAGGGAAATAAATATGTAACCTGAAAGAAGAGTTAAAGATTTAAAAGGAGCTCTATGTACTATAATTAGGTAAACAAAAACTACTTCACATTCTGACCGAGAATTCTTCCTACGTTAAAGAATATTTGCTGACTGAGAAGCATTACCAGAATTCGGCGGACAGTCAGCGTGAGGCTGAGGAAGTCAGACGTTCCACCCATGGTTCACATTGTTATTTGGAATAGCAGAGTAAGTAGGAGTATCCTCTTCAAAATATTTTCTATTTAATTCTACAACGGTTTCAAAATAAAAATGGGCTAAATCATACTGGATTTTAAGAAACTAACCGTGTAATGTTAAACATTGCATTGAATGTCCTATCTAAGACATCACGTTACACTTTGGGTGTGCCTTATACATATTTACACGTCAAAGTACAAATTACGTAATATAACATACGAAAGAAAGGATAGGGGAATGTTGCTTGCTGCCTATTACAGAGTTTCTGGGTTTGACGTCGAACAATCTGGCCAGAGGTTTCTTAGTTCCTTTTCTGATTTACCGTCCCTTCATCTCATTTCACTACAATTTAATCAGATATTTTCAGGATCGAAGTGTCGACACTGAGTGAGTGTTGCGCAGCTGTGTGGTGTGATATGCTGTCTCTAATTGCTGTTCTTGGAGTAAAGGCGCGCTGTCGTCGCCTATCCCAAGGTATCGAAAACTGCGGCTGCGGGACAAAAATCTGGCAGCGAGATGAATCTTTAGTACACATAAGGGACTCCCGCCTCTTGCACGGGTTCTAGTAAAACCTCAAACCAGAGGAAGACAGCTTCGAGAGTTGGGACGTATTTCAGTCGAGAGCGAGGCCTGCAGTGCGTGTGACGTCAGGCAAGAGCCGTGTAATGCCAAGTTGCCTAAATAAATGGCGCTGTGAGTATAAAAATCTGAAGGCTCAGTTAGGTGTAGCGCACTTGATGACAACAATGTAGGTGCCACGTAGCTAAAGGAATTGTTAAATCTACAACGTGACGATTTATTTAAGGACAAATATACACACAAGAAAGACTTGGCTGATTTTTACAAGAATGTCCCCCAAACCAAATTTCCGAAAATATATTCACTTGTCGCACGGATATTGTTTATGTTTGGTTCGACATATGTGTGCGAACCGTTTTTTCTGTTATGAAATTAGCTAAGTCCAAACCCCGAAGTACCTTGTCGTGTAACAATTTAACATGCAGCCTTCGATTACAAATATCACAGACATTACGTCCTTGCATTGATAAACTAGTCAAAGAAGAAGGAGAAAAAAAGAAAGTGTCGGAAAATATCCACGTAATTCTGTTCTGAGTGGGTCTCCTCTAATTTGCAGAGAAAATTACTTTGTTTTATTTTATTTACTTTATAACATGCCTGACCTACAGAAAAACACGAGTGGAAGTTTTATATATTTTGTCATAGCACAGAGACAAAATTTAATTTTTATAAACTGTGATCAATTGTGTAATTAAAGCAGTTAGCATTAATATTACAGTACCCAAGATGTAAGTTGTACATATTATTAATACCCGATATGTTTCCTGTCTCTCCTATGCTGTCGGAACCCCAACACATCAAACCATTTCCTTGCCTTTGGGCAGCAGAAATCAGCGCGGTGACGTCACACGCTAACCTGCCTTTCGTTCGGGGGCATATTTGACGGTTGGAGCTGTCGGAGCTGACGTCACACCGCCACTATCTGTCTTCCCCTGCCTTAAACACTCCGGTTCTCTCCCTCCCTCTCTGCCCCTCTCCTTCTCTTCGCCCAGGTTCTTGCACACAATGTGTTCACTGCGCAATCTCCTTATAGCTACCTACTTAGGGTCAGTGGGCTCATTTGGTATATGATACCTTTTATGAAAATGCTTTCTATGGAAATAAAATTCAGAAAACCCAAAATGTGTTTCTCTGGAAAGCTTTATATAACATTTTCGAGTGAATTACAATTATTCGTTTCTTCTATAAGTGAGCAGAACAGAAAGTGAAAGGTAAGACAGGAGTTATTTGAAGTGGAAGTAGGCATAATAAAACAACTGAACATAACAACATTTAAGTTGAGATAACGCTCCGTTGGCTTATGTGTGATACCGTCTAAACAAATGTTAAGATAAGTTCACTTTATCTACACCAGAGCGCACTATATAAACACTTAAAAGGAGAAGTTTTCCTTGTGAAACGGGAAAGTTTGTTGTTCCTCTCATACTTCAGTTACACACCCTTGTCTTAATCTCACACCCCAAGTCTCTTATCTGGCTTTTCTCGACCCACATGACGCCGCCGCCGCTGCGAATAAATCCTTTTTGTTTTCTTTCTGAACAAAAGTTTTTATCATTTTGTGCATCCCTGTACTCAGTTCATTAAACAGAATTCCTTCGTCAGCTGGAAAGTGCAAGTAAGAAATCACGTTGCAGAAATTTCCGATACTTTCTATTATTTGCTCAATTTAAACGAATTTTGTAACTGATGTTCATATTATATTACAAATTTTATGCACATGGCTTCGCTATTCTTCTATGTTTGAGTTTATCTGCAAAAGAACTATCCGACATTTCAAGATAATGGTTAGAGTGAGTTATCTGGATAAGGATTTTTCGGGGGTTTCACTTATCCTGAAAGATGAATGTCAGGTAATTCTAAGCTTTGTGAACCCTGGGTTCATTTGGGCATCACTTCACCCATTTCATTCACCGTCCAATATGATCTAACTTTGGAGGGTGTGAAAGATATTATCCCGGTAAGTAGCCCTAATCGATATAAGGATCCAGGACTTCTTAAATGTGAAGTAGACATGTTCCTCTCACACGCAAGGGATAGGCGTCTTCCTGTCAATATTGTGTCCCCCGACGAAGCTACCTACAGACTGCTGAAATACTCGCACACTCGCCTGCTTACCTAGCTAAGACAGTTCATGACTAATCTCCCTCAGAACAGCAGCTCACTTCCCCGTTCCAGGAAATACGTTTTGGTCGTTTAGAGTAGGTTCGTATTTTTATTCGAAGTTATAGAAGGAGCTGAATAGTGCACATGGAGAGTTGGCACTACCTGTAGAATTTGGTGGACAGTGCCGAGTACAGACCAGTTGCTTACTGTTGTGACTGGGTGCAACAGTGTTGTTTGCAGTATACCAAATATCTAAATGATAAATAAAGTTGTTTAGCAACAACTTGTGTTCTCATATGTTACAATTTTAAATTTGCAGTTAACGTAGATTTAAGAAGGGTACAGTGAACTTAACTGCCATGCAACGTTTCTGAAACTTGGTTGTATTTGAAAAAAGAAATAAAAAATAATAATCTCGGAGACGGTTGACCATAAAAATTCTGAACTGTTGCACTCATCCGTTTTCTCTACTCACCCTCGTACAGATTATTCTTGTAACAACAATCTTTCTCTCTACTTACGTTAATCGAAACCGACTTTTTAAAATGGTTTCATAACATATTTACGTAAAATACAATAGAAATATTGGAACGTAGTAGTCCTAAGCCATAGTAAAATCTTTTAAGATTGGTATGACGTTCTACTCCCTTAGTATAACCAAAAGGAAGAAAAAATAAAAGCAAATCGAAAGAACTCCCGTTTAGAAGACTATCAATATTGAAAACTTTAGCCCGCCTCGGTAGCGTGGTGGTAGCGAGTCTACCTCACGTTCAAGAGGTCCCGAGTTCGAATCTCGGTCAGAGTGAGTTACCTAGGCAAGGTTTTTTCCACGGTTTTCCCTTATCCTGTAAGACGAATGTCGGGTACCTCTAAGCTCTATGGACCCTGGGCTCATTTGAGCGTCATTTCACCCATTCCACTCATCGTCCGATATGACTTAACGTTGGAGGACGTAAAATTACAAAAACAAAACTTAACCCATTACAAGGAATATCTCAGATATAGCTAATTCCACAAAAATATAGATTTAACGAAATCTGTTTTTTTTTCTTTTCTTTCTTTTTTCTCTTTGAGGAGTAAAATTCTGTCTGTCTCATACATATATTACTTACACAGAAGTAATTCAGAATGAAGAGCAGATCAGAGGATTTTTCTGAAAATGGATATATATATATACATTTCATTTGTATTGTAATCAGAATCATTAGTATTTTTACAGAAAATAAAAATAACTATACATTTTTCGCTAAAGCCTAGTATCTGATTGGTTAATTTTATTGGAAGGGCTGGTAGATGCTGAAATTAAATAACAAGCTTGATATTTTATTAATTTTACTCAGGAGAACTTAAATTGTACATTCTCTTGTGTGATATGGACGTCATATTGCATGTTTAGGTGTCAACCTCATTCTAGATTAATCTCGGCTGGAATACTTATGTGGCTACAAAGAAGATAAGTAAAGAATTATGTGTATTACGTCATTTGTTATTTATCGTTAGCAATAGATCATCTTCAATGTGGTACTTTGTTGTAGGATAACAATGGCACAGCTGATATTGTATTTAAACATTGAAAGAAAACTATAAGATCGAATGTTAATTTAAATATCTCCAGATATACATTTTCTAATGTGTTTAGCAGGGTAAGGTAAGGATAATGCAGAGGTAGACCAACAATGCACTCTGGTATACCTGTGCTCCAGAAGGAGGCGTCTCGAGAAGGAGTGAGGGAGTGGTAATATGAGACGATACAGGGGCTACGCCGGAACAGATAGTAGGGTTCCTAACATTTCCAGATTTAAGCTCCAGGTGAGGTTTAGAACAACCGATATTTCATCGCGAGTTCTAACCGAAAGTCCAAAGTCTCTGGGGCTCTTTCCATGGGGAGATACCTTGAGTCTAAAAGGCACCCCCCCCCCATCGACAACGTCAAGACGGGTTGGAAGTGCATACGCCACATACGCACGTCAACCGCGCAGGTAAGACTACCGAATATCCTCGGTGGGGCCGCCTGGTGATCTAGCACACCTTCTACTAGTTCTGCAGGCTAATATAGGGACATTTTAGGCAACCCTCTGCCCCTCCGGGCGGCCAAAGCCTGGCCGGAAGTACTCGATCTCCCGCGGATGTCAAGAACACACTGCCCTCTCAAGTCCAACCCAATCAAGATAACTACCATTCGGGAGGGGTCCGAATGTTCGGCCCGATGTTCCTCTTAACGTCAGAGGTACCACGAGTGCTAAGGGTCCGCAGCGCTCGCACCACAGCAGCTGAAGGACACGGATACTCTCCCTTACGGGGTGAACAACCGACATTCGTATCCCCTCACATGCCGCTGAGAAACCAGAGATCGCTCCTCGGTGAATGCAATTTTTATAAGACAGCATCCGACTTCCCTACCATGCAACGTCAAAGATATGTTGAAATGTTGCAAACCCTGATGAAGATAAAGTAATACCAGAAGTGAGGGGAAATAAGAGGAGGTGCAATTTGGGGGCTGTAAGCTACCTAGGAGCAATGAGCTAGTGACCATGGGAAATACTGGAACGCTGTCCGCAGGGATTGACTCCACGACCACATCCTTCATTGACCAGAGTAGAGTTGTCTTTTTTGTTTGTTTGTTAATTTACGTCCTCCAACGTTAAGCCATATCGGACGATGAATGAAATGGGTGAAGTGATGATCAAATGAGTCCGGGGTCCATGGAGCTTAAAATTACGTGATATTCGTCTTTCAGTATAAGGGAAAACCCCGGAAAAACCTTATCCACGTAACTCACCCTGACCGAGATTCGAACTCCCCTTGAACGTGAGGAGATACGCTACCATCCACGCTACCGAGGGGGGCATAGCAGTAGTAGAGTTCGTTGGTACCACGTTTCCATCCAGGAGGAATCGATTCAAATCTAACTTTAGTCTATCGAAGCATCAGAATATCTTCCACAAATGAAGTAAGTGACATGATTGTTTTTGGTTACGCTTTACTTCCGTTGAAACTTTACTGTACCTCAACCTCGGAATATTCCACAGTGACTATTAAACCCAAACGTGAGAGAGACGCTCTGAAACGAAATTTATAAAATAGCATAAAGCCCTCACGTCTGATAACTATATCAGTACACAAAAAGCTGAACATTTGGTTATCTCTTTAAACGTTTTCGGGGCCCATACTATCACATTTCAATAACTTATCGCAGTAAGGCGAGGGATTTCACCGGTATATGGGCCCACCTCGGTGTTAAGAGGGTTAATTTAACGTTCGTACCCGAGGATTTCATCGATTGAACCTCGCTTGCAGGTGGCGATAATCGGCCGGCCTGCCTGTGCTTTGTTGATTTCCTCATTTCACCGAGCCAATGGATAACAACTGAGCGCAGCTGAAAATTAAGTATTCATTATTCTTGTTATGAAGGCGGTAAAGGGAAGCCGCTACAATAAACGTGTAACAGTGTGTTCCTAAGATGTGGCAATACCAAACTTAGGTTCCGTTTGTCATGAGCTCAAATGTACTCCATTTACATGATTTTATGTACTTCATTATAGCCGAGGGGGATGGTCAGGCGGTTTCATTTGTGTCCTGCATTTGAGAGGTTCAAGTTAGATTCCCATGGCCGATCTACCTGACGTGTGGGATTTTTCGGCGGTTTTCCCGAGTCGCTCGAAAAATACTGGCTAAATTAAATATACTAAGTTAACCTTAAATATACTTTTAAATATTATTTATTGCGTATAAGTGGTACAAAGCTGTATCACTTTTCAACATATTCTCCCCCACGCTAAATGCAAGTCCTCCAGTGATTACAAAGTCCATAAATGTCTTTAGAAAAAAGCCTTTTTGATAGTCTGCGCAACCACTCATGCACCGCCTGGCGAACCTCTTCATCGAAACGGAACTTCTTATCGCCCATTGCGTTTTTCAGTGGTCCAAACATATGGAAATCACTTGGAGAAAGGTTTGGTGAGTACGCTGGATGAAGAAGACACTTAAAATGCAGGTCTGTGATTGTTGCAACTGTTGTACGGGCAGTGTGAGGCCTTGCATTGTCATGTTGCAAAAGGACACCTGCTGACAGCAATCCACGTCGCTTTGATTTGATTGCAGGTCGCAGATCAGTTTTAGAAGATCTGTGTAAGATGCACTGGTGACAGTGGTCCCTATAGGCATGTAATGCTCCAAAATGACGCCTTTTTCGTCTCGAAAGGGAGTTACTATAACCTTCACTGCTGATGGTTCTGTTCGAAACTTCTTTGGTTTTGGTGATAATTTGATTTTTGCTCGCTCTCTTCGTTTCCGGTTGGTGGAAGTGAACTCAGGTTTTGTCCCCAGTAACAACTCTTGCAAAGAAACTATCACCTTCCCGTTCAACGTGCCGAAGAAGCTCTTCATAAGCATCAACTCGTTCTCTTATTTCAGGAGTCAGCTGCCGTGGCACCTATCTTACGGGCACTTTGTGAAACTGGGGCACATCATGCACAATGTGGTGTGCTGACTCATGATCAATCTGCAAACATGCTGCAATATCATTCAGTGTCACTTAGTGGTTTTCTTTCACTGTGGCTTCAACTGCTGCAATGTCCTGTGGAGTTACAACTCGTTGTTGCGGACCTGCACGTGGAGCATCTTCCACTGAAGTCACACCACTTGTGAACTTCCTACTCTATTCGTAGACTTGCTGCTGTGACAAACATGCATCACCGTACTAAACCTTCATTCCTCGATCATTTTAATAGGTTTCACACCTTCACTACGCAAAAACCGGATAACAGAACGCTCTTCCTCCCTGGTGTAAGTCGCAAATGGTGCGGCCATTTTTATATTGATACTGCGACAGTAAGTATGCATCTATACTATGCTGCCACCTATAGACCATTCTGCACGCTGGTTGTAGCACGCTTACCAACTTAGAGGATAACGGCGCGAAATTTCGACTTGTTATTACAATTTTAAGGTTTTCATTTGACTCACCCTTGTATCTTCCAAATTTCATCTCCATTACCATTTTATAATGCCTTATCTGGTGGTCTCTTTCAGGGCGTAAGTGCCGGCGTTGCATGGCAGTATGATATGATCTTCGTAAAACGACCTCTTTCCGTAGGATGGTCTCCGGTCTCCGAACTCGTTCTAGAGTGGCCACTTCCGTGTGCTATGTTGGTTTAACTAGCCTGTCAGAGGGTTTCCAACTGTTTAAGTTTAGGCACGCTGCCTTCTACACTACCATGACTCCTTAACACGGTCACCTCCTGCCTCCTCTCGCCTCATGCTTCCCTCAAGGTGATAAAATAGACCAAGCTTGGACCTCCGTACCAAATCCCCTCCGTAGCGTTGTCCAATCCATTTGCATACTACACTTACTTGTAAATCCTTAATTATCTATGTACTTCATGTTAATTAACTCAGCCGTTTGTAAAAGTGATTTATTTATGCATTTCCTTGTACGTACAAGGGGAACGGAATAATTGAATAATATTTCTAAAAGATAGGAAAATCTTTTAAAAGTTGCGTGCTATGTGATGGCTATAAAATTCTATACTATTTGTATAAACAAAAATAAACAAAAGAATAACTGTTTCTTGTTTGAGAAAATAATAAATATTGCAAAATTCAAACCCACAACAAATACCTACGAAGCAGTGAATTAACAAAAGAACAAACATTTGTCACAAATTGAATATCTTTATAACTTCAGAGGAAGTTCTCAGAAAATCCAATATATACCTATATTTTTTTTACGATATTTTAAACTTTGGAATTTTATCCAAATATTTTTAGCGAAATATGGCCTGAAGCTTTCCCGGCGACGAATATGTCAGGATCTTCTGGGAAGAAAAAAAATGGTCGGCTTAAAAAGCACAGATCTACACAGCTTGATCATCAAGTTACGTTTCTTTGACCTAATTAATTTTCTATACTCACGCCATCTTTTAACCTACCATTTAATTTACTGAAAACAGTCTTTTGTTCAATGGTGCGAGTATTGGTAGTGTTTTGTCTTTGCAGATATTTGTGTTGTATCCAGTTATACATTTTGTGGTTATAACATTTCTTAAACTTTCTTTATAACTTTGCCCATTATCTTCCCTGATAATGGGAGAGATGTACGCTCCTGAAACTCAATTTATAATCGTCTTTTCACCTAGCTTGCTTCCCGAGAAGATCTGGAGTATATTATGAGCAATTTTGAGAAAATAAAATTTTTTCCAAATTTTGCATGATAAAGGTAGATAAAAGGGGTATTTAACCGACTATTTATTTTGAAGTTGTGCTGCACAAACACACACACACACACACACACACACACACACACACACACACACACACACACACACACACACACACACACACACACACACACACCTCTACGCCTCGGTGGCGTATATGTAAAATGTCTGCCTAACGTTCAGTCCCTGAGTTCGATTCTCAGTCAGGTGGGCCACCTGAATAAGACTTTTTCTTGGGTTTTCCCGTATCCTGAAAGATGGATGTCATGTAACTCTAAGCTCTTTGGACCCTGGGCTCACTTGAGCTTTTTCTAAAGGTTATCTTTTGAATTTAGTTTTATATTCAGAATTTATATTTTTGCTAAATATTTGATATGGAATGTTTGGGTCGAATAAATGACTACGTCTTCTTACTACACACATTGGATAAAATAAAAATATATTGGAGCATTTTAGTCAGTCAGAAAGACGTTCAATATATATTGACTTGAACGTATGCTCCAAAATTCAGACTGCTCTCTTGTACACCCCATTGGCGTTTTAGCCCAGTAGGGTAGGTATCACCTATAACGATTTTCCTTTGGTATCTGTCCCATGCTTTGCTCTTTATCCTTTCAATTAAGTTTATCTGTTCGTCCGCCATTAAGTTGTCACGTAAATCAAAGTGACCTCTCTACGAACCGAAGCGGCGACCGTCGGATAGCGACACAAGACAATGCCTGAGGTGCACTGCAAGGCGTGTAGCTGACGGCAGATAGAATTACCGCACAGACACACAATTTCCCCTCAGCACATTTTAACCACAGCAGGAGGTACTGCCATGACAAACCTGGGGGTGGTTTCATTTTATTTCCCCCTACCCAATCCTAGCTCTTCGCAACCCCTAACTTATTATTATTTTTTTTTCTCCTCCCTGCAGTACAGCAACAGCTCATCTCCCCACTCCACAATCACGCGCAACACCCGGAATTATTCCACCCTCATCCCTAACATAAAAATAAAGGCTATCCAAATGCAACCCTTAATGGCATTTCTGACAAAATTTAACCCCAACACTCTGGTACAACTCTTGCCCTTTGGGCTTAATTCCCGCTCTATGGGGTGCCTTAATGCAATCAATATACTGTGTGAAACGCTTTAACATTTTGTCGCAAATGGGCGCGTTCGGATTACAAAAATATCGGCTAATAATAACCGAAGATTAGATGGATTACGAAAATTTTATAGGTTTTTGGGATGTAAATGTAAGATACAGTACTAAATCTTCCGTAAATTCGAACATAAAGGGATTTCACCATGCATTCTCTACATAGGAGGCCAATGAACGGTTTATGCTCGGCTCGCTTAAACTGCAGTGAGGTTGGATTTTTCAGCTGCGCGCTTGAGTGAATGTTTGACCCACTCTCGGCTACGTTTTTCAGCTGTTTATAATCGAAGAACGTTAGCTTCTGCGTTCAGTTCAAGCTGTAAATAGTACAGCTTGTTTATTGTGTATTTAAAAAGTGAAATCTTATTCAAGACATTTGTGTTGCTTATAAATTCATGCTTATTGTTGTTTTCGTCAGTATCATGCTCACTTCAGGCAACATACACGTAAAGACTCTACAACGATGAAGCCTAAGATGATGAAGAAACTGTGGCATATCTGCTTGACAGTACATTCTCTGCCAGGATTAGACTTATACTGTTTCTACTCTTTCTGATATAGGAGCAAAAACCTAAGACAAATTTGGGAAACAGTGAAAGCAGTGAAAGCAGTGGATATAAGGACACTTTTTGTTGTTGTTGTTGTTGTTGTAATTTACGTCCTTTAACTTTTTAAAGTCATATCGAACGATGAATGGAATGGGTGAAATGATGGTCAAATGGGCCCAGGGTCCATAGAGCTTAGAGTTACCCGACATTCATCATTTTAGGATAAGGGAAAACCCAGGAAAGGGCCTTACCCAGGAAACTCACCCTGACCGAGATTCAAACTCGGGACCTCTTGAACTTGAGGCAGACATGCTACCATCTACACTACCGAGGCGGGCATATAAGGATACTGTCGTAGAACAAAATTACACTGCTCCTATTAATAAATATTTTAATTATTAATATGTATATAAAAAATTTGTTATAACTTTTCCAACTTCGGAAATAGAGAGCATTCTGCTTTTGGAAAATTTATTGCGCGATCGTCAGAGTATAAATGACAGTGCGAAACCTAGTACAAGACTGTTCAGTTCGGTTCAGTTCAATTCAGTGTAGTGTAGTGCAGGTGAGTAGTTGCTAGTTGTAAGTTGAACAGTGAACATTGGAATTTTTGTGTGGAGTCGGCAAGCAGAACAGTGAAAAAAGGAAACGTTCTGTGCGCGTCGGTGAAATTAGAAGCAGCGCAAGGTTATGGCATGCACAGGGACATAACGGACATTGGACCTACGAGCTTTCTTTGTGTATTTATGAAAATGTGATTTTAAGTTAACATTCGGCTAACTATTCAAACGACTTTGAACTTTTGTGAACTTCATGTTGTTTTAGTCAAAGTATTTTTATAAAAAGGTGCGTATATGTGGGTGAATGACAGTTTAATTTCAAAATGAATAATGGGTTAACTGACAAATTTGGTATTAGAGTAAGCAACACAAGGAGTTTCAAGAAATTCCTCCACCCATACTACGTTTATGTAAAATCATTGTTCTAAATTGTTGATTTTATCAAAACAATAACTAAGACTCTTTGATTAAAGTATCATATGCTTAAGGAATATCACCACAAATGAGATATAACTTTTATATTTTCTGGGAAAACTCCTCAACTTTACTTGAATCTGTATAACTTTTGCATAACTTGCATATCGTAAGAAATAGACAAAACTTACTGCATAAAAATTACATATAGTTAAAACGAACACTTTATAACAATAAGTAATTTGTGAATTTAACCCTTTTAAAGATATTTGTCGAAAAATGAATTTTAAAATCATTACATAAGGATCAGGGCTTAAAAGGTTTATCTCTTAAGCCTATTACCATGGTACCTATTAGGAATTGCATATTAAATAAAACCATTTTATCAGATGTTTATTTCAATTAACACGAGGAAGAATAAATAACCTGATTAACTTGATAAATGGGTAAACAATGCAAGATGCTTATATTTTCTCAAACTATGCTCAAAGAAGCCTAATGTTAACCATATCTTAAGGCTTTTGTATAAGGAGTAACATGTATATTTTAATATTTATGGAAAAGAAATACTGCCTCCACTTAATATACCTAGGTGCAAGAGAAATTAAAAACAAAGTTTTTAAACACCAAACAATGAAGTGCAAAGTTGAGGGATTATTGCAGGTCAAGTATTTGGCAGCAAAAGAGAATGAGTTTCCATGGTAACCGAATGAGACAGTTATTTTGTGGCATCCCTGACAGACGAGTGCGAAGAATAAAGACAAGATTGTGTTATCTATTCTGTTTTGTGTTCTTTACGTGCGGGAGCCCCACTTTATGGGAGTTTTAGAGCCCGGACCGGGGGCAGATGATGAGTTGAAAGGGGGAAGGTAATATTTGGCTGCCGACTGCTCGGGGATTTCGAGGCTATTAAACTTGAGCCCCCGGGGATCCATATTTCGTGCTATTTCATTCGGTGATCAACTGGTACAGTCACCGCTCGAAGAAGGAATGGCGTGTCTCATCTTGTCAAATTGTCTGAGTTTATCCTCACTCTTAATTAGCTTTCTCTCCGATAGTTGCTAAATACAACATGTTTACGGCCAAGTGGTAACAGAGGTTGCAATTTGCGTGTGAATTAATGTGTTTATACAGTTTTGTTAACTTCACCAACTTCCTAATAAAGTTAGACACCAAAAGTTTACTAAAAAATATGTTTTGGAACAGCTGAACCAAAACAAGTTTTAGAACAAGGAAGCCAATTTGAATTATTTGATGTTTAAAATCACCATCTCCAAACAGATGAAGAATTTTAAAAACTACCGCATGTTCCACCTCCAGTCACTTCTTTCTTACAAGCTTTTATTATTCCATACATTTCATGATCATCAGGTATATGCTGATGGAACAATTTTAATGCATCTTTTATTATAGGCAAAATGGGTAAAATGGAATGCCTTAGCCTTAAGTAATAGTGAAATATTTTAATAGTGGGGTACTATTTAATGGCTTTGGCATTCCAATCTCTCTTTATAAGACCAGAAAAAGAACAAAGAAAAAATAGAAAGAAGTATATAACTAATGTCTTAAATGCCTGCTGTTTTAATCATAATTTTCACAGTACTATAATAGATCTGTCCATCTTTCATTGTAATCATGATCCCCCTTCATTGGTTTGAAAAAAATGTACAGCACCATTGGTACTACATGGCAAAGCGAGAAAGCGTATCGTGAAAACTTCGCAACCTCAGATATTTACCTCAGTTTGTCGCACGGTGAGTCTAGTGTATGTATAGTCTGTTCAGATATAATCATGTCTTCTGGACAGCAATGTGTCATACATCGGCAGGCACGAGAAATCATATCATATAGACACACGCAGCTTCCAGTCGCTCTATTTGTGTTTCATAACTTACTGTACATCAACTTACTAATATTTCGCTCTTCTGATCGACCAGGTAAGACCCGATAAGAGACGATCACAGCGCTGGTCAGCAGATGGTCGATACGCCTCAACGCTCTGTCAAGTAATAGCCTCCGGTGAATGGTATACAGTGCTAAGACAGACCAGAGCTTATCTATGTATTTATCCTTCATCACGATCATGATCCTCCTTCACTGAGTTGCACCAAATGTATAGCGCCATAGGTAACCTCTAGTGAATGGTATGCAGTGCTAAGACAGACCAGAGCTTATCTATGTATTTATCCTTCATCACGATCATGATCCTCCTTCACTGAGTTGCACCAAATGTATAGCGCCATAGGTAACCTCTAGTGAATGGTATGCAGTGCTACGATAGACCAGAGCTTATCTGTGTATTTATCCTTCATCACGATCATGATCCTCCTTCACTGAGTTGCACCAAATGTATAGCACCATAGGTAACCTCTAGTGAATGGTATGCAGTGCTACGATAGACCAGAGCTTATCTGTGTATTTATCCTTCGTCACGATCATGATCCTCCTTCACTGAGTTGCACCAAATGTATAGCGCCATAGGTAACCTCTAGTGAATGGTATGCAGTGCTACGATAGACCAGAGCTTATCTGTGTATTTATCCTTCGTCACGATCATGATCCCCCTTCACTGAGTTGTACAAAATGTATAGCACCATAGGTAATCTCTAGTGCATGGTATGCAGTGCTACGATAGACCAGAGCTTATCTGTGTATTTATCCTTCATCACGATCATGATCCCCCTTCACTGAGTTGTACAAAATGTATAGCACCATAGGTAACCTCTAGTGCATGGTATGCAGTGCTACGATAGACCAGAGCTTATCTGTGTATTTATCCTTCATCACGATCATGATCCCCCTTCATGAGTTGTACAAAATGTATAGCACCATAGGTAACCTCTAGTGCATGGTATGCAGTGCTACGATAGACCAGAGCTTATCTGTGTATTTATCCTTCATCACGATCATGATCCCCCTTCACTGAGTTGTACCAAATGTATAGCACCATAGGTAACCTCTAGTGCATGGTATGCAGTGCTACGATAGACCAGAGCTTATCTGTGTATTTATCCTTCATCACGATCATGATCCCCCTTCACTGAGTTGTACAAAATGTATAGCACCATAGGTAACCTCTAGTGCATGGTATGCAGTGCTACGATAGACCAGAGCTTATCTGTGTATTTATCCTTCATCACGATCATGATCCCCCTTCACTGAGTTGTACAAAATGTATAGCACCATAGGTAACCTCTAGTGCATGGTATGCAGTGCTACGATAGACCAGAGCTTATCTGTGTATTTATCCTTCATCACGATCATGATCCCCCTTCACTGAGTTGTACAAAATGTATAGCACCATAGGTAACCTCTAGTGCATGGTATGCAGTGCTACGATAGACCAGAGCTTATCTGTGTATTTATCCTTCATCACGATCATGATCCCCCTTCACTGAGTTGTACAAAATGTATAGCACCATAGGTAACCTCTAGTGCATGGTATGCAGTGCTACGATAGACCAGAGCTTATCTGTGTATTTATCCTTCATCACGATCATGATCCCCCTTCACTGAGTTGTACAAAATGTATAGCACCATAGGTAACCTCTAGTGCATGGTATGCAGTGCTAAGACAGACCAGAGCTTATCTGTGTATTTATCCTTCATCACGATCATGATCCTCCTTCACTGAGTTGTACAAAATGTATAGCGCCATAGGTAACCTCTAGTGCATGGTATGCAGTGCTACGATAGACCAGAGCTTATCTGTGTATTTATCCTTCGTCACGATCATGGTCCTCCTTCACTGAGTTGTACAAAATGTATAGCGCCATAGGTAACCTCTAGTGCATGGTATGCAGTGCTACGATAGACCAGAGCTTATCTGTGTATTTATCCTTCATCACGATCATGATCCCCCTTCACTGAGTTGTACAAAATGTATAGCACCATAGGTAACCTCTAGTGCATGGTATGCAGTGCTACGATAGACCAGAGCTTATCTGTGTATTTATCCTTCATCACGATCATGATCCCCCTTCACAGAGTTGTACAAAATGTATAGCACCATAGGTAACCTCTAGTGCATGGTATGCAGTGCTACGATAGACCAGAGCTTATCTGTGTATTTATCCTTCATCACGATCATGATCCCCCTTCACTGAGTTGTACAAAATGTATAGCACCATAGGTAACCTCTAGTGCATGGTATGCAGTGCTAAGACAGACCAGAGCTTATCTGTGTATTTATCCTTCATCACGATCATGATCCCCCTTCACTGAGTTGTACAAAATGTATAGCGCCATAGGTAACCTCTAGTGCATGGTATGCAGTGCTACGATAGACCAGAGCTTATCTGTGTATTTATCCTTCATCACGATCATGATCCTCCTTCACTGAGTTGTACAAAATGTATAGCACCATAGGTAACCTCTAGTGAATGGTATGCAGTGCTACGATAGACCAGAGCTTATCTGTGTATTTATCCTTCATCACGATCATGATCCCCCTTCACTGAGTTGTACAAAATGTATAGCACCATAGGTAACCTCTAGTGCATGGTATGCAGTGCTACGATAGACCAGAGCTTATCTGTGTATTTATCCTTCATCACGATCATGATCCCCCTTCACAGAGTTGTACAAAATGTATAGCACCATAGGTAACCTCTAGTGCATGGTATGCAGTGCTACGATAGACCAGAGCTTATCTGTGTATTTATCCTTCATCACGATCATGATCCCCCTTCACTGAGTTGTACAAAATGTATAGCACCATAGGTAACCTCTAGTGCATGGTATGCAGTGCTAAGACAGACCAGAGCTTATCTGTGTATTTATCCTTCATCACGATCATGATCCCCCTTCACTGAGTTGTACAAAATGTATAGCGCCATAGGTAACCTCTAGTGCATGGTATGCAGTGCTACGATAGACCAGAGCTTATCTGTGTATTTATCCTTCATCACGATCATGATCCTCCTTCACTGAGTTGTACAAAATGTATAGCACCATAGGTAACCTCTAGTGAATGGTATGCAGTGCTACGATAGACCAGAGCTTATCTGTGTATTTATCCTTCATCACGATCATGATCCCCCTTCACTGAGTTGTACAAAATGTATAGCACCATAGGTAACCTCTAGTGCATGGTATGCAGTGCTACGATAGACCAGAGCTTATCTGTGTATTTATCCTTCATCACGATCATGATCCTCCTTCACTGAGTTGTACAAAATGTATAGCACCATAGGTAACCTCTAGTGCATGGTATGCAGTGCTACGATAGACCAGAGCTTATCTGTGTATTTATCCTTCATCACGATCATGATCCCCCGTCACTGAGTTGTACAAAATATATAGCACCATAGGTAACCTCTAGTGCATGGTATGCAGTGCTACGATAGACCAGAGCTTATCTGTGTATTTATCCTTCATCGCGATCATGATCCCCCTTCACTGAGTTGCACCAAATGTATAGCACCATAGGTAACCTCTAGTGCATGGTATGCAGTGCTACGATAGACCAGAGCTTATCTGTGTATTTATCCTTCATCACGATCATGATCCTCCTTCACTGAGTTGTACAAAATGTATAGCACCATAGGTAACCTCTAGTGAATGGTATGCAGTGCTAAGACAGACCACAGCTTATCTGTGTATCTATCCTTCATCACGATCATGGTCCACCCTTTTCCCTGGGATGCAACATCATGTATAGCACCGTTAGTAACCTCTAGTAAATGGTATACAGTGCTATGATAGATCAGAGCGTATCTGTGTATCTATCCTTCATCACGATCATGGTCCACCTACTTCACTGGACTCCAACAAAATGTATAGCCCCATTAGTAGCCTCTAGTAAATGGTATAGAGTGCTAAGATAGACCAGAGCTTATCTGTGTATCTCTCCTTCATCACGATCATGGTCCACCTACTTCACTGGACTCCAACAAAATGTATAGCAGCATTAGTAGCCTCTAGTGAATGGTATAGAGTGCTAAGATAGACCAGAGCTTATCTGTGTATCTGTCCTTCATCACGATAAAGGCATCCCTTCATTGGAGAGTAACGAAACGTGTATCAGTACAGTACTATACAATTCTAACTTAGATCAAATCTTATCTGTGTGTCTACCCTTCATCACGATGATGGTGTCCCCTCACTGGACTGTAACAAAATGTATAGCACCACTAGTGACCTCTAGTAAACGGTATATAGAGCAAAGACAGATACCATGTAGTCGCTTCATCACGATCATGGAGTCCCTTTGAAAAGAGCGCACATTCAGTAATGAATAAAGTCAATATTCCTGTAAAAATTGTTCTATCCCTTACTGTCAAATATAGTTTTCCATTTTTGTGAAAGTTCATATCAAGAAGCGTAAAATAAATGGGCAACTAATTCTGTATACACCCTAGAAAGTGGTGTCCATTGTTTTAGTACGTGTTTATTTTAGTACCAAAATTAATTTCATTAAGAAATAGTACTACCAGTTCTTTAAGGACACGTATGAAACAGAATTCCTTTTAACTTTATTTAGAACAATTTAAATTAACTACAATGAACATGTTATACATTTAATATTTTCTACACGAAAGAAAATGTTAGATGTTTTATTTTCAAGACGTTGGCAATTATTACTCACGACATTTTTAAAAATTAAAATCCTCCAGCGTTAAGTCATATCGGACGATGAATCAAATAGGTGAAATGATGCTTGAATGAGCCCAGGGTGCAGAGAGCTTATATCTACACAACATTCATTTCAGGACAAGGGAAAACTCTAGAAAAAACTTAGCACCTGAACCCAGATTCAACTCAGGACCTCTTGAACGTGAGGCAGATACGCTAGCATGTACGCCACAGAGGCGGGCTGTGTGTGTGTGTGTGTGTGTGTGTGTGTGTGTGTGTGTGTGTGTGTGTTTATATAGTATTCTGTACAGAGGTTACGGAGAACATGGGTAATTCCCCTATTGGCCGCAAATAGAACAACCTTGTTCGAGAAATAACCTTAGGGTAATTCGTCCATTTCGCACAAATTTATCAGCACTTCTCATGACTGAAAATGCTATATTAGATGCTAATTTTAAAAGGCTGTTTCATTTAATTGCTTCTCAAAAGTAAAATTTTAAAAAACATGACCATGTAGTTTATACTTTTTTCACTACTGCTTAAAGAAAGTAGACGAAATATTCCATCGCATTCAAAGGTGCAATATTGAGATTTCCCGGAAACAATACTTACAGACTACCATAAACAGCATTTTTAGAATAAGAACTATCTTGTGTCTAGGTGAACATCAACAAAATTTTCTAAATTTCAAGTACACATTACCTAAGCATCTAGTATTCCTACAGTGATTCACGAGAAAGCACATCTGAGTTCCTGAGTAGATGGCCGGATGAAAATTTTAGTAGACGTACTTCCATATTTATTAGAACTAGTGTAGCAATATTGGGATTCAAACCCATAACTGGGGAGATTAAGGCTCACATTTTGGCAACACTGTAACATCGACCCACTTTTCTTCAGCATCGTCGTGGTAGTTGTGCCTCAGGCAAATATTGAATACACCCCCTCCACCCCCATATTCAATTTCCCGTTTGTTTGCACGCCTTGCAACAGTCACTTGTTAGCTCCCTCTCTCTCCAAGATGCTGTGTCTGGACCACCACCAACTTCTGGGGAAATAATGGACCAAACGCTGTAATATAACTGTGCGTTGCGAGTTGTTCACATTGAACCGCTTTACTGCAGTGTTCTTACGTGTCTTGTTAAAGACTGGATTGGTAGATGTGATTCAGATATATGGCCTCTTTCCTTGGTATTCTCACTTCGCTCGGAAGAAACAATCATTTAAACTCATCGCTGAATACGACAAAATGTTTTATGCACTGATTTAGGATACCTATCCGTAAAATTGTAGCGATCCATAATTCTATGCGGATTAAATAGAACTTTTAGTGTAACATTAAGATTTTAGTGTGTCATATATAAGAAACGACTAAATTATGTACAGGTTTCAAATTTCTTCCCTATTCTTATTGTGGCTATAAGGAAATTTGTAGCGTCTGCAAATATCTATCTAATTAATATGTTAGAAGAATAGGCTTTGTAATAACAGTTTGCACAGGTTTGTCATTGAAGATAAACACATAAGCTTTTTATATACAAAACGTCTTTCGGAATGAACTTCACAGTCTATTACCAAAAAAAGAGAAATGCATTTTATTTCCAATGCAACCACATTAAACTTATAGAACTCTTCGTGAATTGCAATTCGGAGTCTGATTTTCTTTTGTGCAAACTTCTGTAGCATTAATAACTTTACAGCGTAGATTGATTGTTTCTGTAATAACAATGAGGGGCATAAGTTGCCGCGAGCTGATAAAATAATATGCAGAGAGTATTGTTGCGGAGACCGGCAAGTATTTGTAAATCAAGTGTGGTCTTTAGGTGTCACGAACTGCCGACAGCAGATCAGTTAAGAGATAAAACGATTTTATAAATATATATTTGTCAATATAAGTTCCTTTAACTTAATTACCACCTAAATTCCTACCTAAAACTTATATGCATATGAAATACAGTTTTTATTGTTCAACTTCTTAACTTGTGGGCATTACTTTCCCTATATAATTTTGAGAACCGTCGAACATAGCGTGGTCCAAATTGTAAAATCTTCGCTTATCGGCGGATTTTTAAGTTTTAAACTGTTATTGACTTACTATTTATTTGACACAATTTAAGGTATACATATTTGAGGAGATAGGTATACAAGAAAGTTATATTAAAGCCTCATGTTCCGTCGAGGTAACTTTTCCTTCACACAAGGAAAGCGTTACATGATAATAGAAAACGGTTTATGCCAGAAAATATGTAGTACATTTAATTATCTAACGCAATGCTAAAACGTAACCTTAGTATATATAACGTCCTCCAGCGTTAAATCATACCTGACTATCAATGAAATGAGTAAAATGATAAACAAATGAGTTCAGGGCCTATAAAGCATGGAGTTACCTGACATTGATCTTTCATGATAAGAGAAAACTACGGAAAAAAGCTTTATCCATATCCACCCTGAACGAGATTCGAGTTCGAGACCTCCTAAACGTGAAGCAGACACGCTACCATTAGGCTGCAGAGGTATTCTGTGAAATGGTTGTGCAAAGATTAATAAATAAATCTCAGGAAACTGATCATAATTTACACCTGCCTTTATTCACGAAGCAGAATTTTTTTTTAAACCTTATTTTTGGAAACTCAAAGAATATTAAATATAGGCTTATTCTAAGAATATATTTTAAGTATTATCAGCCAATTATCGGAAGGCACGACCAACTGGAGCTGGGTAGGGGACAGGAGGCATTTAGGCCACGCCCACCCATTTATCTTGTAGCGCTAACATAGGGGATGGTTAGGAAAGTGTCACTCGGCACTGTACCGTCTCTTTTCCCTCCCACTGACGTCTGGAACAATCGGGATGATGTTCCGAGCCACGAAGCTTCTAGAAACAGCGTGATCGTGCTATATAAGGGCTGCAGTAGACGACTCAGGCAGTTCTTGGCGAGCAGCCGTGAAGAGCGCAGTGATAGTGAACGGAGTGGATGACTGTGTACGTGTATCCGAGGAGTTGTACGTATTTGTGAGTGTGGAGTGGACCTGTGACAGACGAACTGGTGGATTGTAATTGTGTGCGCTAAGTAGTTCTATGTAATCGGCAAGTTTTCCAAATGTAATTTGGTGGAAATAAAGAACATTCTGAGTTTGTGCAATCGGACTTTTAATTTCACGAACCCACAAAGTCACAGTATACTGCGATCCACATAAACCTGAAGCACTTCAATAGGCCCTAGTTTCCCTTTGAATGCACGTGGAATATAGACATTTGTTTAAATGATCTCAGTGGCTCTGGGGAGATTGACAACACTGACAATTGTTGACAGTTGACAGCCTTAAATGTGCCATTTTATTTGATATGACTGTAGACACTAAAGTTTATATGGGCATCTTCAACACATTTGTGGCGCAGCTTGATGATATCGAAATGACAGAAGGTTGTTTCCAACAAGATGGAGCAACGTGCCATACATCTAATGGAACTTGAAACCAGATTCTTTGATAGCCGAATAATCTCAAAACGTCGGTGGCCCCCAGATACCCAGACCTAACCTCACCGGATTTTTTTCTTATGGGGATATCTAAAAAATAGAGTGTAAAAGAATAGGCCTCGTAGAATTGATGTTCTCAAGCAATCCCTTCAAACCGAAATAAGTAACATTGGCGAAGATACTCTCCGTAAAACTTCAGAGAATATGGTGAGATGAGTGCAAACATGTGTAGATGATGATGGAGGACATTTGCACATTTTCTGTGAGATGTAAATAGTGTAATGTAATCTCCAAGTTGTTTATTATATTCTCCCAAAGTTGCATATGTGCTATATTAATGGTTCAAAAGTTATGGCCTATTCAAGTGGTCCAGGTTTATTTGGATCGCACTATATCTCTAATTGCTTTTCTTCAACACACAACGCTTCTTTATAATTGACTTCTTATCCCCCAGCAAATTGAAAACTCGTACTACCTATGATATATTTCAAAATCAATAAATCTAGCGTCATGTACATGAGTAATAGTGGCCCACTCTTTTTATTTGCCCCTCTCCAGTGATATAACGTGCCAAGTTAAGGTCCGCGTTATGAAGTTTCACTTCCCGATCTGTTTTCCGGTCGACCGGAAGCTGACGCAGTATTTATAACGCGCTTTGAACTGTTAAAGTGAATAATCAATAACGTATGTTTCATCCCACCAAGGCTGAATTAATTTCAGTCCAAGTGGATGAAAACAAAATCATAGGGTGGCTGATAAATATGCATATGTGCCGCAGTTCGTTTTATACGCTTTAACACTCAACATTTCATATCGATATTTTATCGCTCGATACCAGCCCATCAACCTAAGTGGTTTTAACGCTATCTAAATGGAAAACTCTTTCATTAATTTAGTGCTTATCCTGCCGAACGTGTGGGGCTCACTGATCGGAAGCTCGCGGTTTCTATTCCCGTCTACTACCCACTTTGTCCTTGGGTTTTTCGTAGTATTATCTGATCGATAGACGAGGGCTATGATACTTTCTCATCTACCAGCATCCTCTGTCATTTCTTTATCATTCAATTCTTTTGTTATGTTTCAGATGTGCTTATAAGTTTTGCAATGTATAGTAGTGTCAGATGGTTACTTAAAGTAATACTTAAAGAAGTGCTTGGTTAAACCTTCTGGGGGTAGTTACAGTGGTACTAGTCTTCAGAAGCGCCTCTCTACAGCCTGTCTACTCCCATGGTTACTTCACTTCGTCCCTTTCTTTTAGAGTGTCATCTGATATACATAGATGGTGGTGCATTTGGTGCCTCCCCCCCCTCAACAGTACATCCTATCTTCGCAAAAATTAACATTTAAAACCTGGAGTGTGTATTTAGAGTAGTGTGGGGAGTGTATATTTACATGTTGCTCAGAGTGCACAAGAGTGCTCTGTATTGTTGAAATTACTGTGAGTATTTTAAAAAGTTCAGCCATAGTGTAACTCTAAACGTTAACCCAAGACGCAACAGCCCCTACTAGGCCAAGGCCTGCCAACCCGACTACCGGTCTCACGCCCACATACGCATGGTAGAGGTGGGCGATCATGCAATCGATACAGGGAGGAGATGTGGTCAGACATCTCGCCACGCCCAGCCGGAAAGTTGACTTTCTAGACCAGATTTCGCTACCTATCGTAGCTCCTCAGTTTACTCAAGATGCTAAGTGGGCACCGGTTCTACACTCGGGACTTAAAATCTGCACCCTCCAGGGTTGGGATCGATCCCGGGCACCTTCCGCGTTAGCGAGCCAATGCAGGTCGCCTTAGCCCTCTACACCACGGCGCAGGATATGTGACTATAAAGTGGTATTAATACATATACGGGGCGTGTCCATAAAATAAGGCCTTCAAAGCGCTGGAGTCGTGAGGAACGCTATTAGGCAAGATCCGGCAACTCTGGCGTGTAGTTTGGCTTCACCAAAACGAAATCGTTGCAACCATTAGTCTTGGCTGGGCAACCGTTTACGATGTAGCTTCCTATCACTTCCACCGCCAAGTGCGAGTTGCATGCAGTGATACGTTTTTGAGTACCAAGGGCACTACCTCCACTGAACGTCAACGTCAGTAATGCAAAGTCTATCGGCCACAGTGTATGGATGTCAAAAACGCGCGAAAGTGAGTCAGAGGATACTTATCATTATACATATGCAGCACCATTCATAACAGATGAGTGAGCACGTACTTTTACATAACCAATATTAAGTCAGTTCTTTAAGAACATTGTATTTGTTTTGAAAACGATAAAAATGTTGTTTTGTTTTTATGAATGTTTTTAAAATATTATTTTCTGCAAGAAAAATATAAGTCGTTGGTATTAAAGTAACAACAAATAGAAACATGCAAATCTATGATTCGAACTATTGTTGGTCCGCTTAGGAGATATATGCATTTTACCTCTCGGCTACCATGTCTACGGCTAAGCCGCAAAGCATCTTCCTATCTATCGCATAGTTTTGGAATGAAATCAGAGCGGTATTAAAGCGTATACTGTAAATGCAGCATCATCGAATGCTTCCGATTTTTTCCGAATCGAACATTTTTTTCTTGATAGCTATTCATTATTTTTAAGTTTAAGACTGTACATACTACCAGCACCAAACACTTTGTGGACTGGGGTTTAATGACAATTTATAGGCTATTTAGGCATTTATTAACCGAGCAAGTTGGCTCTTAGATAACTTGTAAAGGTCGCATTTGGTATGTCCCTCATTCGATTTACGTCGACTTCCCTTTTTGATCTTGGCTTTTTGCAGGATTTCCCTGCTCTCATCTATAACCACTTCTTTTTCATTGCGTTCCCTAGTCATATTTAATTTGGTGTGTGACGGATGCTTGTTTCAAGGACAGAGGACTTACCATAGACCTAGAGGGCCGCCTGTTTGGACGGGTCATTCATCATCTCTGAGCAGCTCCATGTCTTCAAGCCAGGACGATCTTTGTCTCTGTGGCCTGTAGCATTTGCGGGTTTTTACCATCGTCCTGTGGGATGGAGCGGCACCCTCCCTGGTATATCTTGTGGAAAATTCTTTCTGAATGAATACATCACTAGCTATTCACAGAATATTAAATTGTCACAAAATATATTAAACATATACGTCAATTATAGAGCCAGAGCCCACTCAGCTTTGTGAGGGAATTGAGGAGCTATGCTAGATAGCGAACTCTGGACTAGAAAGCCAACTTTCAGGCTGGGGATGCCATGGTGCTGACGACATCTCCCCGAATCAGTTGGAAGATCGCCCATCTCTGACTTGCGTATGTGGGCGTGAGGCCGGCAGTCGGGTAGGCAGGCTCTGACTCGCCTGCAGTCTGTTAGGCCATGGATTGCATTACGTTCTACATCAATAAAAATCTTTGGACATATATTTGGCAAAATAGAAGCTTCCAAAAAACTACTTTTATGTAAAGGGACTGTGTTATCTTGCTTTGCCTACCGTATATAGTAATTTAAAACAGTTTTTTTTATTATTTGCACTTGTTTTTATTTCTTTAAGTTTTCTCACGTTGAACGCATTTTTGCATCGATAAAACATTTTACGCAATTCTTGTTTTTCCCCAGGATGGGTTCATGGGTAAGAAAATTGGGTGGGCTCATTTACATGACTTTTTCTGCTCTGTCTTGTTGAAACTGCTCTTCATGAATTCATTTTAGTACCTGCTTAATGTTAATGGAGACATTCGGATTAATGGTAAGAAGTATTTGGTAACAATTGTTTTAAAAGTGACGACGATTCCTGAAAGAAGTAGCAGAAACTAAAAAACGCCAGGCAACTCTGTCCCCTATGATGTTAGGAAAAGCAAAACTAATGTGCCAGGCACTCGTGTTAACTCTGAAAGCCGTGCAGAGAAGCAGACGACTGTAGAAGCACTTGGTGATTCACGCTGGCGGGCAATTGGCAATAATTTGAGAGGGAGGAAAGGAGGGGGTGCCAATTGGGGAAGAGGGGGAGCAGGAAATGGGTTTAGATGAAGTCACGTCACGGCGAACGCACTTTTGCCAGGAAATTGCACTCTCTTTTGTTTCCAACCACTTACAAAAACACCAGTGCAGTTCGTGGTTTAGTACTTCCCCTCGAGTTTCAACGAGCCAAATATGCCCTCTACCTGATAATTAATTTAAATATACACTCACACTATTTTCGCTACTAATAGTGATAGAGATAAAAATCCATTAAATAATTTCACTTTTTTATTTATTTTAATTTTTCTTAACGTTTAATGCATTTAATCGATTAACTCATATCAGACGATGAATTAAATATATGATTTGATCTTCAAATGAGCCCACAGTTTATAGTACTTGAAGCTACGAGACATTTATCATTGAGAATAAGGGAAAACCTGGGATAAAAGCCTTATCCAGATAACTCACCTGACCGAGATTTGAACTCAAGACCTTTTGAATACTCTACTACACCCACACCAGAGTTGGGAAAATATTTAATTGTATTGAATAGATAAATAAAAGCGATAGTCATATTTTAAATTCTCTACTATGTGCATACAAGTTAATAAAGCTGTTGCATTGCACCAAAAGTTATCAAATTTCATATTTTGAGACTCCTTAAATCCAGAAAACCAACTTTTAGAAATACGTGCCTGTGTATACATATCTTCATGTGTTTGTTTGTAACAGTACTTCAAAATGAAGTGTCATTTAAATACCAAACATAACATTTAAGAATAAGAAATACATCTCAAAAATACCTGTAACGAATTTATTCTGCATGACTTATTTTACTGGAACTAAACAAAATCTTAACGCAAAAATGTATGATACAAATTATTTTCAGCATTAACCGTTTCTGAGGTATTCTTTGTTACCGGTTTGACTTTACAGTTACTTATACCTTTATATTTATGCTATCATTGTATTATGCATACACGAAGTGTAGAGACACTGTTAGTTACAGTTGTTCCAAATTTGCCATTTAACTTTTTCACTACCGAATACTACAGGCACTTTCGTTTCGGAGTTTTACTGTTCATATAGAGGCGCATGGGTCTTTTTCTAAATAAAATTTTGATTCGTGGGACATCAAAACATGCACTACTGGTAGAATTGCCTCGTCTATGCCTTGCTAAAGAAACTTTGAAAGTTACATGGGTAGTTTATTTTATCTAGACATGTAATTCATATAGATTTTTTCCTGAGGTTTCCTGTGATATATTCCCCGAATCCTCGCCTTGTCGAAGGACGTGATCGTATACTTATTTTCAGGTAACTGTTATAACTATCGTAGTTACAGTGCGTTAACGTTATAAATGATTGCCAGTTCTTTCATAGCTATCACATTTCAATATGAACGATGTTGATAGGAATTTGTGTTGTTATTTGATGTAATCTAAAAAAAGATACTTTTTTCTCTAGGTGTATTAACCGTTTACTTATAATGTAGCTTTTTGTTTATCTATGGATTTTTTTTTCCGAGTGGAAGAAAAATGCATGTTACACACTAACCTTGGGATTGGAGTGTGGGACTCCTCTAGGGAATTGAACCGCCAGCCCTGCCCACTAGAAAACCTCCGCCGGTGAGTATTCAGGAGTGGTGCTGTGGCAGTACCGCTGTAAGCACCTGCGGATTCGAGGAAGGGATATATTGGCCAGGCCAAAACCTGGTCCAAGGTGAGGAAGGTGGTAGGACGTAAGCATGACCGAAGCGCTGCTTACGCCCTTGCAAAGTAGTGAGGGATGTGTCTGAATTATTGAGTGAGGTATCTGTAGGTAGTTGTGGGTGATGTGTTAAGGTATTCAAGGGTGAGAATGTTTGTGGAGTTCTAGGTAAGGTTGTCATGGATTACTGTTTGTAGTTTGGCCTCTTCACCTGGCGGTGATGGCCTCTGTCGCTGGAATCAGGTAGCTATCTGGATGGCTCCTCTGCATTGTGCTGTCCGTCGAGCATCGTCCCTCTAACTGCTTTTAATAACCAAAATAAAATTAAGAAAACAGAAGAGAAACGTAAATGTCCCAACACAATTTATTACCTAACGTCACCAAAGATGTAGATAATCATTTGGTTACACACATAGGTATATGTAACAAAGTGGATAAGTGGTAGGCATTTTCCTTACCAGATGGTATCTAAGATTCACAACGTCACTAAACACCTCTTGCAGATGAGACTGATGCCGCATAAGGAACTGAGTTCCATTAAACCGTACCAATGCACCTGCAGTGAATAACATCAACGAGGATCGGTAAAAGTCTCCCTTGCTATAAGTAACTGCTAACGGGATCGCTAGATACCGTGTTATTTCTTTGGTAAACCGTTACTGAATTATTATCTTCCGTACAATGTAGCCGTCATGTTCAGTCCTTGTCTAATCTATGCACCGTATATAAAATTAAAAAGAAAAAGAAAAAAATATTTCGCAATGCTCTTGTCTTGAACATCTATCACTTTAAAATGTTACCATAATTGTGCTGTGGTTAGCTTTTTCTCAGAATTTTCAGAGCGCTTGTACGAAGCCATGCAAAAAGTCTCTTCTTCATAAGTACTATTTTAAATAACTTTGTGAGAGCCTTTTAAAGTTATGCAAAATTAATCTTTGACTATAAAACAACCATTTGAAAATAAATATTCAAAACCATTCAAATTTTCACTATGCGAAACAGTTTACAGGAGATTCAATTTATTTTTTGTACATTTTTCCCTTTTATTGTTACATTTATATCTTGCCTTTAACTCCAATGGTCATAATGGTCATATCGATCTCATATTCGTTGGGTTTTAATAATTAGATCACGCACACATTCGCACTCTCATTCATACTTCCAGACTCTGGAGATGATGAAGAATTATCTTGTTCGGAGAAATATCCCCATCGAACTCGGGACCCCTAACACGGCAGGCAGGTGCTCTACCGACTGAGCTACGGGACCAGCCTGCATTTTCTTTTAAAGCTGCGTATTAAAATGTATTACAATTACAATTTATTTTATTTTATTCTATAGTTATCATACAAATATGAACAACTTTATTGGTTAAACTGTTCAAATTTCTGAGATCGTAATTCTTATTTGTTAATTGTAAGATAAATTTTTCGTTTTATTGTTGACACACTCGCAGGTACCTCATATATCTTCAAGACTGTGTGTGACAGGTGTGCCTACAGCGCTGTTTAAGCGGTACATACTGCCCATAATCGATCATTTAAAACACTTCTGTAATAAAAATTTAAATTTTAGATATACACACGCTTTTATCAAATTAAGTTTCACCTATTTCATGACTGCACCACCCAAGTTCCTGCATTATGTGTTGCCAAATCCTAAACTTAATATTCTCATCTGAAAGGACTTCTACTTCGTGTATTGCTAAATTTTAAATATTTTCCCTATAATTTTCAGAATATGTATATTTGCGTATTTGCAGATAATTCTCCTTATCTGAGGTAATGGTTTCTTGACGGGTAGTATCACCGAAACGCCCAATTGCTTTAGCTGTACTGTCTTAAAACCAATTACGTTACTTCAACACTCATACTGCTTAGCTAATCACTCCTTATCATTTGTTATACATTGTAACTCATGTATCTTTTTTGTGTTCATTTTACATTTATAGATCATTTGTTGCATTCTCTATTGTTTGTTTATAAAGTTATTAATTTTACCAGTTAATAATTCCATTTCAAAGAATAAGCTTTCAAATGGCGAAGAAAAGTCAACATCGGTAACGTGGTTTCTAAAATGACGCACAAAGGAATAAAGCAACAAAGGCCTGCCTATACAATAAAACAAGAGACTGTGGTAGTATTTCAGAGGTAACAGTTTGAAGTAATATAGTAGGAGAATATCGCATCACCGACCGTTGCTATAGCGACAGTAAAACAGTTGAAACACTTGACCCGAGTAAGTACTGGCTTTGTTTATTTCTGTTTTGCAGAGTGTTGGTGTTTAAGCTGCTCTTATCGGCGATTATAATTCTTGCGACCGTGGCCAGGTTTAAACTTTTATTACACCGGCTGCAATCTGATTACTGCTGGGGGTCTTAGCCCCTCATCCTGGTAATTAAATTCTTAAAATAACAACGCAAATCGTTCTAACAAGCACGTAGGGGCCGCTGATATATGCCCCAATTCTTTTCAGTAGTTTAATCTTATGGTATTAAACAGCAGTGAGTGTGGTCAGCCCTGGAAGGATTTATTTTCAAATTCCTGGGTACAAGTAAAAACGTTATAAATAAGTTAAGCGGTGCGCAGAGGTTATGTGGTCAGCATCACGTTTCCTCCATGGCTTCATGGACCACAGATATCAAGCTTGCATCCGCTTATCTATTTCTAGACCCGAATGCATATATATTCTTGGGTTGGGAACCGAAGCACAGCTCTCCAGTCCACGTCACAGTACACCTAAGCTCTACTGTTATATAATAAACTTTTTATAATAGAATCGAGGTAAAGTTTGAAAATATCAAAGTCTTCATTCTGTTATATACTCAACACATGTTTATTATGATATTGCAACTTTTCTCCGGTCAACTTCAATGTTTTCTTCCAGGTGGCGATAAATAAGCACAAAATAAGTAGACTATCCCCTCTTTTGATTACTCATTTTAGTGTCGAAGACAAAAGCTTCTCTTCCGGTCATTGAGTAGCTGTTGAAAGCAGGATTACTATATTTCCTGAGCACTCACTAGGGCTTTTCTCTATTTCGATTGATTACTGGAGTATCGATCAATGAAATTTCCCCCTTTGATCACTAACTTGTGTGTCGAACGCAGGACTCATCTCCTCTCTTTCGATCACTCACTATAGTGTTGAACATAAGACTCCGTTCATTTGTTCATACCGTAGATCAAATACAGATCTCTCTGGCTCACTGTTGTATCGAACACAGGACTGCTCTTCTCTTACAGTATCGCTCTGAGCACGCAGCTCAGCACACATCACTATTACAACCTTCTCCCTTGGCGAATACACCTGCTAAACCTTTCTGGAAGCTTTCTCTCTCCAACCAGTCATGTGCCGGCTAACACAACCCCTCTACACAAAGTAAACACTCGATGTCATCCTTATATTGTAAAATAGGATTTGGTAGATTGAGAATTATGTCAAATGTATTTTTCGTTGTGTAATTTACGTCCTCCAACGTTAAGTCATGTCGGACGATGAATGGAATGGGTGAAATGATGCTCAGATGAGCACAAAGTCCATAGAGTTACCTGAAACGTGAAGTGTTTAACGCCCGCTTTTACTACGTACGGCACCGCAGGCGATGACACCGATGATACATGAGATGAAGATGGAGCACCGGTGGAATGAGATGGCGGGGGAAACCGAGGAAAACCCGCCCCAGCGCCATGTTGTCCACCACAAATCTCATTTTGCGGTCGCCTGGGATCGAACCCGGGCCGCCTTGGTGAGAGCCAAGCGCTCTAACCACTGAGCCACGGCGCGTCAGAGTTACCTGATATTGGTCTTTTAGGATAAGGTAAAATCCCGGAAAAGACCTCATCAGATAACTCACCCTGATCGAGATTCGAACTCGGGACCTTTTGAACGTGAGCAGACACGCTACCATGTACGCTACCATGTACGCTACCGAGGTGGGCTGTCAATTGTAATGCTGTCTACCTAGTTGCCTAGCAACAATGAGTTCTCGCCGCAGTAGCGTATGTGGTAGCGTGTCTGCCTTGCCTTCTAGAGCTCCGTGTTCGAATCTCAGTGATGGTTTTTCCGGATTTTACCCTTATCGTAAAAATAAAAGTTGGGTAACTAAGCTCTGTAAACCATGGGCTCATTTGAGAATTATTTCACCCATTTCATTCATCGTCCCATAAGACTTAACGTTGGTGAATCTATATTTAAAATAAGTCTGTAATTGGTTGAACTATCAATAAGGCCAGTGCTGTACGTGGAAGATTATTGAATAACCTGATTTATTTTCATATAAACGTTATAATAAATGAAATCAAGCTGGGAAAGTTGTTTGCATCGATTATTTTCTCTTGATGTTAGGAAAACATTAGAAAGTTGAAAATCTAAGAGACGTGGTAAATAGGATGTATCTTTTGGATTCCTGATAAAAGCATAGCAGGGCAATATTATATAGAAATGGTAAGAATGTCATTCGGCTAGTCTCGCCTCCTAAACTAATGTGAAAATCAACATGATGCACGGATTAAATAAAGGCATATCAAGACTTAAACTATTTAATAAACGATGTCTGTATTTATTGTGATTGTTAATACAAATATTACACTATTATTACTGCGATATGGTGGCTGTATGCTACAAAACAACTGAAAGAGCGGGTAAGCTGCAACGAATGCGGGAAGATTGATCTCCCAGGCATGTAAGATCACAGTCAGTCAATAGCGATACGCTGGAAAACAAGCAAGTGTTTGAAAATACAATACGAAGTCCATACAGTCCAAAACGCCTGTCCGTTGTATATTATCTGTTAGGGTATAACAGGAATGGAGGCTGTATGAAAATTAAATGAATACGTATAATGACATAGCAAGGTTAATAACTTTAACATTGGCAATCGATTATCGTAGCCTGGTTGTTCAACTTACAAGTGAAACTTACAGCTCATACTGCAAAAATTAGGCTACAAGTAAAAGAAGGTAAATAAATAAACATTATGTTATATTCATATAAGTGTCCGTATCCACTCTCACTTTTTTGTATATAACTTTCAAATATTTTTCTACATACTTATTTTAATCCAGATAAATTTTTATAGAAACAGTATCTTTTTTCATATTCGTTGGATGAGGTAGGAGATGCCGATTCGTATTCGTATGCAGTGGGTTCAGGCTTCCAAGTGTTAACACTCTTTCTATGATATTTCCAAACTGATAATCTAAATATGTGTTTTTTTTCTCTTTATTGTTGTCTAGGAACATAAAATGCTAGCTTTTGGCTTTCCAGGTTGCAGGTTGAAGTCTGGCCTAAGGTGATGTTTTATTTGTCTGGGTTAACATATTTAGCAGGACTCCATCAGTAGGGAAATAAAGTCTATAGTCCCGACCCTAGAATTACAACATTAGAATAATAAGATCATTAAAAATAGCAATTTAGGAGTATCTATAAATTGAATTCAACTTAATTTTAGTTTGTCTCCTAGGGCTTACCAGTTATACAAAATACTTCTCATGTGAGAAGTCTATTTCCAGATAATTCAAAATGCATTTGTCATGTAAATATCTTAAATATGACATTTTAATAAAATCTTTAGAACAACTTAAAAATTAAAAATCAATTCGGAAGCTTGTTCTACAAAAAGGTGCCTTCCCATGTAGCCTGGTGCCAGAGTACCTCTCACTTAAGGGATCCCGAGTTCGAATCTCGGTCACGGTGAGTTATGTGAAATGCTTTTTTCCCATAGGTTTCCCTTATCCTTGATGCGAAGTTTTATTTGCGATGGTGTTTGTAGGTGCTATGATGTTGCACCACGTTGAGGTACCATCTTGAAGCAGGATTATTTGGAATGAAGGTGGATGCAAATGAATTTCTCACCTTTGGTGACGATCTTGAATAAATCTAGAAGTTTCTCCTGCAACTCTGGATAATTAGGCGCATCTGTAGTTCTTGAGCAATGAGTTCTTTTTCTTTCCCAGGGTCGCGGCAACAGGGCTGATAAAGTTAGTATTATAACTTTTAAAGAATTAAAAAATAATACTTTTCTTATTCAAAGATAGAAATGTAATTCCTCATATACCTTTTTAAATTCTTTGATACAATTCTAAATATTATTAATGTGACCTTTTTAAAACCAGCGGTAGATGCAACGATGAACTATTTCTTTCCTTGCGCACACGCTTCTTAAGCATCTGTGATGCATACACAAAATTGTTTCTGCATACACTCGGAGAAAAAAAATACAGGTCTCACCCTTACAACATTCATAAGCAGAAGAACAAAATCTTTTAAAACATTAAACAACCTCTTCTTATATTACGTTGTCATGGTTACACCATTACCTACTTTAGATTTCTTCTTTATTTTATTACAAATACTAATCTCTTTGACTATTCTTAACAAAACATGAAGTATCTAAAATAACTGCTACATCTAAAAGATGAACGTCGGATAACTAAGCTTTATGAACTCTGCACTCATTTGAACGATCATTTAATTCATCGTCCGAACCCACTTAACGTTGGAAGACGTAGGTAAATAAGAAAAATCTTAAAAGTTAGATTACTGGGCTGTTCACAAAAGTATTTTGTAGCATCTTCTGAAATTTATGAATCCGAATAGCAAGCTCAAAAGTTATCCGAGCTGCCATTTTTAATTTACATGTGCAGACCCATGCTCACAATCCTAGCGAATTTGTTCTAACAGTATTTTTTTTTTTCATCAGAGTACTTGTAAAATAATATTTATGTAAAATCCTGACTTCAAATGTTTGAGGAAAATTAATACTTACTCTACTTCCTACATGCCTGGATAGAAAATAATAAACAGGAAGTAAATACCCATATAAGATTTAAGCTGTACAATTAAACCACCAAATATAATTACTGCAACATTCGATGTCTGTAGCTGTACAGATGTTATATCACCATTTACAAGGGATGTCTCAGGCGGTTTCGTCTGTGGCCCGGGAGGTTCGGGTTCAATTCTCACGGGGTTTTCCCAGTTCGCTAGGCGAATACTGGGTACTTTAATTATATCCATGAATTTCTGTCCCTCCATTTCATCTCCATTATTATTTTACAGCATCTCTCATCTGGTGGTCTCTTTCAGGGTAGAAGTGTCGGCAAATGTCTCGGCGGTGCATGGCAGGATGATACTGGCACGTGTATGGTTGAGGAATACTTGAAAACATAGCAACTTCTGGAGCTTATTTCTTATGCCGTGACTTGTTGGCACACCTTGAACATTCTAATGTTTTTATTTCTGCTGATCTTTGAAAAGAACGTATGAGTTTTTACGTGATCTTAGCTTATGACATCAGTTTCTTGTTTACTAATGTCGATCAGTACAAGTGGCCGGTTGGAACTGCACTTACTATAGTAATCTGAGTCAGGTAGACCCCGAATTGCGTAGGATGTTTTGAGGAATATAATCCTGCTTAGCTCTTGTGGGAACGTAGATTTGGCAGTAGGTCACCATATTTAAGTGCTGTTTAAGAGAGCAGTCACCGAGAGAGCAGTCAGAGTAGTCAGTTTAGAGAGTCGAGAGTTGAGACTGTCTGGCTGAAGGAGTCAGTCAGCAATATTTCAGAATGTAATGTTTTCAAGTATTCCTCAGCCATACAATAGTAAACTTCCTCTTCCAGTAGGACGGTTTGCGGTCTCCGGTCTGGCCTACTGCCGTTTCAGGGCCACATTAGGATGGGATGCCGATTGTACTGGCTTCCGGGGAGTTTCTAACTGATCAAATGTAGGATATATGAGGAGCAAACATTAAGAACATGACATGTCCACTTTACTTAACTTTTAACTAAAAGCAAAAAACGTACAACACAGAAAGTATTCAATATAACTTTTTTAAAATAGGAATCAAAATGTGCGGAAATATCACATACAGCTTTCATTTCAAATACTCTTATGCACTTTACTGAATATCTTCAAAATAGCCTTCTTCTTTTCTTAAGAGAAAACTATACATGTAAACATAATATAGGTTCCTTTTCACTGCAAGCACACAGCATTGTTTCCTTTTCACCATGGCGTTATTCGGTTGCTTCTTCTTTTTGTTCTTCTTCACGAATTTCTTCTAGTATGCTGGGCTTTCAATAAAATAAAGTCACTCACCAAGACTTCGACTTGCAGTTGTGCTTGCAAGACCTTTTAAATCCTTTGAGAGAACCAACAATGCACTGACAGCGCGGGCTTTAATAGTTAGTTCTTCTGTTGCACGAGCTTCAATTGTTGGAATTTCATGTGATTCAGTAGTAAGTAATTCTCTGCAGGTTTCTACACTTCTACTAAAATTAAACATGTCGCATAGCATGGTTAATAATTATATGGTTCATTTAAGTTTAAAAAGCATTATGCGTTGGCGTCTAATATTGCATTCCAAACTGCAGTATAACTTACCTTTCCATTTTATCAGTCTCACGTGCCGAAGGATTTTCTTCCCTTTCCTGGACCCTTCCGAAACATCACCAACTGAAACGTTATTATTCAGCACTTCAAAACAAACCAAAAAGTGTTGAAGGCAACAGTAAAAGCACTAATGTTTGAAGCTCCCAACACACTGACGGACACCTTCGCAACTAATAACACTGTTGACACAAGCATAAAGGCAAAATTAACTAAATTGGGCGTGTCAGGTTTTGAAGGAATTGCCATGGAAATAAGTTTAGCGTACAGAGTGACGTATCAGATTTTGATATTGTATTACACCCTGCACTCTGCACTGTCGTGAGTACTCTCTGTCTCCTCTCACCTCATATTCCTCCCAAGGATGCTCCACTTGGGACATGGGTGCAGTAGATCAAGTATGGTCGACGTAAGGTTCTATCCAATTCTCTCCCAGTATGCTTAGTTCATGCAAGTCTGTAGAAAAAACACAGAGGTATGTTAGGTAAACAGATGATGAAGTTGAACTTTGCACCTCAGCAGAATGAATAGGAAGTTCTGAAGTATCACTATCGTAGAACAGAAAGCGAAAAAACACAGTCGCAAATGGATAAATGTCAAAGTTGGCAACTCTCAGAGTGACAGTTGACACACTAGGCCAATGTATCGCTAAATCTATGAAAGCAGAGTATTTTAAATGAGGTGTTTTGTATTCAGCATGGCACGAAATTTACTGAGCAGTAAAATGGTAGTTCTTATATATCCGATCTCATTTTAACTGGCAGCAGTACGCTGTAATTGTTACCTGAATTAGATTTACGCAGCGATAAATTGGCTGCTCTAAAGATTTCGAATGCAGTATTTTTCACGATCCACGAACCCTTTTGTTCAATAACCGAAACAAAGATTCGCTACCCTTTGAAATGAGATTTTATTTATGGCGGAATGGCAAGGGCTGTATGTAATTGGTACTGGTGCAACAATGGAATGCAAAATAGCTCTGTTTATTGGCTCATTAACAGCGTCCCCTTTATGCTGCAGTATGAGCCAGAATTACATTTTTGTTAGTGCGCATATGTATGCGTCTATTGTCATTATAAATACAACCGCCGTGCTTTGGTTCAAACCCCGCCAGGGTCTATGTCTATCAAAATAAATTATGCCGAACTAAAAAGGGTCATGATTATTATACTATAGACCTTTATTACATTCTCTTGCAGTCAGTCTGTGTAACTCCTCCATGCTGGACTGTTTTGTTCAGAAATTGTGATATGAACTAAAGAATTCGATAAACATGGTTTAACACTGGTTTCCTGATTAAGCGACAGGCATGACAAATTAAAAAGAACTGTGTGTCACGTTCTCATGATTCTTTCTACTCGCAGTCATACAAACTATTCCTACGAACGAGTCTTGTTAATATAGATACATATTCAATCCACATACTTACACAATTCGTTGTATGACAAAGAATAAAAGTATAGAATAATGACTTCCTATTTCAGCAAAGAAAGAACAGCAAACAGTTCAATGAACATGAAATATATATTTTAACGAAATCCTACAGTTTTCTCCAGTGTAGTAAGGTTTTATCCATATTTATGGTTTACCAGTTTTCTAAAGTCATCCAGAATGTAGAGAATTACGATTAAAATTAGGAATTCACTACGGAGGGGATTCGGTACGTAGGCCAACATGCTGACTCCATTGTTCCTATGCCTCTAAGTGGGGGCACCCCCGAGAGGAAGGATGAAGTGTAGCAGAAAGAGGGTAGCCGAACCAAGGAGCCACGACAGTACAGAGGGCAGGGTCCCTACAGTTTACCTGGATAGAGACTTCCCCCGACAGGCCAGGACAACGAACACGCTCCCCCACAACGGGACGGCAAAGAGCCCAGCAGCCGAACCCTAATGATACCAAGACAGGCCCCAAAGGTACCTGGCTGGCGGTCCCAAAATGCTCCCACCAGAGAAGCAGAGAGTGGCAATCAAACTACCAGAGGAGAAAGTAGTTTACCTCAGAGCATATTATCCTGGCATGCACCGCCGATACTCCCGCCGAATTCTACCCTGAAAGAGACCAGAGATGAGAGATGATATGAAATGATAATGAAGATGAAATGGAGGTCCAGAAAATCCGGGGGATTTAATTAACCTACCCAGCATTCGCCTAGCGACATGGGAAACCCCCCGAAAAACCCATGGATCAGGTAGGTTGGTCACGGGAATCGAAGCCGGTCCTCCCGAATGCGGGACACAGACGAAACCGCCTGAGCCTTTCCGCTCGGTCATAATGTAGAGGACTTCTGAGGACATTCCCAGAAAATTCAAGGCATACATTTCACTTGTCATGTCTTTAACATGTAGTTTAATGAAAATCGTTACACATTTTTGAGAAAATCAATTTTTTGAAGTATTTCCAAGTAAAGTGCAGCTGAAGAAGGAAGAGAATTTTTGAAAAGCTGCCTGTCGCATCCTTGGAAACTACCGAACTTAAAATACGCACACAAGTCTTATCTACAACGATTTTTATTCGGGACCTCAAAATGTGTGTATATTATGAAATCTCGACATTTAGTATTGAAAGTAATGTAATATCTGCATCGTCTTCCCACTATACATAGTTCAGCCCGACTTGTTGGCGTAGATGGTAGTGTGTGTGCCTCACGTTCAAGAAGTTCTGAGTTCGAATCTTGGTCAGGTTGGACTGAACTGCACTACGCTACGTAGGGGATTGGCACGGAGATCCAGACATGGTTTATTATACCTATGCCATCAGGCAGAGGAGCCATGGGAGGAAGGATGAGATGAGAGGAGACAGAGGGTGGCTCTCCTAAGGAGTCATGGCAGTGCAGAGTGCAGGGTCCTTACAATTTATCAGTTGGTCTCCACCAGACCGCAGATCGTCCTACCGGAGGAGGAAACATTACCTAGAGCACATCATCATGCCATGCGACGCCGGCACTTCCGCCGAAATGTTTACCCTGAGAAAGAGCACCAGATGGGATATTATGGAAATGATAATGGACATGAAATTGAGGGACAGCAAATTCGGGAGCTGTAATTCAAATACCCAGCATTCACCTGGCGATCCAGCAAAACCACGATAAGGTCCATGTGTCAGATAGGTTTGCCACGGGAATCGAACCCGGCCACAGGCGAAACTGTCTGAGCCATCCCGCTCAATCAAAGAGAATTACATGTACCCTTATCCAGGATTTTCCCTCATCCTGAAAAAGAATGTCAGGTAACCCTAAGCTCTGCGGATCGTGGTCTCATTTGAGCATCACAAATGTCATTCATCTCCGTTATGACTTATAATTGAAGGACATAAATAATAATAAAAATACTATACGTATTAGGAAAAAAATATATATTTTCTCAAAATTCGATCTAATGGTTTTAATATCGCCATGTGCTTTAAGCTATTTATACAATAATGTAACCGTATGTTATTTTCAATTTTAACTGTAAAATGTACATCTGACGATTTTGATTAAAATAGCTTATGTATTAGCAAGATATACATGCATGGAAGAGTTAATCTCATTATACATTGATTTTAATGCATATAAATTGTTTTACAGTTATTTATCTACTGAATATCATTTCTTAATTTTTAAACTTACCAGGGAATGATTCCGGTATTATAATGGCTGTTTGTTTTAGGATAGGATGTTTCGTTACTGTAACATCGTTAATATATCGTTGTTATAAAAAATTAGGATAACCATATTAAATTACTATATAAAAATGAGTCAGTTAGTATTGTTTTAATGAAGGCGCTGGTGTCGCATGACCTTCCTTGTTTTCACCGAGGGAGTGTATAAGGTTACACAAGACGGCCGGCTCTGTATTTGGTTACCTACCTCTCTGCTTTTTCTTTGAAGTAAGAGCCTGCAAAGAGCCGTTTCAGGTCACCAGCTGCCTAAACTTGTTTTCTGCATCTCCAAAGGTGCAGAAGTGTTCACAATAGCACAGTGTTCCAAAGTTTGCTGATTTCGTTTCACCTCTGTAAGCCATACGTGAGGCATTTTGGAACTGACGGGAAATACAGATTTAGCAACTCCTAACAAATTATTAATATATAGTACAAAATAATTCAAACGCAACAATGAATATTTCGGAAACAGATACCACCACGAAAAAGCGAGGTATGCAGTTCAATAAAGGAAAAAGAAAATGCTGATATTTTAAACTACTTGCATGACTTTCTCTGCACTTTCTTTAAGTGTTCTTAATAAAGTATTTTTCTATTCATTTAATTTTAATCGAGATTGAAATTTGTGGATTTCATTTTACAGATGTCCCGCAGAAATCTCCCCAATTTCCATTGCTTTGCAAATTAAAATCAAAGACACTAGGGATATTTTATAAATTGTATTGAAAAAGCTCATCATCATCTTCAAGGATTGGGGCCTGTGACCCGTTCCGTTCTCTTCAATAGCCTGCTGATCCTTCCAGCGTAGAGCTGGGCGACCCACATCTCTCTTTTCCTTCGGCATGTAATCTAAAACTCTTCTTGGAAGTCGTTCCGCGTCCATTCTTAAAATATGATTTTGTTTTATAAGCTGCCACGCTTCTCAAAAATTTCAATTCTTTTGAGAATTGTGAGTAAGTTCCAATTTTACTAGATTGGGTTTCCAGCCCAATGCTAAACCCCCATCCTGGAGGGCCCGGTTTCATATCGGAGTTGTCCTCTCCTAGATGAGCTGTCTTAAAGGACTTCGAACCTCATCTGTGCATTCCTAATGTATTCTCCCCATTAGGTTGGATGCCTCTTCCGCGACATCGCCGTACTGAAGAACTTCTCCGCCGAAAATCCCGTTGATGTCTTCACACTTAACCCTGGGTATGGGGCCCTTTGCCCAGTGAGCAACTATACTCCCAATATTTATTTCCTCTCGCGAGCCCGGGTAGCCCAGATATAACCCAAGTCACTGGGTTGGCTAACTGCAACCGTAAGGTTGGGCGATGGGATCGTCACGTCCCTACGCCGTTATTGAAAAGAATAACTCAAATATTTTCTTGAAAATAATCAGTAGGTTTCTCTATGCGCTCCTTGGGTTGCACGAAAAATTTCCAAACGATATTCCATTTCAGTCCAGGTTCGCTCCAACATATCTGGTGTAATGGTTGCTATTGATTCTACGATGCTGGTGCGTAAGACGTTAATGCCGATTACTCTGGTAGCGTACACTATGTCCTTTACATAAACCCATAGAACAAATATGTAATAGAGTTATGTCGCGCAGTTGAGGAGGCCAAGCTATTGACCCATCGCGATCGATCCAGCGGTTTGGGAAAGCATTGTTCAGAGATGTACACACAAAGTGGCTCCAGTGAGGTGGTGCACCATTTTGCTGGAAGATTATTCTGCTGCTTTGTCTTTCCAGTATAATGATAGCTTTCGCACTCTGTATACCATTAAACTGCCTGCGCTTTCTCTTGCATTGACACCATGTTGAATACATACACTGCCGCCTATCAGTGATGAATTTAAGGTTTAAAAAAAAATACTGGTAAAACTTGACTTTGTACTCGTTTCTTAACTTCAAACCGAAACACAAAGTCTGCAACAGAGAAGCTTTAAAAGTTAAATTAGAGAGATTGGAAGGGACCATCCTGTATTTTTATTGCAGGGACAGTGTTAGGAGAATTGTTGTTGTTGTTGTAATTTACTTTCTCCAACGTTAAGTCATATCCGACGGTGAATGAATTGGGTGAAATAATGCTCAAATTAACCTAGGGTCCATGGAGCTTAGAGTTACCCGATATTCCTCTTTCAGGATAAGGGAAAACCCCGGAAAAACCTTATCCAGGTAACTCACCCTGACCGAGATTCGAACTCGAGAACTTTTTAACGTGAGGCAGACACGCTACCATCTACGCTATCGAGGCGCGCATTAAGGGAATGAAGTAGGCTTAAAAGATGGTCAAATGTTTTAAGGCCGGTAACTTTGAGATTAAAATCCCTTTGAATAATTAGAGATAAAAGTAACGAATTTTTATTTAGGAAACATGATCATTCTGACATTGAAACATTACAAGGAATACTTCGGGTATAGTTTACTTCTAAAAAAAATAAATAAAATATCAGAATAGACTGTACGTTAAACAAGATTATACATTTCCGTTTTGTGTGAATCAATATTTTGTCTGGCTCTTACAGGTTTTTCACCCTAGAAAAATAAATTCAGAGTGAAAGGGATTTTAGAGGTTATTTACAAAGAATTTGAGATGTGATTTTCGATTTATTGCGTTTGTGTACATGCTTAGGCTTTCACGGCCAGCTTTAATCCAATATAATGTATTTCCCGGGCTTGTGGGTCGTGGTCCAGAGGATGAAAATTCTCCTGACGTTTCACTCATATCTCCGAAGAGAATCTTCAGAGGATTCCAGCTATGTACTTGCTGGAATTCATTCATTCAGTCATTCAATCATTCCAGCAAGTACATAGCTAGAATCCTCTGAAGATGCTCGTCGGAGATATGAGCGAAACGTGAGGAGAACTATCATCCTTTGGACCACGGTCCACCAGCCCGGGAAGTACATTCTGTTGTATTACTACGTTTTCTTTTGTTTTTTTACGTCCTCCAAAGTTAAATCATATCGGACGGTGAATGAAATGGGTGAAACGATGCTCATATGTTTCCAGGGTCGATGGAGCTTAGAGCTACCCGACATTCGTCTTTAAGGATAAGGGAAATCCTAGGAAAAACCTTATATGAAGATGTTTCGGGCTTAAAAATATGAATTTACATGTATTTCCATCTGCTGAATTCAAAAATTACCGTAAAAATGATAGATTAGCTCTTTTTTAAAGATATAGTGACTTTTCATTTTTTAGAATGAATACTTTAAGTTTGGGGGAATTTTTTGGGAGTTGGCACACCTATCAAAATACCGTAGATAATAACTACAAGCATTTGGTGACAGTGCTTCTGCAAAAATACCGTAACCTTGGATGCATAAATGTCCCTTAAGATCCATTTTCTCCACTCCCACCTAGACTTTTTCCCTCCCAGTTGTGGAGCTGTTAGTGATGAACTTGGAGAGAGATTCCATCAAGAAATTTCTATTACGGAACAAAGATATCAGGGCCATTGGAAGGAAGTAATGCTTGCGGATTACTGTTGGTCTTTGTATAGGGATTCTGCGGGACTCCATCACAAGAGGCAGGGTAAAAGACGACGAAGTTCATAGGCCACCACATGATTCTCTTCAGACACGACTATCCGCGAAGTATTTTTCCAGTAACTTAGAACTCTTAGCATGTAATTACCAGTTTCAAAAATCAAATGCACTTTCATTGTTGGTAGCATGTATGTAATTAAAATGTATCCTTTTCTCTCAATCCGTTAATATGTAATACTTCCAACTTGTGTATATCATAGAAACTAGAGCTAATACAAATTTGTCATTGTGATATTTGTTTTTCTCAACCCAAAATTAGCACAAATTGCCACATGAAGTGCTCGAAACATTCAGAGGTTATTGTTTTGTTGCCCAGTGTAATTATTCTAACATTGAAAGCATTACAAGGAATACTTCGGATATAATTAATTCGTTAAAAAAAGAAGGAAAAAAAGAAATATAAGAATGGACTGCATGGTTAAACAGGATTGTAAATTTGTGCTTTGTGGGCGTATCAATATTTTGCCTGACTCTTACAGGTTTTACACCCTAGAAAAATAAATTCAGAGTGAAAATGACTTTAGAGGCTATTTCCTAAGGTCCTGAGATTTGTTTTTCGATTCATCAGGAACATATATTAAATATAAGCGTTTTAATCGAAATCGTGAACCATTTATCGTAAATTCAAAGGTGTAGAAACAATTAATTTAAAAGGTTATTTTGGGGTGGAGCATTTTCTTTAAAGTCTTTTTGTCGCATGCTTGGAAGCTTCTAAATTTGGGTTATTCTGTTCAGAGAAACATACATTTTCCTAAAATTTCTTTATTCAGAGCTTCAGAAAACATTTTCGTTAAAATATCTAAATAAAACATTTGAATGTAATACTACTGACAACGTAGTACAAAACACAACACCATTTTGTAGAACACGCATAGAAAGGGTCATGTGTTGATAACATATTATACCTTTTTTTGCTATGGCAAACAGCGTGGGATTTCTAATTGCTTTCGAACCATATACATATGTATCCGCACTTTTGATAATGTAGCGACCGGCAAGCGGAAATAAAACTGACTGTTATAGGATTCATTTGTTTGCACTTCTAGCCTGGCGGATGAAAAACAATATAATTTATACATTCGTTTTATTTGCCTGGTTAAGACTGTCTAAGGTATTCAAATGTTAGTTTGAATTACAAAATTATAAACAACATAATTATATCAAAGGTCAAAATGTTACACGCTAGTTACATTATAACTTTCTATAATAAAAACAAAACACTTGCGTTTTATGTAATGTAAATGAAGGGTGTAATGCAACGTTGGTGTTACAATTTGTACAGTAAAACTTTATTTTAGTATATTCTATCAATAAAAGGATTAAAAAGAGAAAAAGAAAACTGTGTCTGTTGGGGTAATTTCAAGAAACACTCAAACGATTTTGATAATTTTTTCATTAATGAAAAGAACAATTCACTCTTATGTGTATTGTTCTATAAACACTTCTAATTTAACCTTATGATTTATTAAAATATTAAAAAGAATTTACAAAGCCATTGTACCTGAATATAAACAGTACATTTCAGTTATAAAAGAACTTGCTTGCAAAGAAGACCTTGACCTTTAGCTAATTGTCATGGAGTAGAAAACAGTTGAATATAAACAGCTGTCAGAGAGTATAGAAAACAGCTAGTTTCGCCGTTTGCCACAGCTGCGAAATTCATACTAAACAGTGTAACTGAAAAAAATGTCTAATATAGTTTTTATTTGTATTTTGTCCATGTTTTAAAATATTCATTGTTGAGTATTCAGTTTCCTTTTCAAAATGGTCTCATTATATATTTCTTTTTATGATGCCATGTTGCATATCGACTCGCCTTTCAAATAATTGAGCATCGCTTCAGACTCCCCACGTACAAGAAATGTTTTAACAAAACCCTTTCCGCAAAAGTTAATTTCGATCAATATAGAAGAATACTTTATAGAAGAGCGATGGGCGAGTGAATTCTTAGCTTGTATGAGATATAAAATTGCAGCATCCAAATTAATTGAGACAAAATTCTGTTTTTTAATGTGCAGAAAAATCAGTGTTATTAAATTTAGGTTATGTCGTGACGTTTTCAATATTTTGATTTCATAACGTTGGTGGGCTAGTAGCCCAACATACAGAAATGTTATTACGCCAATGTTATGATATTTAATAATCATAATAATAGGAGTAATAGTAATTATATGCGGTAGGAACACAGCGTCATGCTGAAATTGTCTCGTCAAGCTCCTGTTTGGACATTTTCGTGTATCGTGCAATGGAAACGCAGTTAAAACGAAGATGGCGACCCCAGCGGAGGACATATCACTTAGGCAATTAATTACATGGAGAGATATGGCGGACACCACGTGACATAATTGTTATCGGCGTGAGTTAAATCCCCCGGGAACATCACTAAGTTGACGTTCCTAATGTAAACTACCACAGCAAAGATGATACTGGGGCAGTACTAACGGGTTCCCGTGGTATAGCAGTTCTGCCTAACGTCATGTCGGTTATGTGCTAATATAGCATTGGCTTTACGTGGTGGTTATCTCGGTAATACAGTACTGTCTTTACATGACGGTTACCATGGTATTATTGCTCCGGTTTATATCTTGCTTGCCAAGTAGTACTGTATTTAGAGAACGGTTACCTTGGTAACGCAGTACTGGTTTTATATGACGCTCACCAAGGTAATAGAGTACTGGCTTTATACGTCGCTTACCACAGTAGTACTTACTGGACAGTTACACCGGAAATACATGACGTTTAAAATGGTAATGATGATGATGACAATGTACTGACTGACTTACGTGACGTTTAACGTTCTATCAGACAAATCAGCTGCCTCAATTGACTATATATGCAACATGCAGTTTATAAAAAATACGTTATTGCAGCTCTGCCCTTCTATTCCGTACTATATGCACCCAGCATTAATACTTGCAGCCCTGAATATAGACCAAAAATCTGTTAAAACTTAATTAAACGTTCGTTTTTCATGCATATAAAGCTAGCAAAGTGATAAACGAATGATTTCCCAAAAGAGCGACACAGAATATATGACAGCTGGCCGAATGGGTTAGCTGCTGGCGTATGGTGATGCAAAGGACAGGTTTGAAATGACATTATATTGTTTTTTCTTTCCCCTAGTTTTTATTGTCTGTATTTTAGTTACTAATTTATTGTTGCTATTAGTTCTTCGTGAGTCAAAGACACAAGAACTACAATCCAACAAATAGCGATTTTTTTTTTGTAATTTACGTCCTCCAGCGTTAAGTCATATCGGACGATGAATGAAGTGGGTGAAATGATACTCAAATGAGCCCAGGGTCCATAGAGCTTAGAGTTACCTGACATTCGTCGATCACGATAAAGGAAAACGCCTGAAAAAAACTTATCCAGGTAACTCACCCTGACCGAGCTTTGAACTCGAGACCCCTTGAACGTGAGGCAGACATTAGCTCACATATAAATCGCGCCGAGCTCACCCTACCGGCAGGTAGGAGAGGCCCTTGTCCTTCAAAGGGAAACTATGGGCTATCTTTATCTTCCGTTAGGGATCATGTTTAACTTTGTGGCCCTATAATCTGCACCATATTGAATTTCATTTTTAGGAACATGACGACATAAAATCTAATAGCTTTTGTTTCATCTTTAAATGTTGCGTTTCGCTTTGTGTTTGTGAAGTGTTTCAAAAGTGTTAGAATGTGTTAAGTACATTACCCGCCATAATAAAGTATCTACTACGAGCTATAAATTTGTGGTGACGAAAGATGGAAAAGATAACAATTATTGTATTTTGTAAACACCTATAACGTTATAAAAATATTGTTTGTATCATAATGTCAATTTATAGGCCCCAAGAGCTAAAACAAAGGGTGATAACATTTGTTGAATTGAACACAAAGGATGTGAACCCAACTTGAAGTTACAGAGTGGTGAAATAACTGTATTATACCATTTAGCCTATGCGAATAAAAATCCGTAAACCTCAAGTCTGTGCCTGGTTTCCTTGGCACTGGTGGGGTGCGAATAATATGTGTAGGGGGAGCGAGCACATGCTGCAAAGTTGAAGTCCCTTGGTCCATTGTAACTGATAGGTTTTTAGCTGATTTCTTGTATTCTTAAGCAAATGCTTCTTTTTCTACTATGAACTTCCTGATCATCATTTCTAGCACACATCATATTCTTCCAGGACTGTAGGTGTTTGGTGTCTGGCAGCTGGACGTTGAATGTGGGCTTCCTCGAGGTTTCTTTGCAGCCGGTCGGGACCACCTACTAGAGCTAGTTTTGAGAGAGGTACTTTGGGGGCCCCTTGGGTTTAAGGGTTTGTTGGTGAGTTGACTAGAAACGTTGGAGACCCTATCTATGTTTGCAGTCTTGCCATTCCGTATCCCAAAGGGCCAAAGCTTAGGTGCTTACGTGCTAATGGTTTCAGGTGTCCCTCCGTAAGCTTATCCATTATTGTCCCTATTGACGGTTTCCACGGTGTACTTAATACGCTTCTGCCAGTATTTTAAAACGTCATTGCCATGGTAAAGGCAATAGATTAATAATAATAATAATAGATTACCTTGGTAACTGTGAACTGGTCACCTCGTGCCATGGTCATTGGTGCTGGAACCGTGGTAAAGGAGCGCACGGAACCTGGTTTTACCGCATCGCGCACCAGGTGTGAAAGTAAAGCACCACTGCAGAGTTAAATTGGATGTCGCAATTCGTTATTTTTTTGTTATCTTCATTGCGCATTTCGGATATACACAATTACATAGAGGATTAGCAAAATGTTTGGACTCTTCTTTGCTTTGCTGTGCAAAAAGTGAGGAGGACGGCGGAGTTGCAATATTTCTCATTCCGGGGTAGTGGGGGTGCCGGGAGGGGGTTGTTTCCTTTATTGCTGCTACTGCTATAATATATCAGTATTAGAAATGTGTGCGTTGCATTTTATAAAATGTATTCATTTTGTAGTAGGGTTTAGCGCGGCTTGTTGCCGAAACTGACCACGCTATTTATATCACTTCTTAACAGTTCCTCGTCACAGTGATTTCTCTACTCATTTAACTGTACACAAAGGCACACTATGTAACGCCTCATGTGTAACAGTCACAGGAATTTTACTACCCAGTAACAGCTTCTCGTATGTAACAGTCATAGCCCTTTTATAAGTGTTAACAGAATCTTAATAGATAATTAAGAGACATCTAACTTTTACCAACAACTTCTTCAGTGAATTTTTCTTACGCGTAAAAGTCACAGCATTGTTTATCCAATAACAACTTCTCATGAACAACAATTAGAGGACTTTGTCTAAAAATTAAAGTTTACAGAAGTAAATTTCGTATCTCTCTTGTGTAACAGTCATAGTCTTTCTCTGCTCAGTAACGCTTTCTCAGCACAAGAGTCGCCAGTTTTTCTCTAATCATTAACAGTTTTAAATGGTATTAAAGGTTTGACACACAAACCAATCACAAGGATTTCTCATCACAGAGATGCCAAGTAATATATCTAAGACGGTGGGTCAAAAAGTAATGCCTCCTATTTTTTTTCTTAAATAAGTAAGTTGTGTGAAAACTTTGAATTTGGCGCAATTCCTTAAACCTTCTTCTCCAATCCCCTGCAGTAGTAACTTCCTAAGTCAACAGGTGGCAGCACTTAATCCTATTGCAAAATGCCTGACATCGACATTCGTATTCGACAGCGTTCTGTAATTGAATTATTGACTGCGGAAGGAGAAACGTAAATTCTCATTCACGAAAGGCTAAAAAATGTGTCAGCGAAGCGTCAGGCCGGTGACTGCAGTGACTCCATGCAACATTCAGTGAGTCGATGACATTATTCGTGGTGATCGCCGGATAACAACAGGTGAATTGTGTCGCATTACCTCCCTCAGTAAAGGCAGTGTGATGACGACTATTTAACAGCTAGGTTACTCAAAATTTTTTACAAGTTGGGTACCAAGAATGCTATCCGCCCAGAACGAAGGAACAAGGAAAACAATAGCCTCCGAACACTTGCAGCGTTTCAATTTGGAGGGAGAGGAGTATCTGCAAAAAACTGTTACTGGAGACGAAACGTTGGTTCATTTTTTGAACCTGAAACAAAGAGGCAGTCAATGAAATGTTATCACACAACGTCACCGAAGAAGTAAAAAAAATTCAAAACTCAGCGGTCGGCAGGGAAAGTTATGGCGACAGTGTTTTGAGATGCAAAGAGTGTGCTTATGATTGATATTTTGGAGCAGGGATGCACAATAAATTCTGTCCAATACTTCAGAATTCTCAAAAGGCTGAAAGCACGTCTTCGCCGAGTTCGCCCAACAAAAACTATAGCGGATGCTCTTCTTTTTCATGACAATGCAAGAAAACACACCAGCCGTTACAGAACTGCAGAAATTGATAAACTGGGATGGCAAGTCTTACCTCACCCCCATACAGCCCTGACCTGCTACCATCAGTCTTCCATCTGTTCGGGCCACTAAAGGAAGATCATCGTGGGATTCATTTTGAAGATGAGGAGGCTGTGAAATCGTCCGTGCGTCAATGGCTTAGGAAGCAAGACCGTGTGTTTCACCACACTGGAATAATGCCCTAGTTAAAAGGTGGACCAAAACTGTGGAAAAGGACGGAGATTATATTGAATAGTAACAAATTAATCGTCAATTAGGTTTTCTTGGCATTTAAAAGGGGAAAAATAGAACGCATTAACTTTTGACCCACCTTCGTATCATCTCATCTGTAACAGTTACGTAAACTTCCCTATCATCAGTTCACAGAGATAACAACATATGATACACTGTCTTATGGGCAGCAGTTACTTCGATTTCCCCATCATTATTTCGTCCCAGAGTTAGTACATACGATATAAAATTTCGTACGTTTAATGTGTAAGACAGTACACCTGTTCATCACCTGTTCACGCCATCAAACCTAGAAGCACATTTGAAAAAGGATAGGATAAGTCCTCACGGAGAGGTTTTGGCACTGCGACATGTACCCGGGAGGAAGAATGAGGTGAGAGGAGACAGAGGGTGGCAGACCCAAGGAGTCATGACAGTGCACAGGGCAGAATACCTACTATATGCCAGTTAGAAGCTATCCGACAGGCCTGTACAACCGCCATCCCACCCACCACCGTAGGTGGGAGGTCCATCCACTGGAGCTGCTGTGGTGCGAGCGCTGCGGACCCTTAGCACCCGTGGTAACTCTGACGTTACTAGAGGAACCTCGGGCCGAACATTCGAGCCCCTCCCGTAGGGGAGAGGTTCGGATTGGGTTGGACTCGAGGGGGTAGTGGTTCCCGATACCCGTGGGAGATCGGGTACGTCTCCGGACGGGGTTGAGGAAAGCCATATATTCTCGGGTACTAGACTGCATAGCTAGTAGAAGGTGTGCTAGATCACCAGGCGGCCCTACCGAGGTTGTTCGGTAGCCTTCCCCTTTAGGGTTGACGCGCTTAAGTAGCGTATCCACTTCCACACGTCTTGTGTTTTCGGACCAGATGGGGGGGGGGGCTTGTTAGCTTCTAGGTCTGCCGTACTGGAAAGCGCCTTGGAGGCGCCGGGCGCCCTTCGGGGACAGCTCGCCAACTCCCTGGTTTGAGAGGGAGGTCAGTGACACCTGTCCTACGTAGAACCCTAGTATGTATCCCACCCACGATAGACCTGAAAGGCAGAGGAGACCGGAGATTGTGACACCAGTGGAGGAAGTGTTTACCAGAAGAATATCATCCTATCATACAGCGCAGAGACTCCCGCCGACACTTCTACCCTGAAAGAGATCACCAGATGAGAGATAATGTGAAGCGATAACGGAGATGAAATGGAAGGATGTAAAGAAACCATCACAGTAGTTGCACACTGACCAGTAAAGGCCACCCATCACAGTATCTATCGTTGAAGCCTATAAGAACGTACATTAAGTTTTCTAATTTTCAAAACTGAAATACTTGCATATTTGCTGGTGTTTGATTTTTGTATGTACTGAGCTCTAAATGCTTTTCCTGAAGACTTAAATTGACTGGCTAATAAATTATTATTTGCTAAAATACTGAAGTTCTGGTATAAGTGTATTATAGGGCAGAAAGGGCAATTATTGAATCTGTGCATGGGGCAACAGAAAAGCATTAAGAACACAGTTGGTGGTCGGAATTGGAAAGAGCGCTATTGAAGATAGGCATGGGAGATTTATGGAGAGCAGAGGAGTCAAATCATAACGGTTTTTGGAAGGAAGTGAGAACCAGGTTACAAAACATAGATACCCAGGAGATTTGGGAAAGGATAGAAGAAAAGAAATCTTTGAAATTGTGTAAGCAATTAAAGACAGAATGGGACAGGGAAAAATATATAAATCAATACGACAAAACTGGAAGAGAAGGCATAGCATGGATGAGGGTAGGAATAATATATCTAAAAGGGCTGAGAAGTAATGAGGAAGGCATATGTGAATTTTGTGGAGATGAAGAGAACATTGTTCATTACTTGAAGAATATCAGGAAATAACAAATTGCAGGAGAAAAATATGGGATAAGAAGTGGGACAGCGTGAGCAAAGACGTAGTGACATTACGCATGTTAACGGGGATGGATGAAAAGAAAAATTGATTTATAGGAGAATTCTTATGCCATCCCGAACCAGGAAGCAAAGACAATCACAGTCTGCCTCATGGAGCAAATGTTCTGCCGATTTGGTGTGCCGTTAGAACTCCTCAGCGACCAGGGCACCAATTTTGAATCCAACCTGATCAAGGAGGCACTAGAAAGACTTGGGGTTAACAAGACTCGCACAACACACCTACACCCGCAGTCGGATGGCATGGTGGAGAGATATATCAAGACCTTAGAAGAGCACTTGAGGAAGGTCGTGGCCAGCCATCAGCGAGACTGGAACTACAAGGTACCACTGTTCTTGCTGGCCTACCGCTCGTCATCACACGACACCACTGGGATGACGCCATCAAGCTTAATGTTCGGCCGAGAGTTACGTGTCCCTTGTGATCTGGCCTTTGGGAGCTCCCCGGACGTAAAACAGACAGCAACTGAGTATGTGGAGATTCTGGTGGACCGTTTCCACGACGCGCATGAGATAGCTCGTCAGAACATCCAGAAGGCGAGTGACCACATGAAGACCCGATACGACAGGCAAGCCAACAGCGAAGGGTTCCAACAGGGTGACCTTAGCTGGTTGTACCGCCCTAACGGACCAAGGGACGCTGCCCGAAACTTTAACAGCGGTGGCAAGGATGAAGAGGATTAACGACGTGGTCTATTGCAACCAGAAGGTGCCCAGAGAGAAGTTTTGGTGGCATACCTGGATCGACTGGCCTGCTACGATGGAGCTGTTCGGGACGACCAGCCTTGAGGACGTAGCAGTGTCGCGAAGCCGTTATTTATGATAGCGCGGCTAGTGTACACAAAGAGCCGGAAAATATAGCTGAGATAAAGGACTTGCCGGCACTGATAGGATTTCACGTTTGGAAGGTTCTAGTGATAACTTGATTGAAAGGGAAAAGTTGTTTTCTTATCTGTTCCAAAAACCTCTCGAATTTATCAATGAGGTATTTAAGAGAGCAACGACTCGCCAAGAGGGAGTCGCGAGAGTCGTGAGCAGATGTTGTGTAACAATAGAGTAGTAGTAAACAGATATGAAGTGTTGTAACGAGAGCTGATGTAAACGCTGTTGTAGATTGTGGTGTAATTCTGCTGCTACGAAGTGTGTTTCTACGCAAATAAAACCAATTTCGAATTTTGGCAAATTAGATTTTTAATTCTGCGAACCCACAAAGTCACAATAGGTTAAGAGAAAAGTGGATTAGGACAAAAGAAGCGAGAGTCAGGAAAGAATGACAAGCTGCTCAGAAATACCAAAAGCTTATGGCAATCACCAAGTAAATATTAAGTCAGCAACTTAATGTATTTGTACAGGATATATGATAGTGATTGTTAGATATCAAAGTCATTGTTGTGAAAATGTAATGGAAACTCTACAAATAAATATCAATATTTCCTAAAAATTGCAACTCGTGTTTCCTTCGTTATCCGTGGATTTTGACATAGTGCAAAAATGGTTTAATCTATCTCATCATTTGCTTACAAAAGTATTAATGTTGTAGTGGATCATTTCTATAGCACCAATCATGGATTGAAATAGGGTGCGGTTTTCTCTGAAATACGAGGTCTGTTCAATAAAGAATGATCACAATTTCTTTTTGACAATGTACCTTTACTCATCCTCATAATTTTTATGGTTCTTCTCAAAATAGTCTCCCCTGAAAGTGATGTCCCAGCGTTTCTGCCGGTCTCCAAGGACATGATGGAAACCATTGTTGAGAGATCCTTCAAAATCGCCTCCGTAGCCTTCACCACAGCTTATGATGATGGATAATTCTTCCCATGAAGGCTTTTCTTCAAGTTAGGGAATAGAAAAGAGTTACATGTGACTAAATCCGGACTATAGGGAGGGTGAGGGATGCACTTCGCGTTGAATTTTGCAAGATATTCAGTAACAACATTGCCAATATGCCGCCGCGCATTATCGTGGTGCAGCATCCAGCCTGCTTCATGGAAATGTGTTATTTTGTGCCTGATATGGACTTGGAATGTTTTTAGGACATCCTGTAGTATTGTTCAGTTACTGATGTGTGTACAGGTACAACATGCTGATAAAACATTCCATGAATATCAAAGAATGAGATTACCATAGCTTTCCCAGCAGAAGCAACCACTTTTGCTTTTTGCGGGGTTGGTGATGAAGGAGATTTCTACACTGAGCTTTGCTGTTTGCTCTTAGGATCAAAATGATGTAGCCAAGTTTCATCAGCAGTGATTACGTTTGAAAGAATCTTCGAATCTTCCTCTAACATCAACTTTAACTGCATGTTACCTCCATTGTATCGGTAGGCGAAACTGAACGTGTCTGAACTTGCCCGGTTCTCACATGCGGCGACCAGAAGTACCAACAATGAAACTACTACGACGTGTTTGTTTCACATTAAGCTAACAGAATATCATAAGATTGAATTTTAGTGTGAAAAATTATGACCGTAAACAAATTATGCTCATTCTTTATTGAACCGCCCTCGTAGCATATCTTTTACAAACTTTAGCGTTTGTGTAACTCGTTTCTTGTGGAAATGTTTAAATTCATTTGTGCTAATTTTTATGTTTTGAAAAACAAGCTTCCTGAAGCGAAGCTCTCGAAAACAAATGAGAAAAATAATAAAATTCTTCACTACAACACGAGTAAGAGGCAGATGTATCTAATGTAATTAACCATTGTGTCAAAAAAGAAAACCGCACAAACGAATTTCAAATACACATTCATTAAAAGAAACTAAAGAGGGGATGCGGAGCACTGTGTGTAAAAGAATTCGTTTTAATTAATTGGAGAAATCAGCTTCATAAGTTGCAATTATGATCAAAAGAACTTTATTTTCCTCTTCCTTTGATAATACAGGAATACATAAAGTTAATAAAATGCAAGGGCTGTCTCCATAGCAACCAAGAGCATGCTCAAAAACAAAAGCCTGCTGATAGACAAGTGACTGTCGGCATCTCCAAGAGCTCGGCTACAAAACAAAAGCAGAGAATATCGCGCATTTTTCTCGCTGGCTTGTAATTAAAATGGAAGGATTGATATAAATATGCACGAAGTAAGCGTAATTATAAAATATGAGCGTAGACATGCAGGTCCGGCTCATTGTGAAATCTAAATTTATGAGTACGACGCTTTTTAATGGCCCTAGCGAGGGCAGGTAGCGGTCTGTACGGAGGATGTGGCAGATAATGTGTAAACAAGGCCAGCAGGGAAATTGCCTTGCGAATGTTTACACTGTGATGCGTCCAACCCTCTTCCGGAAGATTCTCACACTTTTCTCTTGCCTACTTTCCATCGTACAGGCAACACAAAGAACTCTTTAGATCCTGCGGGAACATTACACATTTTGGTTTTATTAGAAATACTAACAGAGCGTTCTTGTATAAGTCAACAATTCTGTCTACGGGGAACATTTAGGTGCTTATATGTAATACATATATGATATGGAAGATAATTTGGTAAGAAGGTTCTGTTAAAATTGTTTTAATTTGTTTGTAATGGAAACGTAGCTCTCAGTCTCTCTCGCTCACTCACTCTCTCTCTCGCTCTCCACTTGATTACTTTCGTGGCGTACATTAAACGTAGTCTTTGTTACAAACCCTGCTAACACGGAAGGGTTAAAAATGAGAATCAGATATATATCGGCAGCATTCATGGAAAATGTTTTAACAAAATTTCGAGCTTCTTCGACTTACCCACTGCCAAGTTGTGAATATCACATTATGAAATAATCAGAATTTCATTTGTTACGGTATTTGTGGAAAGTGGAGAGAACATTATTAAACAAGCCAACAATAAACTGTTGCCCGCCTCAGTAGCGTAGATGGTAGTATGTCTGCCTCGCGTTCAAGAGGTCCCGAGTTCGAATCTCGGTCAGGGTAAGTTACCCGGTTAAAGCTTTTTCCAAGGTTTTCCCTTATCCCGAAAGACGAATGTCGGGTAACTCTAAGCTCCATGGACTCGGGACGTATTTGAGCATCATTTCACCCATTTCATCCATCGTCTGATATGACGTAACTTTGGAGGACGTACAATTAAAAATAATAATAATAAATAAATAAATAAAAATAAACTGTTCCCATACTTTGATATGAATCAAATTAAACTGTTATTGCAATGTTATAACGTTTTGTTAGAAGAAAAGTAGAAAAAAAAAACGAAGAGAAAAAGGAAAGTAGCAAAAATGTAAGTAAAAGAAAAACGATTTGCGCATTGCCAGGTAATATTCTTCTATAATTTTGTAAATGTTTCCTTTCAAGATATTGAGTCCGCCTCCATATTATAGATAGTAGCGTGTTTGCGTCACTTTAAAGAGGTGCCGAGTTCGAATCTCGGTCAGGTTGAGTTACCTAGATAAGTTTTTTTCTGGTTTTTTCCTTAACCTGAAATATGAATGTCTGGAAACGATAAGCTCAATGGATCCTGGGCTCATTTGAGCATCATTTTACCCATTTCAGTCACACTTCCGACATGAATTAACATTGGAAGATGTAAATCAAAAATAAATAATTTCGAAATATTGAATAATACATATAAAAGGTATTAGTTTTAGTTTTAAATTATTCCTCTCTTATAGGTAAAGGTCTGTCTATATACAGGAGTCACGTACAAGAGGTCCCGAGTTCGAATCTTCGTCAGGTTGAGTTACCTGAATAAGGTTCCTTCCAGGGTTTTCCCTGAAAGACGAATGTCGGGTAACTCTAAGCTCTATGGACACCGGAGACATTTGAGCATCATTTCACCCATTTCATTCAACGTCCGATATGACTTAACGTTGGAGGACGTAAATTACACACAAAAAGAGGAGTATAAAGAAAATGTATTAAGATACAAGTATTTCAAGTTAGTTTAAAATGGCACCAAATTATGACGCAAAAACTGTGACCCAACTTCATCAGGAGGTCGGAGACGGGCAATCCGAACGATAAAAAAATAAGCAATGTGATCGCCAAATAAGCGAATCTTCTAGAATTTTCGCCTTCTCGAAAGTTCCGGAACTACTTCGAAAGTTTTAGCTATATTGGCAAGTGCTCTCATGAAGGAGTCCTGTAGCTAACAGAAAACGAAAGATTGGAACAAGTAAATAAATCCTGTGTGTAGTGAAAGAATCTGAAATAAAGAATACAACACCATAGCCTAGATTTGAACAACGGATCACCCGCTCTATGTTCTATCACAGAGTTAGCATAGCAACATATCGGTATGATGCTAAATTCTGCAACTGATTCACTTGACATTTAAGTCAAAGTTTACTACACACAATCTCTGTGTGTGTTATAAAAATAACGCATCGCTTATTGTCCTTCAACTATTTATTTAACGTACCCCACTGCCATTAGAAGCTGAACACCAACTAGACCAGGTGATCTAAACCTTACTGCTGTCTCACTATGTGGTGCAATACTTTGTGCTTACATGGTTCATGTGGTTACCCAGATATTAATTCCCTACCGAATATCGATGTTTTGGTCTACCTTATTGAGCCTTAATTTGCTTACAATGTAAATGGATACAGCTCGACTGAAGGTATATTTGTACTTTTGTAATAAATGTATTGCTTTCTATTGAAACAATTCATCAGTATAAAACCTCTAAATTAAAAAACAAAATAAACATAATATCACAAATGTAAAGGTTTAAATGTGCTTTAATTAAAATAAAACAAACATTTTTAATTTTCTGGCAACAGCAAGTTTAATCTTTTCCTTGTGAACTACATTTGTATAATTAGTAAACAATTAGAGATAAAATTGTGCTGCTAAAAATAAATGAGGTTAAAGAGAAAATTTATTAAGTTGAACATTATTTTTGTTTCTTTAAGGATATGAATGACTGAAATTAGTGAACATTTTCAAAAATCACCTTTTCATATGTTTATTCTATAACATAATGGAAACTTTCCCAAATCCAAGGAACATTTAGTTAGCCTCCGCACGCCAATTTTAAGTGCTCTAACCGAGTTTGAAGTGCACACAAATGCTAGTGTTTGATATTTTTAAATTTTTAACATTTTCCTTCTTTCAAAATGCTCCCTGTGTCTCAGTTTTGGTGTTAGTTTAAGAAACCTTCCTATACACATTCATAGCGACACACTAAATATAAAGCGTCCTGGATTTTATTTTGACATGCATTTAAGTGGACCTCCTTCACTTCAAAACACAAACATTTCAATTTTTGGGCAAAAACCAAAATTCATATCTTTAAAAATTGTGGAACCTTATTTAGACAGAGGAAAACCTAGGACAGTTTCAAAAAGTGGATCTATATGGAATCTGTTAAAATATTAGAGAAAAATTTAAGTTATTTTTTGTCTCACGGGACTTTTTGGTGACGTAATAAATATCAATAAATTCGACTATAATTTCCAGTCTATTAAAGTGAAACTGATAAAATTTTTAAAGCTATATATTTGCACAATGTTACATCTATCGTTTAATTCTTTGTGATTTCAAAATTTCATTATACAAATCCTTAATCATTTTTGAGATTTTGTTTGAATTTTCCATTATTTCCATTTTTTTTAATGGAAGTCATTAGTTTATTGATAGGTCATGTGGTGTTGCCTCTAAAGTCAAATATATAGGGAGGCAATTTACAAATAAATATTTAATGAAACCATTTCTGCAAAGGTTTATTTGGATTAACACAAAATAGACAGAAAAAACAAGTTTATGCAAGTTTATGCTGGATTAGGCAGAAAAACTAATTCGAATAAAATTTAATGAGATATTGCTTTATGAATGATTTTCTTCCAATTGTGTTCTTCAGTATTTCTGTTTTACTTTACTTACGACATGTAAAAGTAGAAGAGTAGTTTTGTGCCTAAAATTTCAAGACGAGATTTTGTATGAAATGCATACAATGTGTCCGCCTTTAGCAATCCGTGAAGCAGTGAAATGGTAAAACAACTTACAATGTACCGCTCGCCTTTACAGTGACTCACAAGCAGCAATTGCAGCTTTGAAAGATACCAAAAAACAGCAGTCCTATGTCAGCTGAAATAAGAAGTCAGTTATTATGTAGTTCTCATCTGTGTATTAAATGGGTCAGAGGACACGTAGGGATTACCGGAAATGAACTTGCAGATGAACTTGCAAAGAGAGCTGCGGCTTCAGATCTTCCAGAGACATACACTCTATGCCCCATTTCTTATGTGAGGCAAACATTAAAGGAGATTATCATCAACGACTGGAATGAATACTGGTTAAAAAGTGGTTGTGGTGCTTTGACTAAGGATCTATATTTCGCAACAGTTTCTGACAGACATAAATGTAAATTCGTTAATCCTATGTTATCACTCAATTCTTAACTGGACATGGCAAATTTTCAGCTTACTTATTTCGACTCAAAATCAAATCCACATCTGACTGTATTTTTGGAAATCATCTTCAAGATGTCCCTCACATTTTATTTGATTACCCGTTTTTCTATTTTGAAAGATACGAACTTGAATTATTGATTCAATCCTTAGGTTACACTTTCTCAAAACCACTTACACATATTCTGATGAATTACAAAATACAAATATTTCATGGATTTCTTAAACAAAATATTTCTTAAGCTAAAGGATTCATCTTAATGTTTACTGTTTGTCAGCTTGATATTGAATTTGTTATGTTTTTGTAAATTATATTATGTTCATACATTTGTAAACTATATTCCTAATATACCTTTAGGTAAAATAGGAATAAAAAATTGAATAGTAAATAATTAATAAATGTGCCCGCCTAGATGGCGTGGATCGTAGCGTGTCTGCCTCCGTTCAGGAGGTTCCGAGTTTGAATCTCTGACATAGTGACTTACCTGGATAAGGTTTTTATGCGGGATTTTCCTTTATTCCGAAAGATAAATGTCGGGTAAGTCTAGGCTCCCTTGACCCTGGGCTCATTTGAGCATTATTTCATTAATTGATTTATCGTCCGATATGAAAAAAAGAAAAAAGTAAAAAAACGCGTACGCTGCAGTGTATATATGTGTGTGTGTGTGTGTGTGTGTGTGTGTGTGTGTGTGTGTGTGTGTGTGTGTGTGTGTGTGTGTGTGTGTGTGTGTGTGTGTGAACAGCATATCTTGGTAAAAAATTCGAGATGGACAAGAAACTTGGTTATAAATAATAACTAAACACTAGTAACACAACTTCACTTATCTTATTTAACTCTTAGGGACCGGTTTCAAAGCAAACATCTGCTTTATCCTCAGCCATTCAGCTTGACACTCACCCACTAACTGACGGACTGACCTTGACCACTACCGGAGTTTGAAGGATAGCTCCTTATCTAACTGCCATCTATCGGGGACAACACAAACTTATTGATGATGTCTATAGGAGGGATATCAAAATTCATTACGCGATCCTTATTTTTCAAAATAAATATCTTCTCCCAAACCATTAAATCTATCGGTTCCTTCAATTGTTTCAATAATTTAACTTCTGGATTTACTTCATGATTATATGACCAAAAATGATCAGCTACTGCCGATTTCTCGGTCTGTTTATATTTAATATTTCTAAAATGTTCTTTCGCTCTGGTTTCTAAATTACGCTTGGTTCTACCAATATAGATCTTATCGCATTCTAAACAGTTAACTTGATAAATACCAGATTTTTTGTTGTCTGAAATTTTGTCTTTTTTAGAAAACTGTAGCAAATTCTTTATACTGTAATTATTATGAGGTGCTAGTATTATACCCACTTCTTTGAAAATTTTTTGGAACTTTTTATTTGCCCACGGATGATAAGTAAATTTTTTGAAAATATAGTCCTCTTTTACTTTTTTAAGAGTGGAAACATCATTAACATTTTTTTGATATTTAAATTTTTCCATTCTTCTGATGATAAAATCTTTATTAAAGCCGTTAATTAAAGCAGTGTTTACAATATGTTTATATTCCGCATTAAATTCTTCTTCATTTAGAGGTATGTTTATCAATCTGTAAATCAAACTATTAAAAACAGCAAATTTGTGTGACATAGGGTTAAAACTTTTATTTTTGATATAATTATCCGTGTGAGTTGACTTTCTATAGATGCCAAAACTTAATTTATTGTTATTTTTCATTATTTTTAGATCTAGAAAGGGGATGTAGCCATTGTTTTCAATTTCTATTGTGAACTTGATAGCTTTATCCTGTGAATTTAGAATATTTAAATATTCTAAATTCACAGGATAAAGCTATCAAGTTCACAATAGAAATTGAAAACAGGGCTACATCCCCTTTCTAGATCTAAAAATAATGAAAAATAACAATAAATTAAGTTTTGGCATCTATAGAAAGTCAACTCACACGGATAATTATATCAAAAATAAAAGTTTTAACCCTATGTCACACAAATTTGCTGTTTTTAATAGTTTGATTTACAGATTGATAAACATACCTCTAAATGAAGAAGAATTTAATGCGGAATATAAACATATTGTAAACACTGCTTTAATTAACGGCTTTAATAAAGATTTTATCATCAGAAGAATGGAAAAATTTAAATATCAAAAAAATGTTAATGATGTTTCCACTCTTAAAAAAGTAAAAGAGGACTATATTTTCAAAAAATTTACTTATCATCCGTGGGCAAATAAAAAGTTCCAAAAAATTTTCAAAGAAGTGGGTATAATACTAGCACCTCATAATAATTACAGTATAAAGAATTTGCTACAGTTTTCTAAAAAAGACAAAATTTCAGACAACAAAAAATCTGGTATTTATCAAGTTAACTGTTTAGAATGCGATAAGATCTATATTGGTAGAACCAAGCGTAATTTAGAAACCAGAGCGAAAGAACATTTTAGAAATATTAAATATAAACAGACCGAGAAATCGGCAGTAGCTGATCATTTTTGGTCATATAATCATGAAGTAAATCCAGAAGTTAAATTATTGAAACAATTGAAGGAACCGATAGATTTAATGGTTTGGGAGAAGATATTTATTTTGAAAAATAAGGATCGCGTAATGAATTTTGATATCCCTCCTATAGACATCATCAATAAGTTTGTGTTGTCCCCGATAGATGGCAGTTAGATAAGGAGCTATCCTTCAAACTCCGGTAGTGGTCAAGGTCAGTCCGTCAGTTAGTGGGTGAGTGTCAAGCTGAATGGCTGAGGATAAAGCAGATGTTTGCTTTGAAACCGGTCCCTAAGAGTTAAATAAGATAAGTGAAGTTGTGTTACTAGTGTTTAGTTATTATTTATAACCTAGTTTACTTCACTGTCAGCAGCTTCAGTTTTTTACATAAGAAACTTGGTGTTTAACTTCAAATGTCTAAAAGATAAAAAAACAAGGATTTAGTAGAAGAACTTCCAATGGAAATTACGTACCATTTACTTTAAAAGCAAGTTCAAACTTTATTTTTTCCAAAATACCTCCATTATTTTATTAGTATGTAAAATATTTCCATGACAAACATTTCCTCAATGTACTGGAATTAGCTTTCGAATGATTTTCGTTCTGGATGGTTTTTACATAACTGTAGGCCTGAAACAGGGATAACCTCATTAACAACAATTGTAGATATTGTTGAAAACACCATGTCAAGTGAAACATTTTGTGTCGTTAGAAATTTCCAAATTATTCTTCGTTTTAGGTTTACTTCTTGTACGTGTTCGTGCAAAGACAAGAGAATTTCAGTCATCCAATAGCAACCAGCCTTGAAAATATCTGACTAAGGGTTTAGCTTTGATAGAAATTGTTTGAAAAGCTAGATAAAAGTAAACGATAATAGGTAGAAAAATTATATGAATTTAAATGTAATATAGTGAACGAGTCTCGAACAAGTGCCTACTTGAAGCGAGACCATTTCAGTAAATTGGTTTCCCATGCGATGTGGGTAATTAATTTGCATGGTAAGGGGCCCCATGTGTGTGTGAGAGAGAGGGAGAGGGGGAGGTGTTAGAAAGAGATAGTAATATCGCCTTCAGCGGAGATCGTTTCAATCTATCGAGCAAATTGGGCGCATAACGTTTGGATTTTCAATTTCGTGAAAGACGGATACCTACCATCATCGGCCAGGATCAGAGGGCAGCACTTCTTTTCCTTCATCATGACGATCATCATCCCCCTTCCCTCACTCGATATTCCCTTTTAGAATTTCATGGCCCACTCTCTCGCTCTCTCATCGACTATACGGTTCGTTACACACAGAGGGAACCTAAAATAATAACGGATTCCTTCCCGGACCGGGTTTTCTGTCATACATTCACCGTATTAGTGAATCAATTCATTGGTCACATCATAAATATGATTTAAGGAATAGCGGACTTCGTTTTGTACGGCGAGCGATATTAGTAGTGCCGCTGCTTCACTGAGCCGCAAGAAATTTGAAATATATTTCGTTTTCTGCTATAAACACATTGAAAACAGTGCATCAAATGGCTTGATAAGCAAATTTGCAAACAATATCCTGACATAACTGAATATTATGTCATGTAATATAAAAACGCTAAGCTGCTCGGTCATCAGCACTCCAACTGGATATTAGCGCGCCTCGGTATCGTAGATGTAGCATATCTACCTTAAGTTTCAGAGGTACCCAGTTCGAATCTCGGTCAAGGTGAGTTGTATTACTACGGAGGAGATTCGGCACTGCGAACAGTCTTGATCTATTGTACAAATGTACTTTTTTATCTTGAAAAGAGCAGAGCGATGCGCAGTGGTATCTGGACGAGTCAACCTCAGAACGGTTGCAACTGGAGGGGAGGTCAGGTCAGTTGCGAGGAACTAAACACGTGCAGAGCTACTCGGTAACACTACAGCTTGTTTCAAAATGTGCTTGTCTCCTGGTTCCAAGAGAATATTTATAAATGACGCCTCCTAGCAGCACATTAGTAAATAAAGTGCTATATTTAAAAACACGAGAAGTAATAACCAATATCCATAGATTTATAAAAAAGGAACAATGGTCTGGGTCAGCTATAAAAATCTGGGGAAGGGTATCTGAGGCAACAGTTGTGTCTGAAAGCAGTTTATGAGAGTTATTAAGGAAAGAAAAGCCATTGTTGCTAGTGCAACAACGTCCTTTTCTATGCCCAGTAAACAAAGATTAAGAACATGCACAAAATCTAATTTGGATGTTTTCATTCAGAATTAGTTAGGTGAACTAAAACCACAGAAAAACAAAGACCAACTTTGAAGAAAGTGCATATGAAGCTAAAAAGTATACTGAGTTTCAAGGCAGTGTCTGAACATTAAGAAGAGTTCTTTTGATGCTAGGATTATTTGAAAAAAAAAAAAAAAAAACACTAAGCGTGACAGACAAATTGTAATCGAACATCGCACCATTGGTGCAAAAAGGCTTAAGTATTTACGAAATATTCGGAGATGTCGAAGTGAATTTTATATACCTTATATGGATGAAACTTATATAAATACAGCACATACTGGACCATATGCCTGGAGTGAAATACGTTACAGGGACTCTGCTGCGATATTGAAAGGCCGACAGTTGTTTATCATGCCTGCTGGAGGAGAACAGTGTTTTATTCCAAATGCCTATGTACTATTTAAGACCCAACAAAAGCGTGGAGAGTACTACCATAGTAAGAATTACAACTCAGTTAATAAGAGGTGCAAAACTGGCTTCGAGAATGAAATTTGTTTTTAGACACCTTATGCACCGCCATCCCCTCTCATAATCTAACGTGTGTGACGCATTGTGGCGATAGGTGCACTATCCCCACCACAGTTGCTACTCATCCCTACCGCGCAGGATTCCTGTCAAGATAAAATAATACATCTGTACCTATGCTCCAAGTCGGACATTCCCAGGAGGAAGAATGAGGCGAGAGGAGACAGAGGGTGCCGACCCAACCAGTCACGATAGTGCAGAGGGCAGGGTCCCTATTATTTATCCGTTGGAAACCCCTACGGCAGGCCATTACGACCGATATCACACATCCCCCGTGGTCCGGAAACGGCCCACCATGTCAGTCTGGAGACCAGAAACTATCCTTCTGGAGAAGGAAGTGTATACCGGAAGCATAACATCCTGTCATGCAGTGCCTAGACACCCGCCGATGAGAGACGAGGTGAAATGATAATGGAGATGAAATGGAGGGACTAGAAATTCGAGGATGTGATTAACCCACCCAGCATTTGCCTGATGATCCGGGATAACCCCAGAAAAACCCAAAGGTCAGGTAGGCCAACCACAGGTGTCGAACCTGGACCTCCTGAATGCTGACCACAGGCGAAACCGCCAGAGATATCCCACTCGATTATCGGGGTGAGTTACATGGATAAGGTTTTTCTGGACATTTTCCTTATCCTGGAAGATGAAAGACATTTAACTCTAAGTCCTACGTACCCTGGACTTATCTGAGCATTATTTCACCCATTTTATTCATCGTCAGAAATGGCTTATATTTTTTTCTCAAATTGCATTGAATATTAGATGCTTTGACTTTTAAGATTTCAGTGTTAATTCACAAAATACTCGTCACTGCTCTAAAATAGAATCACATTCTGCCACTCCAATCTTGTTATATACAGGAGTAGTGTTCAAGAGCAGTTTTTCTTTTGTTTGACCTTATAGTTGATTGGACTATGAACCCCAGCACTTAAAGTAGATACTTATTGGACCGAAACTTGGACACCGATTGGGGAGATGTCAACGTTGTAGTATACCATACTGTATTTACAATATGAGAGTGGGTTCCGTGGCAGTTCTACTTGAAAATCGGTTCATACCGAATTCTGTGTGTAAGCAGAAGCAGTCCATCTGAGATGATTTGGACAGGTATTTACGCCTTGACTAGTTCAAATCACGTAACTTGGGGCATACCTTCTCAAAATATAGTCTTTAATTGAGGTTTGCGGACAATAGATTGCAATGCACTGTCTCGACAGTGTCGAAGTTTCGTTACAACAATGGCTATTCAGTTGCAAACTTTCATCAAGAGTGTCCATATCTTTGAACTTCAATAAACCATGTCCTATAAATGTTAGAGGTTTATTTCTTATTTATTTTGGAACACAATTACTGTCATTATGTGTGGAAGAGAACATCATTTAAGTGAACGCCGCGACTTCGTTGACACAACATCCAATCGTAAATTAGGTCCGCCTTCACGAATAATATGCGTGATTGTTGTTCATAAAGTCAATCACTGTTTCTGGCTTGTTGGCATAAACACGGTATTTAACATAACCTCACAAGAAGTAATCTAACGGCGTTAAATCACATAATCTCGCAGGCCAGTAAACATCACCCCAAGGGAAATGATGAAACCTCTGAACTTCTTCAAATGATCGATTGTTTCGAGAGCAGCATGACATGTGACACTATCTTGCTGGAACCAGGTGTTTCTGAGATCCATTCTCTCTGAGGCCAAAAATAATCCCTTATAAGAGCCACCATCGTTCTTCATTGACGCAGCTTCCCCATCTCCGCCTTGGTAAAAATATGGACCAATAATTCCACCATACAAAAATCCACACTACATAGTAACTTTTCGGTGATGAAGTGGTCGTTCTTGAATCAGAAATGGATTGTGATTGTTCCAATAACGACAATTTTGTTTGGTAACAAAATCATCCATCCAAAAGTGGACTTTATCGCGTGTCTGCCTCACGTTCAAGAGGTCCCGAGTTCGAATCCCGGTCAGGGTGAGTTACCTGGGTAAGTTTTTTCCGGGGTTTTCCCTTATCCTGAAAGACAAATGTCGGATAATTCTAAGCTCTATGTACCCTGGGCTCATCTGAGCATCATTTCACCCATTCCATTCATCGTCCAATATGACTTAATGTTGGAGAACGTAAATTACAAAAAAAAAAAAAAAAAATGTCGAAGGCCCCTGTTCTGATAGGAGGTTCACCCTTCAATGACACCACTGCTGCAGTTTCGAAGATCTGGTGAACAAATGATCCATTTTGATAGTAAATTTTCATAATTTCTGCGCGTTGTTGAATGCCGTAACGTTCTATGGCTATTTGCCAATAACAACTGTAGCCACATGAAAAAAGTAACTGCTGTAGTTCAATAACAATGGCAGCTATCACATGTCAAAGTTAGTCTTTGTTGTTGAAAGATCCTTTACAATTGTAATAGCTACACTCACTTACAATTGATTGCAGGACCTCAACATGGAACGTCTTAATGATTTATCATTCCCTAGCAGAATTGTAACACTGTCGTACACAGTATGTGGTTTTAACACATGAAAATTATTTATTGCAGTAATTTATTCATCTCCGTATCGTTTCTTTATAATATTAATAATCTAATCAGTCATAAATTCCAAGAATGAGGTAAACTGGTCGTCTCACGGTAATTAAACCTGGTACTTCTTGACTGAGTCGGCTGTAATACATAATTAAGTCAGTTGTATAAAGCCTTGCCTCGATTAACTTGAAGCAGATAGACTTTGAACGAGGTTAGAGCACGTAACCTAATTTTTAAAGGTTCAGTCAAACATTAAAGGTTTGATAATCGTTTGATCCGGGTTGGGGGGCAGGTGCGCCGTTTTTCACCCTCTAATGATATGTCTGGTTGATGTGAGTCAACAGTGAAAAACCTCGCTGATTGCACAAAAAGTTTACACTGGAGATCGAAGCTGCAGCCTTCCAAATGTGTTTGTGTACCCCGGTAATTGCAAATGACTGTTTAATGCGTGTCAGTAGAATCTTTTATTCATTGTTCCACTATCCGCTGAAAGCAATATAATCACGTCAAGCTTATTCTTTGATATCTTGAGCTCTACCGGCTTCTGACAGCCCTGGTTTGATCAAAGCACGGAAACAACAAAAAATAAACATTAACTTAAGATCAAAGACTCGCTTCTCAAGAACCCACTTGTTTGTTTGAGATATAAACGGAACTACATTCAACTTTTGCTGTTCTTCGACTTGGGGAGTACTCCATCAAAGACGATGCACTAGTTTTACATCAAAAGATGTTCCTTTATGGGGCATGAAATGTGTTAGTGTCACACGATAATTTCGAGAATCACTGAACAGAATGTTTATCATTATTATTATTATCATCATCAAGGAGCGGATGTCTATGGCCTAAAACTGTAGAATATGCATGCATTTATGACCTAAAATAGCTTAAATATGACCTAAATAGACAAAAGTATGATCTTTATAACTTATTGAGTTAATTATTCGTATTATATTAATTGAAATTTTACTTTATTTAAAAATTAATAATTGTAACATTTTTAATTATTTCTGCAGAAAAGAAATTTCTCTAACCCCAATTCAGCACTTTATGGAATCTGTTAGTTCAAAAGGTCCTAAATTAGAGAAGAAGAATTCTTGTAACTTAAGAAAAAATAATTATAGAAATAAAATATTCATATTCTTAGCTAAAAAATTACATTGTGTGACAATATACTTTTTAGGTTGTCAAACTGGAAGCCTCTTCAATTGTAGACAGAATGCTCTTATATCTGGAGAAACTGCGCTGCACATCACATGAGATTATAGGAGCATATTTGAAGTAAGTTAATTCATCTGGAGAAAATTCCTGCTCAAAATTTTCAAATGTTGCTTCAAGTCAGCCTTTATGTACGTGTGCGATTCGCTAAAGGAACCTTCGAAAAATAAGTGGGCAGTGTTGCTGGCAAATTTTATACAGTGCTGGTTTATTTTATTTCTAATGATTACTGACGACACTATAATAATTCCCAAAGTATGGCCACAATAGGAATTGATTACAGAAATAAGCATAAATATGACCAAAGATCTGAAAAATAATTAAGAAATGTGACCTTTAAGACACAATAAAAACTGCATAATATTCATCAGAAGGTACTTATATATGCTATTTCTTATTTGAAGCTCAAATTATAGGCTTATACCATCCTGGCCAGAATGGTAAAGTATTAGGTTTCCATGTGGCCAGGTCGCACCTCAGGGGTTAATAATTCGAAGGTAGGCATACTCAGAAGAGGTTGGGATTTCTGTATAAAGATTCAACTACACTACAAAATACTGAAACTACAATTTAGACATGAAAGGTTTAAAACAATAATAGGAAATACACAGTTGGCTACATACCTTGACGAGAGTCGACGTAGGTCCGTCTTTGATCAAAGGTGGCTCATGAGAGAGAGGGAGAGAAAACCTTTTACAAGCTTCAACAGAGGTAGGAGAGGTCAAGTGACATGACGTCATACGCACTACTATAGTCAAAATAATTGCTTACAACACACTATTTGATTTAAACAAAACGGTCACTTGTGACAATATGACGACATAGGTATCCGACCCTTAGATAACATCAATCTAAATTTACCAAGTGAAATGGCTGGGACATGGCTCGATTCCAATCAACCAACTTCTTTGATATTTGTCGTCATTTTCCGTAGTCGATAGGTGAATGGAAGCATGGTTTCTCATCTATGACTTCTTTTCCGCGCGACTCTTTCAATTTCTTTCCTCTTTTGTTTTAGGTGTTCTGTTCTGTTGTGTGTGCCAGAGCTCTAAGAAAACACAGTTATCCATGGACACTAGAGGATTGCTTGGTTGTCCATTTCTCTCTCTGAGGTGCCCCTGTATTGGGTTTTTGGTTCTGGAAGTGTTGCCGACTTCCGCGCGTCTTCATGACCGGTCTAATTGTGACCTATAACCACTTTTGGTACCTTCAATTCACCCTTCCTTGCTAGAGGCGTCACCGCAATAGATTCAATGTATGTTGCAGTATGTTAAATATCTCCCTACGCGAATGCCAATTCATGTTACTGAAATACAATATATATATATATATATATATATATATATATATATATATATAGTATTATACTCTATATGTGTGCACTCTGGGCTAGAAAGTGAACACGAAAAATACAAATATATCATTTTTAATTTCTTATTCAACATATTGCTTTCCACTTTGCGGGAGTTAACACCCCAAAGGCTTCTAAAACAACTCTTTCAAGCAGCAAACATAATTTGCATCACAGCATAACCAGGATGGTGACCAATCCAATAGCTGGTATGGCGGCGAAGATGATGTAACACAAATTAGTAAATTAGTGAAGAAAGGAATGGCAGAGAAATTTGTGGTTCAAATTTATCTAACCCAGCTATCAAGAAAAGCAGAGAAAGAACTTCGGCCGGGTAGATCGGTTCTGGGAGCTATCGAATGGAACACATCTACCATCTCGTTTGGTGTATCATGTAGAATAAAAGCATTCTATTTACCTTGTAAACGTATGGTATTTGGGGTCAATGTGGCCAGTCTTGGAGTTTGAGTTCATCATGTACGACACACCAGAGTACACCTCCTAGTAAATAATTTTGATAATCTCAAAAATGATTCTAATGAGTGATTATATATATATATATATATATATATATATATATATATATATATATATAAAATATTTTCATGACAAATGATACGTATGTATCCTGAATTTTCTCGAAATGTTCTCAGAACTCCTATTCGTTGTGGATGATTTTTGTATAACTCGGAAAGCCTAAGAAATAGCCAAAATTTTACTACATAGAAAATGTAGACTTTTCTTAAAAAGGCCCCCTCCACCTCACGTTCAAGAGTTCCCGAGTTCCAATCTCGGTCAATGTAAGTTATCTGGATTAGGTTTTTCTCCCGGCCTGAAAGATGAATTACGAGTAACTCTAACCTCTATGGACTCTGGGCTCATTTGAGCATTATTTCACCTATTTCATTCATTTTACAATTTGACTTAATGTTTAAGGAGGTAAAATAAAGAAATACGCCTTAGGGAGCTTAATATGAAGAAATAAAAAATTAATCGCTGAATGTACATTGTGAAAAGAATTTTATTTGAATATAATTTGTGTGTTATTTTTACTTATATATGATTGTGGAGTGAACGATTTCGTATGTTTTCTTTTTCTTTAACTTATGCCCTCCAAAGTTACATCGAAAAATGAAATGGGTGAAATGATGCTCAAATGAGCCCCGAGTCCTTACAGCCTAAGTGTTCCTCTATATTCACCTCTTAGGATAAGGAAGAAGGCCTTATCCTTGGTGGCGTAGATGGTAGAGTGTCTGCTTCACGTTCAATAGGTCCCGAGTTCGAATCTCAGTCAGGGTGAGCTACCTGGCTAAGGTTTTTTCCGGGAGTTTCCCTTATCCTGATAGACGAATGTCGGGTAACTCCAAGCTCCATTTGAGCATCATTTCACACAACTCATTCATCGTCGGATATGACTTAACATTGGAGAACGTCAACTGAAAAAAAAAACCACACACACACACACACACACACACACACACACACACACACACACACACACACACACACACACACACACACACACACCTCACCCTGACCAAACCGAGCGGATTTCGCTCAGGAGGTTTTATCTGGGCCTGCATTCGGGAGCTCCGGGTTCGATTCCCATGGCCACCTTTCTGACCCATGTTCCTTCTCGGGGAATTTCCAGGTCACCAGGTGTTTAGGTTAATTACATCCCTCTAATTTTCTGTGCCTCCATTTCATCTTCATTATCATTTCTCATCATCTCTCACCTGGTGGTCTATTTCAGGGTAGAAGTGTCAGCGGGTGTCTCGGTGTTGAATGGTAGAATGATAAACTCTTGCTGAAACTTCCTCCTACTGTGAGATGGTTGCTGATCTGTGAACCCGGTCTGGTGGAGCCGTTTCCGGAGCGCAGTAGGGTGATGTTGTGGTTGTACTCGCCTGCCAGGGAGCTTCCAACTGTTAAAGTGTAGGTGCCCTACTTTCTTCACTATCGTGTCTCCTTGGATCAGCCGCCCTCTGTCTCCTCTCGCCTCATACTTCCTCCTAGGGGTGCCCCGCATGGAGGCGTAGGTACAATAGACCAAGTTTGGTCCTTCGCCCGAATCCCCTCCGTAGCGTAGTCCAGTCCTGATCGAAATTTGAACTTGGGACCTCTTGATCATGAGGCCGACACGCTACCACCTACACTACAGAGGTGGGTGGAGGCATTTCTTTCTATTTTCCGAGATATTGGGATATTTACATTTATCAAATGGTAAATCATTGTTCTTTTTTATACCTTGTCTATAAAAAAATTATAGGCATCATACAGCGATCATCTTTATTACAATTATGTAAATTGTATTTTATTTTATACTCCCCTTGCATCTAGAAGAAAACTAGCAATAACATAAATTCTGCCACTGTTTAATCTTAACAAGAAGTAATGGGAGAAGGATGTTTTGCAAGTATACTCTGTACAGGAATAGAGAAAGTCATGAGTGCAACACAAATGCCCTGAATAGCACAATAATTATTATAGCATGCATATATACTTAGCAGTAATAATAAATAAATGAATAAATGTTCCCTTCGGTCATTTGTAATTAACCTTACATCGCTTTATCTACTCACAACTGAGACATTCTGTGCAGAATGCAATAATTGTGACAACAAATGCTCAGTAAATCAGTATGCCATCAATATGTCATTTACTCCATGAGAAAAAACATAAGAAACACGCGCGGAAATGTTTACTAATAGAGGCAGAGCAATTAATTATATGTCAGAATTACTTAGATGTTCCGTTAGCTGAAGCTTCAGACACCTGGAACTCAGTACTTCCAGGAGTCAAAAGTGTCCGCCAATTAGAACACTGGAAGTCACAGAGTAATTACACTGGGCAACAATGATATTTTTTCGGGCTTAAAATAGTGAATTTACATGTATTTCCATCTGCTGAATTCAAAAATAACCATAAAATGATAGATGATATCTTGTTTTGAAAATAAAGTGACATTTCATTTCTTAGAGTGAAGATTTTAAATTTGGGGGAATTTTTTTGGGAGTTGGCACACCTGTCAAAATACCGTAGATGAGAACTACAGGCATTTGTTGACAGTGCTCCTGCAAAAATACCGTAACCTTGGATGCAACATGTCCCTTAAGATCCATTTTCTCCACTCCCACCTAAACTTTTTCCCTCCTAGTTGTGGAGCTGCTAGTGATGAACATGGGGAGAGATTCCATCAGGAAATTTCCTGATAATTCAAGATATACATATACATAGGTGGTATGGAAGGTTTCCGACCTAATAAAGATAGACATTTTTTTTTAATGTTTCAACATAGTCTCCTTGTAACTCTACACATTTCTCCCAGCGCTGTTCTCATGTCTGTAACCCGTCCAAATAGTATTCGGTGCTTTCCTCTGCAAAATAATTGTTCACGAAGGTGATTGCCTCTTTATTTGACGAAAATCTCTGTCCTCCGAGCGCAATTTGCAGATGAGGGAACAAAAAAATGTCGCTTGGGGCTAGATCTGGTGAGTAAGGCGGTTAGTCAAGCAGTTCAAACAGTAATTCGTGGATTTTCGCCATTGCAATCGCTGAGGTGCGAGGCAGTATGTTGTCTTGGTGAAACAGGATTTTAGTTATTTGCAAATGTGGCCATTTTCCGCAGGTTCTGACTTCAGCTTGTCAAGTAATGATGCTTAGTATGTTCCTGTAATGGTATTTCCTTGCTGAAGAAAATCGATTAAAATAACTCCATGACTATGCCAAAAGGGCATTCACCATCACTTTCCCAGCCGAAAAAAATCAGTGTTTGCTTTTTTTGTTGGAGTTGTTCCCCTTTGCAGTCCACTGTTTGGACTGTATTTTTGTTTCGGGCGTAAAATGGCGTATCCAACTTTCATCAATAATAACTAATGGGCACCAAAACTGGAATTTATTGTGCCTAAACGTCGCCAACAGAGCACTGGAAATGTTCATTCGAACACGTTTTTGGTCTAACGTGGGCAAACGCGGCCCCCAAAGCGCGGACAGCTTTCTCAGGTCTAAATGTTGATTTCATATGTAACAAACACGTTCTTTAGATATGTTCATAGCGTCTGCTGCCCCTCACACTTTAATTCGGCGGTCGTCTAGTACCATGTGGTGAACTTTGGCGATGTTTTTGTCGGTAATTGCTGTTTTTGGACGTCCCGAACGTTCATCGTCTCCCAAGCTCTTACGGCCACGTTCACATTCAGCTACCCTAAATGTCATCGTGTTAAATGATGATACAGAGTCCCCATACACGGGATCCAACCCATCTTTGATTTGCGTAGTCATATTGCCTTTCAAAAACAAATATTTAATGACCGCTAGATACTCGATTCTGTCCATTTTCATGAAAGCACTCACATCAACTCACTAAAACGACTGTAACATAGCAACTGAGCATCCAAAAAGACTGAAACTTTGGTGAGTAAATGTCAACAGGTTAATTAACGAAATTCATTAGCTTTTATTTACGAGTGCTGCCATCTTCATGTTGAGGTCGGCAACTTTTCAGACCACCCTCGCACATATTTCTCTTCTAAATATCATAAACTTAAATATTCTTAATAAAACTTCTAACAAACTTAATACCCGTTTAAAAGATGTTCCAGCACATTTTCGCGTAAAGGACACTTAGGGGAATATGCTCTCAAACTTGCTCATGCGGCATTTTTAGGAGATGCGGAAGTTATTCCGAGTTTGGTAATATAATGGAATATTTGTCTTTGGGTTATATTATCATAGACACAAACAACCTCACAGAATTTATTTTAAAACACGTATTTCCTGTAAATTAGATTAACTACATATGCGTCTACCTATAGTAAATACCTAATGGACAAACTAGTACAGGAGAAGTTCATCAATAAAATATATGTATGCTTTTTCGCTATTCCACTTATGACGTAAACGTTTCAGTGTCCATGTTTTGAAGTCTCTGGTTTCCTTTTACAGAACAAATAACTGCTTGACAGGGAATGTGGCCTGAAACGCGTCTAATGTCCATATACAATTGTAATTGGCGTTTTGAAATAAAGAGAATTTGATTGATTGACAGTTGACGGTATTGCGTTACATTGAAGCGTATCATACGCACATTCTAACGTGCCTATCTCGTTACCATGGTTACCATTACACTTCAGGTGAGTTGCCAACTAAACCTGTTTCTGTACTATACAAAAAATGCCTGCTTGTTACCATGGTAACGAAACTCCCAACTTGGGTCTGGATTTAACACGGTAAGTACAGATAGCTAAGTGTATTTAATGAGCTCCTCACAGGAGAAAACCATACACAGCAGGATCCTGAATACCTCAAATTATCGTTTTTCAAATGTAGTGGTTATATTTATAAAGTGCTGTTGAACCAAAACGTTCCAGCAGATATATCAAGATAGCTTCGTTAAGAAGAGTATCTTTTCGTATAACGCTGGTGACCTTGGGAATCTTTTTATTAATTAGTATTGCTGCGTAGAGGAAGCATGGAATTCCATCCAAAAATTCAACATATGATTTCACTGGATTTCAGGCTTCTTGAAACCAAAATAAAATCTATATTACATATGATTTTCTCTCCTACTGCTATTCAAGTAATTCTTGCAAGTCCTACATGTATATAAATAGGATCTGTAACGGTAATAGGATTGCAGAAGGCAATAAATGAAATCCATATATTATGTGAAGAGTAGGGAATAAAAATAAACATAAATAATTCGAAAGTTATGGTCTTCAAGAAAGGAGTTAAACTAAAAAAGTATGAAAGTGGGTACTAAATGGCAAGTGAGAAAAAGTGGCCAATGAATTTGAATACTTAGGAGTGAGGTTGAATAACAATGGAAAGTGGGGAGCCCACAGAAGAAAAATGGAAGCAAAACGAAGGGCGGTAATGAATGGGATAAGAATATGCAAATACAAGCTAGAAATGAGAACCAAGTGGTCAGAAAAAATGTATAAAGCACTAGTTGAATCCAAAATGTTGCATGCAGTAATGATCTGGGGGGGGGGGGTCACAGAAGAAAACAAAACGGTGGACCAAAACTACAGAAGGTTTTGTAAAGAGCTACTAGGCTTACCAACATCAGAACCTAGGAAAGTAGCTTAAGCAGAATTAGGAAAGACAAGAATAATAACATGGAAAGAATAATAACATTTTGGTATGGGTATTTGGCCAAAGAAGAAGGAGAAATTATGAAATTATGCACGAGACAGCAAAAAAGATTAGGGAGCTCAAATAGTTGGTGGGCAGAGATAGGAGCAGTTATGAAAAAGATAGGAATGGGAGATATATGGAGGTTAGAGGAAAGGAATACAAGCGATGTGGGTAAATTGGTAAAATGCAGAATAGAAGATATAGAAAGACAGGAAATATGGGGAAGTCTAAAAAATATGAACTCATTACAATTTTACAAGCAAATAAAAGGAAATTGGGGACGAGAAACATAAGTAGATTACTGCAATAGGCAAGAGAGAGAAGGGTTAGCTTGGATGAGAATAGGAACAATATTTCTAAGAGGGATACGAGGTAGGGAAAAGGGAATTTGTGAATTGTTTGGGGGAAAAGAAAGCATAGAACACTATGTAACAGAATGTGAGGAGGTTGCAATGTGGAGAAAAAAGGTTTGGGAAGAAAAATGGGAGAAAGAAGAGAAGAGGATTGCAGCTATACAAATGTTAACTGGCAGGGAGGAAAAGAAGGTAAGAAGTATTGGTGAGTTCTTGCAGAAAGTAAAAGGAAAATTGGTCAGAAATGTGAAGAATATAAGAAAGGAAGATGAGGGGGAAGAATGGGAATAATTAAGTAACAAGGAGGCATGGAGGTTAAGAACTACTTGGCAGAGCAGAAGACTAGGGTGCCAAGGTAGCAACAAGGTAAAGCCAAATAAATGTAGTCAAAAGTTGTAAATTGTAAAATTAATCTAATCTAACCTAATCATAAATTATAATAAAGAAATTGTATAATAATTGAATTGTTTACTTTGCAATGTCAGGCAAATCATTGCTTTTGACGGTGTCATCTGTGCGTATACAAGGACTGGACGCTGGTACTAAGTGCTCCGGACACGATGAGTATATCACGTGGAAGATACATTGCCTGGCTGCTCGACCTACAGATGTTACCAAATTGATCACACGGCCTGATGGATCACTCTATTAGAGGCGGGAATCTTCCATCCTAACGCGTCACGCTCACTTTTTGGGCTGCCAGCAATCTATTTAATTGGGGCGACATTTATTTTTGTTAAATAACGGGACTCGAAAACGTGTCCCGTTGACTGGTCTTTGTTTGTCCGTCAGGAAAGGGCAATGTCATTTGTATAGCCGCCCCCACCCCACCCCCGGCCGGCACGAAGATGGTTTCCGTTCCCATCACATTAGAGTAGTAAACATTGTGTGCATAAGGGCAAATATGGGCGCATTCTGTTTATTAGGTCAGCTGTGTATACTGTCTGCCATCGTAATGCCAACATCTTTTGTTCTGTACCACGTCGAAGCTCAAAACAATGCGCAAAATACACTAACGTTTACCAGGGGCCTATTTACAATTTACAAACAACAACGTAATGCTCTCTGCTGCTACAGTTGAGAAATATGAGATACTTTGTTAGGATGTACGTGGAGAATAGATAGCATCAGTTAAGTTGGCTGATTTGAGCACATATAGAGTTAAACTGTTTCTAAATTTTAATAATTTTGAACATTAAATCCTTTAAATTCTGATATATCAGTACTTTAGGATTTAAAATAAATGTGTCTGTAATGCTAGAACAATAAGAAGCAAAACTTTTTATAGTCGTTGAAATGCTATTCGGAGTACAGTTTCGCTGCAACTATGAGAAATGTATAACCCGAGCACGGTCTTTAGGCTCTATGAATTACCTATATTCGATCACTGCAAAGTAGTTCTGTAAGACAGTGAAGAAACTACACAACAAGTTGCATTACCAACTTGGACTCTACTTACGTCATAAATAGCCCCACCAACATTGTTATTACTGTTTTCATCTCCTTATTCGCATCTGAAGCGTTATTTTTAGTCTAGACTGGCTAAGTCCTAGGAATTATATTGTCTTTTTAAGTTTTGGAACTTTTCTATGTGTGTTTTTGCACAGAAATTTGATTTATGAAAACACAATTGATTACTCAAATAATTATTAAAACGAAAATAACAACTTCTTCCACACTAGCCGTGTGTAGGCTAAGATTTGAATGAATAGAGCTAGACTGAGAAACTCAATACCATAGCCGGAATTTAAACCATGGATCTCCCGCTCTCCGTGCGGTTGCTCTAACCAACTGAGCTACTATGGCCAACATGCCGACATGACAGTAATTTCTCCAACTGACTGAATTCTTCAGTCTGGCTCTATTTATTCAAATTTTAGCCTACACACGGCTAGTGTGGAAGAAATCATTATTTCCATCAATTTATCTGAATAACATAGTGGTTTAACTACGAAGCATGGGACTTAAGTACTTACAGCATAGTAAGTCGCCACATAAAGGTACGTGTCTCATAGCATATGAGAACCCGTGGTCTCCGGGAAACATACGAGGCAGTTGGAGAATTTAATGTCATGTCGGCAAGTTGGCCATAGTAGCTCAGATGATTAGAGCAACCGCACGGTGTGTGGGAGATCCTTGATTCAAATCCCGGCTATGTCATTGAATTTTTCAGTCTGCCTCTATTCATTCAAATTATTAAAATGTTATGTATTAAATTCACTCTCCTCTATCATTTATTATTACTGTTTATTCTTCTATCTGGCAGATATATTTAATTACACATTTGTATAGATAAAATGTGAATAGAATGCTCAATGTTTAACAATGGAAGCGATATAATGGACTTAAAATTTAGTTTTTTGTTGCATGACATTGTGAGATGTAACTGAATATTCATTGAACTCTAGTGGTTCAACAAAGTACGGTATGAAGAATCCGCACCATTAATATATCTCAGAAGACAAAAGTTACTACGCAGAATAAATTGTTTTGAAGAGATATCTACATTTGTTGATTTTGTTTCATTGGGGTATAATTTACCAGATATATAAGTTATACTAAATTTCTTCCAAATGAAAAAAGATCTCACAGGCTGTTCTCCATAAAATTGTTTATACATTTTGTTATGCAATTATGAAATGTTGATTAAACTTGTTAAACCATATTTTTGGAAATAAACCATTCCTTATAAAAGATAGTATGAAGTGCTGGATTGCTCTAAAAATGAAATGGAAAGCGTATGTAACAATGAAATCCTCAGGAAAAAATAACGCCGTCTTCCAAAAATATTAATATTGGAAAATTACACTGGGCGACAAAAATTAATTTTTGAATGTTTCGAGTACTTCATGAGGCAATTCCTACTAATTTTGGGTTGAGAAAAAGAAAAATAACAACGAAAAATTTTTATTAGCTCTAATTTCTATGCTATACACAAGGTGGAAGTATTACATATTTACGGATTGATAAAAAAGGATACATTTTAACTACATATATGCTAACAACAATAAAAGTGCATTTATTTTTTAACTGGTAATTACATGCTAAGAGTTCTAAATTGCTGGAAAAATACTTCGCAGATAGTCGTGTCTGAAGAGAATCATGTGGTGGCCTATGAACTTCGTCGTCTTTTAGCTTGCCTCTTGTGATGGAGTTCCGCAGAATCCCTATACAAAGACCGCCAGTAATCCGCAAGTATTACTTAATTCCAACGGCCCTCATATCTTTGTTCCTTAACAGAAATGTCCTGATGGAATCTCTCCCCATGTTCATCACTAACAGCTCCACAACTAGGAGGGAAAAAGCCTAGGTGGGAGTGGAGAAAATGGATCTTAAAAGACATGTTGCATCCAAGGTTACGGTATTTTTGCAAGAGCACTGTCACCAAATGCTTGTAGTTGTCATCTCTTTTGTTGCCTAAAAATCCATGAACAACAACCCTTGAAGATTTCCCAAGCTTCTTTTTCTTTCCCCTCCAAAATTTGGTCAAATGCAGGATCCTTTACAAGTTCTCTTATTTGTGGTCCGACAAGAATGCCTTCCTTAACTTTTGCATCACTTAATTTCCATAATTTCTCTCTGATTGTGTTTTGTTATTTGACAGGTATGCGAACTCCCAAAAATATTCCCCAAAGTTTAGTCTTCACTCTGAAAAATGAACTGTCACTTTATCTTCTAAACAAGAGCTAATCTATAATTTTTATGCAAATGGAAATACATGTAAGTTCACTATTTTTAAGCCCGAAACATTTTCATTGTTGCCCAGTGTTATTAGTTACTTTAATTCTAATCCATTATCTCCACATGCTTTAGTTTTCGTACAACAGTAAGTGGAACAAAACTTGCAATTTCAATTAAAAATGTGGACGTTCAGAGATTCCCTGAAAAAAATAAGTTGTAGTAATTTGAGTGATTGGTGTGTGAATGTCAAAAATGAAAAATTGAATGTCGGAAAAATACCAAATTAAGTCCACTTGCAACAGTTAGTTTGCATTTGGAATGGATGTGGTGATTAGTTTCTCATTTCTGGTGACGATCTAGTAGAAATCTTGCAGTTTCTAGGGCAGCTCTGGAGCAATGAGTCTCGGGGCTTAAGGAGTTGGTACTGCAATTGTTGCATAATAAACAACAATTCGTCTCTTTTAAATATTATGTGTTTTATTCCACAAAACATTTTAAGTTTTGGTGCAATTTTAAATTATGCAAATGCGTTTCTTTAACAAATAATGATTGTTGCGTCGATGAACTGTATATCTAATGCAACAAAAGCGCATTTACAACTAAACGTTTTCTGCACAATCACAAAGTGACACAAAAACACGTCTTACAAGACAGTCGCTTGCAGAAGGACGCTAAGCTCAGATAATTTTGTGTTCTCTGTCCACTATGTTACCATAACAACAAAGTTACTTCTCTGTCACTGGTCTACGTCATCATATTACGTTATCGCATTCTTATAATACTATATAACATTGAACTTGCATTACTACATCTCATAACAAACTTAATTTTACATTACTATTTTTGTATAAATTATTCCTTCCATAACAATTAAAAATAAACTTCCAAAAGTTTAAAACACGAAATAACTGGTACATACTGAATCAGTGTAAATCTCCCAATAGAAAAACATTTAGTATTCATTTTTGAAAAAAAAAAAAATTGCGTTCACAATTCTGATTCCAATTATCTGCGGCTAATATTTTTATCACAACTCGGAATAAATTGTATATAATTTAATATATCTGATAAAAATGCTTACCTCTCATGAAAATGTGTATCTAGCATTAACTGTACAATTTAGGTGAATACGTATTTTGTGGCATTGTCGAGTATTTGAATACTTACGCTAAGTCAACATTATTTAGTTTCTTGTGGTAAAACAAAAAAACTCCCACATCAAATCTAGCATATAAGCAAACCTTTTTATACATTTGACCTTCATTTGTTTCCTGTAACGTCATGTATCAAACTTTTTGAGAGTTTAGTTCATCCACTTGTTTATTAATCTAATTTGGCGTGATTGACAAAGAGTTTATTAAAGTTTGATTTTGACGTTTCCGTCAATATTTGGATTTTTGACGTGGTTAGGAAATGGAAACAAACAACTGAATAATACATCGTGAGTGCATCAAAGAATGACGTGTTAGTATCGCAGTTGAAATAGATTTTCAAGGTTGGAAGAGATGAAATAAATTATTGTCAGCAGAAACTATCAGTACGAAAATATTATTGAAATGTTTTGATCGGTGAGTTTCAAATCTAAATAATACAATCCTCTAGACTGGAGAATTTGGCACTTCATCAGTCTATGGAATTAGACCAAATGTTCAAATTTTTATTGCTAATTTACCCCTTGACTGGTGGATACTTCGGGATAAGATGTGATATTTAGCATTAAAACTTTCCTATTCTCAGTGGTCAAAGACAAAGAAATGCGTGAAATTGAAACGATGTGTTGTATTCAAACGGTCTCTCTAGTAACTACTTTAAAATACAAGCTTATTCCTAGTTACCTACGAGGGTCGGCTGATAAGTGTCAAGCCGTTAAAAAAAAAAAAAAAAAAAAAAAAAAAAAAATTATTGATCAACAAAATCTCCAGAAAGGCTAATAACTTTGTCATATCGGTGTTCTAATTTAATTAAAATAATTCTGTAGTGCAATTTCATCATGGTTCTCAAACTAGCTCTTTACCGTATCAATGGCCTCCTCGTTGCTGTCAAATCTTCGTCCTCCAAGAAATTGTTTGAGGTTCGGAAACACTTGATAGTCACTGGGTGCTAGATCTGGTGAACAGGGTAGATGTTCAAGCAATTCGAACCTTAATTCGCCCGTTTTTTTTCATTACAATGACAGAACGCTGCGCCAGAGCATTCTGGTGAAGAAACAAGGCTTTTTTTTCGCCAAATGCGGTACTTTTCTCTTCACCTCATCACTCAAACGTTGCAGTAAGCTTGCATAGTAACCACCAGTGATACATTTACCCTTTTCCAAGTAATCAATAAAAATAATTCCCTGTGCATCACATAAAATACTTGCCATAAACTTGTTTGCAGACAAAATTGACTTTGCTATTGCTAGAGTTGGTTCACCTGGCGCAATCCACTACTTTGATTGTGATTTACTTTCTGGAGTGTTGTGATTGATCCAAGTTTCATCCATGGTAATAAAGAATCTCAAAAAGTGACTGGGATTTTTACGGTAAAGCTCCAAATTCTTAACAGAAACAGCTTTTCTTTGGAGCTTTTGATCGCGTGTCAATAAACTCGGCACGCATTTTGCACAGACCTTGTGAAAGTCCAACACAGTTTTTTAGTTAATTCACGGAAATTAATAATTTCTTCACACTAGCCGTATATAAGCTAAGGTTTCTGATGGATAGAGTCAACATGAAAAATTCAATGCCATGGCCAGGATTTGAACTACGGATCTGCTGGTTTCCGTAGTCGCTCTAGCTACCATAGTCAACGTGCCGTCCTGACATTAAATTCTCCATTTGACTCGTATATTTTCCCGGTAGAACACTAGGGGCTCTCGCATCCGAGATACACCGTTTGTGGTGACTTACTATCGTAAGTACTTGAGTCCCAGGCTTCATCATTTAACTCTTAATATTTTAGTTAATTGATGGAAATTAATCATTTCTTCACATATAGGAGTCAAATGGAGAATTTAATGTCTGGACGACACGTTGACCATGGTTGCTCAATGGGTTAGAGCGACTACATGGAAACCAGGAGATCCGTGGTTCAAATCCCGGCCATGGCATTGAATTTTTCATGTTGACTCTATCCACCCAAAAGATTACATAAAATATTACCTGTACATTCTTTTGATATGTTACAATCTGTGATATCTCAAACAGCTTTAATATACAGTCTTCTGGTACTAAACGCTGACTTTTTCAATGATCTCTGGATTGTGACTTCTACAGGACGTCCAGACCGAGGCTCATCACTACTGATCGTACGTCCCATTTTAAACTCTGCAACTCACTTTTTAATCATTATATATAAAGGAACGGAATATTGTGTTTTTAATTAATTTATTGTTATCTGAAAAGGCTCCCAGAGCTGTAGCTTTCAATCTACTTTTAATTTCCTCCTAGAATTCTTGAGGCATTAAGCTTTTCAATGGAAGTGTTTAGTGACTGCTCGTTTTAATAAATCCTCCATGATTTTATCCTCCAGATGTCTTGCTTAAAATCTGTCGTTCAAAAACTAAACAAGCTATTGACCTGTAATTATAAATACAAGCTAGTAGAGAGTTAAACTATCCGTATATGAGCTATCCGTCAAAATGAAACCAGTGGCGCCATCTCTATGTGAGGCCCAGGAATTATCTGTCGCCACCGTATTGCTAGAAGATATACAGTTTCATTTCAGTTTAGCTCTTTGCATAAAAATGCATACTAATAATACTATAAATAAATAACAATTGCTTCTGCAACCAAGTAAGTATACTTTAACCACGCGTCAATTAACATGATCATATAGACACCGCCGGTGTGCCAGAATTTTGTCTCTTAGGATACTGTAAGTTTAATTTTATGGGTGTGTGTTTCAATAGATAATACTTTGACCTAGGCTTAGTTAATTGAACCCACAACCATGGGATCAATACCCAGAATTTATCCTACTCAGCCAACCGACAAAGTGTGTGTGTGTGTGTGTGTGTGTGTGTGTGTGTGTGTGTGTGTGTGTGTGTGTGTGTGTGTGTGTGTGTGTGTGTGTGTGTGTGTGTGTGTGTGTTTGTGTATGTAACAACATAACCTCAAAGACAAACCGTCGCTTTAGCACCAAACTTGATATTTAAGTTCAATATCCTTCAAGATTATGACACGCAGTTTAGTAAGATAATCTGGCAAACCAAAATAAAATTGAAATGGAACGCAGTTGGAAAATCTTGATATCATCAAGAATGACGTTGACAATTTAGATTAAGTTCGAGATATGTTTGAGATGTTCCTTTTTATTAGTTTGAAATTTCACAAACTGCATTTTGCTCAAAGAAGTAGTGTTTCTGTTATTGTTTAATTTTATCTTTCGTAATGGGTTGTAAAGAAAACTGAAATGTTACTGCACAAAACATGCAGGTCTCATTAAGAATAGTAACTTCCCTTCTTCTTTATATTCTTGTTAAGTTTCAACATTTCTAATAATTACATGGTTTTATTAAATGGTAAATAGTTATTTACCTTCCTCCCTCCTGGTTCTCATGATAATAGAATATCAAAGCCATCATATAGCGAATAACTCTTAAGAGTTTTAACTGTATTTTACAATTTCCTTTAAACTTTAAGAAAATATGCAGTTACACCATTTCTATGAATGTTTATCACAATGACCTGAAGTAATGTAAAAATGAGCTCTGGTAAGAATAGCTAGCCTAGGAAAAAGTAGAGAGTGTGACATAGTAAGCTAATTTTGTACACTATTGGAAAAGTTGACTAGTTAAAAAACTATATCTCTTACGTAAACCGTTTTTCAGCACTTGCCTATAATTCCAGGCAGTGGTAATATCTTAGCAGCAGCAAACAGTAACACAAAGCTTTCTAGTGCACTCTAATTCTTCCTTGTGCCGTTACAAAGTGGTGAAATATTTGAAATAATTATGCTGGCGAGTGCTGCGGTGTTAATATTCTGCCACACGCAAACACCCGCACTCGCTGAGTAATGAAAAATTGAATGAATGTCGACAGTGCAGCCACCTGCACGTTAATATTTGAAAAGTGAGTTTTGTGAACTTGTTGAAAGGTTTAACAGTTCTACTGGCACGTTACAAAAGGGCGGATTGGCGCTCCATTAACTTAATGGTCCGCACGCCACCAATCGTGATCACGGCTATAACCTCAGTGCCACTTACAGTCCCAAGTTGAAGGAACACCCTTAATAACGCCGCTGTGACGCTACTGCCTGTGCAGGAGGTACTCCCTTAATAACGTTGCTGTGACGCTACTGTCTGTCCAGCGTCGAGGTTGTAGGAACTCTCTTAATAACGCTGATGTGACGTCAATGTCTGTCCAGCGTCGAGGTTTGTAGGAACTTCATTAATAACGTTGCTGTGACGTCAATGTCTGTACAGCGTCGAGGCTGTAGGAACTCCCTTAATAACGTTGATGTGACATCAATGTCTGTCCAGCGTGGAGGTTGTAGGAACTCCCTTAATAACGTTGATGTGACGTCAATGTCTGTCCAGCGTCGAGGTTGTAGGAACTCCCTTAATAACGTTGATGTGACGTCAATGTCTGTCCAGCGTCGAGGCTGTAGGAACTCCCTTAATAACGTTGATGTGACGTCAATGTCTGTCGAGCGTCGAGGTTGTAGGAACTCCATTAATAACGTTGCTGTGACGTCAATGTCTGTACAGCGTGGAGGTTGTAGGAACTCATTTAATAGCGTTGCTGTGACGTCAATATCTGTACAGCGTGGAGGTTGTAGGAACTCATTTAATAGCGTTGCTGTGACGTCAATGTCTGTACAGCGTGGAGGTTGTAGGAACTCACTTAATAGCGTTGCTGTGACGTCAATGTCTGTACAGCGTGGAGGTTGTAGGAAGTCACTTAATAGCGTTGCTGTGACGTCAATGTCTGTACAGCGTGGAGGTTGTGGGAACTCACTTAATAGCGTTGCTCTGACGTCAATGTCTGTACAGCGTGGAGGTTGTAGGAACTCACTTAATAGCATTGCTGTGACGTCAATGTCTGTACAGCGTGGAGGTTGTAGGAACTCACTTAATAGCGTTGCTGTGACGTCAATGTCTGTACAGCGTGGAGGTTGTAGGAACTCACTTAATAGCGTTGCTGTGACGTCAATGTCTGTACAGCGTGGAGGTTGTAGGAACTCACTTAATAGCGTTGCTGTGACGTCAATGTCTGTACAGCGTGGAGGTGGTAGGAACTCACTTAATAGCGTTGCTGTGACGTCAATGTCTGTACAGCGTGGAGGTTGTAGGAACTCACTTAATAGCGTTGCTGTGACGTCAATGTCTGTACAGCTTCGAGGTTGTAGGAACTCACTTAATAACGTTGCTGTGACGTCAATGTCTGTACAGCGTCGAGGTTGTAGGGACTCCCTTAATAACGTTGATGTGACGTCAATGTCTGTGCAGCGTCCAGGTAGTAGGAACTCCCTTAATGACGTTGCTCTGGCGTTTCTGCCTGTGCAGCGTCGTCCGTCCATACTGCTGGCAGGCTTTAGTGAGTCAGAATGATTTTGCTATGTGCCCACCTTCAATAGGCTTTTAAAGTCTGTCTACCCAACGCAAGTGCACGGCAGCCGCTTTCTTTGACAACCCCTCATAATCGTTTTACAACATGGACCCTCCTCCTGACGGTCCTTTCTACAATGCTGCAACATTTTAACATCACCGTCTTGCACCTAATGAAACAGAACAACTGGAAGTTGGAAATTTGGCAACTGAGACTCCACGCGGAGTAGACATGCAACCGTCATTTTCAACAAATGGGGGCTGCTATTGGTCCCCAACGTCAGTGTTCCATTTCTGAAGTGTGGGGATAGATTTATGACGGTCATTAGTGGGCGGGAGGGTCCCGACCTTTGAGGTCCCTTTGACTGGGAACTGCACACGCGTTGGGTAAACAGACTTTACCGCAGGTAGGAAAATTTTTGGATAGGGTTTTGTAGGGCGATTGTTTTTAGTTTGATAGTTTTGAGGAGGGTGCTTGTTGCCCCCTATAAGCTATTGTGGTAGAACACAGTACGTACTGCACATTGGTGTACGTGCCCACCTTGGCAGCGCAGATGGTAGCGTATATGCCTAACGTTCAAGAGCTCCCAAAAGATGAATGTCGGATAACTCTAAGCTCCATGGACCCCGGACATCATTTCACTTATTTCATCGTCCGATATGACAACGTTGGAGGACGTAAAAAAATAAATAAATAAAAAAATCTGTACGTAGAAGTAAAGTATTCTGGGAGTTCAGCTTTTGCTGCTCTTAGAGGGTTCTCCAGTATTATCTCCGGTGCCCACATGTGCAGCATCGAGGTGTATGAACTCCCCTAATAACGTTGCTGTGACGTCACTGAATTGAAACTTCGGTGCTGGGTTTCGGGATTTCTAGGGACCACTTTAGGTATTAATGGGAAGTTAGTATTACTCTAATGCTCTCATTTTACTTTCTCTACCCATTCTAACGCAAACTTGTGCTGCAAAAGTTCATTTTTCAATGCACTTTTTGTTAATACAAATGAATACTCAATTTGACTTTACGTATTATTTTGTACGAATTGTAAAATGATGGTCACATGTATGAAGAGCTTCGCGCTGTAATATGTCTTCGAAATTCAAAGACAAGTAACGGCTTCCGAGTTGAAAATGAAGAAGGTTTTATAGTGTTCCAAGTTTTAATGAAGCTTGTAATATAGTTCTCTAAATGATAAAAATTTTCATTTTAGATATTTTCAATAACTGAATTTTGTTAAAGGAATTTTGTGTTATTTACTCCGGTCGTTCATCTTTCTTAAGATTATGATTACATTAATAAATTTGTATCTATTTGAATTTGTTTTGGCCCCGTCTAATTTCCAGTTGAAGAATGAGCACGTTTATTTCTCTTAATAGCAAATTTTAAAAAATAACATAATTTTAAAATAATAAAGGTAAACTGGTCATGCTTGGGGCTTAAATAAACAAGTGATTTAACATTAAAATCGATTACAAGGAATATTTCCAAGAATTTTCTATTTCATCTACTATGTAGTTACATCAAGTACAGAAAAATTTGTATTCGATTTCAATATTTCACCAGAAATAGATGTTTTCAGGCTCTTTGAATCTCAGCCCCCAGAAAAAAAGAGAAGAGCAGTTGAGGATTATGCGCATCTTTACGAGAACCACATAATACACAAACGAAAACTTCATTAAATACTCAACTTGGTATTTTACTTTAACATTTGTCATGGAAACGAATGTTTTCAAAAATAAAATCCCTTCATATGAAATCACACTTTCTATAGAAACGTTCTCTGAAATTTTGATTTTCACAAAAACTGAATTAGTGATGGGAATAAAATATGGGTATTTTGACTTTTCGACTTTTTTTATTCTGAAATACTGTTCATACCGGAAGACTCGTGTGCAACTGCTAAATTGTGCACAAAGTTGTAGTAAACAAAGGACATAATGTGGTTAATCGCAAGATTTTAGTCAAATCACGCCTTTGCTGTAGGTATTTCCGAGGGATTTCCTATTGTTATTGGTTTGAAATCTGAAATGCATATACTCTTCTGAAGTATGAAGTGGTTAGTTTCATTTTCTGGAATGTGAAAAGATCGGAGTTTCAAATACATCACATAGAAACTAGCCCTATAGGAGGTTTGACTAAGAACATATATAATAAAGAATTTATACAAAAGTTTATTTCAATTGCCTTGAAACGCATAGAAGGATGTGCTTATTTAAGAATAGTCTGTTGAAAAATGGGTACAGAAAATTCTATGAACTTAATAAGAGATTTTCAACGTTATTTCCATTGTGAAACTGAAATTATCACTGTAGTCCACTGTTTTTAATCGTATAACTACAAAAGTACAAGTTAAGTAATATAACTAACATACTTGAAGATAATTTTTGTTCTATATTAGAATGGAGTACATCAGTTGTCTTACAATGTCAGCAGTATATTGTCATACAAATGATGTAGTGATGAATATTATAAAGAAGTGGATCACCTAGCAACGCAACCCACAATTGCACCTTTTGTGCGTACTCTAGCAGAAAGAAAGAACGAGTTGTAGGAACTGCATGGAACGCTATTCAGCACTATGCATTCTGTAAAATAGCGAGACATGGCGAGGAAGCCTTGTCTTTGATTGCAGAGAGGTGGGAGAGAAAACCGCTATAAGAATCTGGAAGGCTAATAGCATAGCTTCGATATATAGTTCTCCTAAACGGCGTAAGAAGCTCTTGGAGAAGTCGGATGATGAGGACCTTGTGATTGTTAATGTAACATACAGTGAGTGCCATTAGTCTGCAAGTCATGCAGTGAGCCCTGTGTTCGATACTCCTATGATGAAAACGCGGAAAAGAGAGAGAAACAGTTTCGTATTCGACATTCCAATGATACTAAATGAGGTATATAAATAAAGCTTATTATTTTTCATTTTTAGTTTTAGTAAAGTGATTTTCTCTTTTTTAATTTTGATTTGAAATTGATTAACTGATTTAATATAAAACTATATTTAAATAATTTAAAATTATTTATATAATAATTGAAGAAAAAAGTGGTGAAGGAATTAGTAAACATCAATTTATTAAATTAGTATCAAATTATATATGTTGGTAAAATTAAGGAATAGATAAATATAATACTTAGACTATGGTAAATTAGTCTAAAATTATATTTAAAATAAATTAAAGATCGACATAATTTGATAAAGCTATTTTTAAAGTGTAGTGCTGGATAACAGTGTCATTAATGTTAATTTATTTTATGGACTTCGGCCGATGAACCCAAAGAACAATATGGGATTCAAGAGTAGGACCAAGATCGATAGGGAGACCGAAGGTATGGCGGGCAGACGACTTTAGGAGGACAGCAGGAACACTATGGACGAGACAAGCTAAGGACAGACAAACTTGCAGAAACCTGGAAAGAGTAGCCACTCACAAATACACCACCTTCTACGAGTATTTTGCAACAAAAGTGTCTGTGTTAGCGTTAGTGTCAGAGCTAAGTTGCAGCGCAATTCAATGAGAAGTAGGATTAATGTAAATTACAAAACCCAAGCTGCGTAAGAGAGAACTTAAGATGATGGCTCACCAAATTTAAGAGAGTTCAAAACATAGAAGTGTCACAGATCCATCATCCTAAGTTCAGTGGTACATAAGTTACAGAACATAGTAAAACAATGTAGCTTAGATATAAGTACAGGTGTATGGAATATAGAGCATTAATAGTCATCACAATAGATAAGGAGGTACCAACAAGCAAGCATGAGGCTCTTAGCAGTTGCTACTCTAATGAGCTCAAAGCAACAAGTTCCTGCGCTAGTAGAATGCCTTTACCCTTTAGGTTTGGGTTGGCTATTTATTTTATATATATATTATAGTTTAAGAAAGGCAGCCACATACCGATTTTAAGTGCTGGATGCCAGTACTTTTAAGATAGGCATTCATATTTTTCTTTTAATATTATCTTTAATGCATTTCTGGTAATTAACTTTCTTCATTTTTGTAATTTTAGTAGTACCTGAACAATAGATGTCGAGTGAGTATGTGGGGTTTTAGGGCCCGTAACAGCAAGGTCATTTGGGCCCGACAATAGATGTCAATTGTTTCTGTATACTTTTAGGAAATTTATAAGTAAATAGATAGATGTGAACATATACCTCGGTGTAGATATTAGATGAAGTAGGAACAACAGAACTTAACAATGAAATAACATATGGAAATGACAATGGGGAATCATAACCTCCAAATCTAAATGAAATAACATACATAATAAATAAGCTAAAAGAATACAAAGCAGTGGGTTCAGATAATATACTCCCTGAATTAATACAATGTGAAGGTAGAAATTTAAAAAAGAGTTTACATAAATAATTGATAAAAATATGGAATAATGAACAAATAGAAAGTAAATGGAGTGAAGGAATAATGTATCCAATATATAACTACTATATGTTCTAACTACAGACATATAACTGGATTGAGCATAGGATATAAAGTATTTGTAATTTTCTTCAATAATAAATTAACAGATATTGTCGAAAATAAACTAAATGGATTGTAAAACAGGTTTTAGACCAGGTCGATCAACAATTGATATCATTAATAGATAGAGTCAACATGAAAAAATTCAATGACCTGGCCGGAATTTGAACCACCAATCTCCAGGTTTCCGTCCGATTCCAGGTGGCCTTGACTTTGTGTAATTTGCGTGTTACCGAGTCTCTTGACATTTTTATAATTTATCAGTGATTGTGAACTTATTTAGAAAGCTGAAACGCCATTGTTTAACATAAACTAATAGTGTTACCAGTGGCTAAGTATAATCCAGAATTGTGGTGGTGTCAGTGCGTCAAAGAACGAAGTTCATTTGTAACCTCAACTAATCTTTGCTTCGTTCTCCATGCGTTCCGTTTACAGTCAAATAGTGCTGTTTTGCGAGTGACTATCCTACATTCTACTAGTCTTTATTAGTAATTTCACCAGCTGTCATGGCCTACGCGGCACATGATACTGGCCAGTTAGTTCGCATATCTCTAAATGTGGTTAGCAATATGGATATTACCTCCGAATCATCAACATTACAGTCTTCATCGTCAGAACAGATGGAGAGCAGGTCCACACTAGAAATTATGTCATCTTATCCTCCACAAAATCCACAGACTTCGTTTCATCAAGCTTCATCACCTTCTACGAGCTCTGGTATAACTACTGTTCACAGTGTAAGTAAATCAGTTCTTCGGCCACCTCAGCTTCAGCTGACACAGCCAACTCACTCACTCGATTCTAGTGTACCGCATGATGCTAACATGGACATTGACATAGTCAAATTGGGCAATCGCAACAGTCGAGAGCAGCGCTCGCCGCCTTCTCACTGCGAAACTTAAAGTAAACGCCTTTGCATGACATCATCTTCTGAACAGTCTAATACCTCACGTTATGCTTACGCTATCCCAACATCCAACCGATTCCATGCTTTATCTGAAAGCTCTGACCAGACAGACTCAGCTCCTAACACCACATCCAAGGAGAAAGTTCCACCAATTTGTGTGCGCAATGTTCAGAATTACCAGCTGTTCCTTCAGGATATTAAAAAGTATGTACTCTCAGATTTTCATACTGAGCTCCGAGGTGCTCTTATCAAAGTGTTTGCCTCTACTTCAACCGATTTCCGCCGTCTGACATCCTACTTTACTTCAATAAATCAAGAGTTTTACACTTTCAGGAACCCAGGTGACAAGCTTTTCTCAGTGATTATCCGCAATCTGCCTTGTTCCCTCAGCGATAAGGAAATTTATGATGAACTCATCGCCCTTAACTTTCTTGTCAAAAAGGTTACACGTCTGCTAGGAAGAAACAAACAACCTATTCCGATATGTGCCATTGAGCTAGAAAATACCGATGGAGGTAGGGAAATACTTAACCTCACACGTCTGATGTACAGTGTTGTGTCAGTTAAACACAGACGTCGTAACACCGACCTGCCGCAGTGCACTCGATGTCAGCAATATGGCCACACCAAAAATTACTGTCAGCTGACTCCTCGCTGTGTACGATGTACTGGTGATCACCATTTCTCTAAGTGCAGTAAGTTACCTACTGCGCCTGCTCAATGTGTCAACTGTGGTCAAAACCACCCGGCCAATTATCGGGGTTGCCCCCATTATCTGGAACTGAAACAACGCATCTCCCAGCGACCTCAAGCACAAGGTGCTCTCCGTCTAGCAGCAGCTTCACAGATGCGACCAGGTCAGCAACCCCAACCAATACACCCGCAGCAGTCATCACAACACTCCCAATCCAGGCAACCTCGCCCGCATCAGTCTCCGCAACAAGAATCATCTCCTACCTCGGAACAGCGTTCCTATTCTCAGGCAGTAAGGTCCTCTGCTGCTGCTGCTTCTTCTTCTACTACTTCCTCTCCTCGTCATCAACCTTGTTCTTCGTCTTCTCCCCCTTCACTAAATCAGGAATCTAGCGCATCGTCTTCCTTCTGGTCGTTTCTCACTGACCTCATTAGCAAATTTTGTTCGCTATTCCGCGTCTTTGTTACCCCGTTTCTGCCACAATTAACCGAATATGCTCGCTCACTCTTCTTTTCTCAAGTACCTCATGATGGCAACCCGTAATCTGCTAACTCTTAGACGGCTCACTCTTCTAAATTGGAATTCTAATGGACTACGCGCTAAACGCGCTTCTTTCATCCATTTTCTTACGATGCATAATATTGACATCGCCTGTATCAGTGAGACTCACTTACTCCCTAACGAAACCTTTACTGTTCCTGGATACACAGTCCATCGACAGGATCGGATTGCTCCAAGAGCATCTGGAGGTGTAGCTATTGTGATCCGACGTAACATTACTCACCACTCTATATTTTTACCTGGCGTTCCCGAACTTGAAGTGGTAGGAATTAAACTCCCTACAACCGATGGTAATGATCTCACTGTTATCAGCGCCTATAAGTCTCCTAACCGGAAACTAAATACTACTTATTTCTCCTTGCTTTTTCCTGCCAACAGCAGCACCCTTGTTCTCGGAGATCTAAACTGCAAACACTCGTCATGGGGCTGCCACTCCACTAATCCCAATGGCCGACGCCTTTATCACATATTGAACACCTGCGGCTTATCCGTCTTGGCGCCTACAGATCCCACGTATTATCCTACCAATCCTCTTAATACTCCTGACATTCTCGACATTGGCATTCACAAGAATCTCCCTCTTCCAGCGTATATGTCTACACTAGCGGAACTTGACTCTGACCACTGCCCGGTCTTAATTACCTTTCAACTCACTCCGAACATATTTCCCTCAGCACCACGACTTACTAATGGCTATGTTCAATGGGATAAGTTCCATGCTCAGTTGGATTCAGCGCTCCACACTTACTCACTTAGCTCTGAAGCTGACATAGAGACTGCCATTAAACACTTTACAGACACTATATGCCACTGTGTGTGAAATTCAACTACCTGCTTCAAGCGGACTCCTATTGCTTCTTCCTTACCTGCGCCCATTCTTCAGCTTATACATGAAAAACACAGGATCCGACGTCAGTGGCAAAGGGAACGCCGACCTTGGCTGCGTAGGAAGCTTAATGGATTGAACCGGCTAGTAAAAGTCGAATTGGACCGTCATCGCCTTGAGACCTACAAACGACAACTGGCGAGCATCTCTCCGCATGACCACACGCTCTGGGATGCCACTCGACGACTTTTGCGAGAGCCAACTATTATACCAGCTCTGCGTACCACTGACACTCTTGTTACGGAGGTCAAAGCTAAATGTGAAGTTCTTGCAGACCACTTTGAAGGCACGTTCACACCAAACGCACCTCATGCCACCACCCCGAGTATAGAACAGCGGCTTGACGCTTTTCGACACCAACCAACTGTTCCCTGCAGAATCTCCTTCACTAGTCCTGCTGAACTTAGGCATTTAATTCGCTCTCTTCCTCTTAAGAAATCACCGGGACAGGACTTGATTCCCAATATTGTGTTAAAAACCTGACAAAGAAGGCCCTGGCACATTTGTCTTCAATCCTGAACGCTTGTCTTCGACTTGGCTTTTTTCCTCACACGTGGAAATTGGCTCAAATCATTGTGTTTCACAAACCTAATAAACCTAAAAGTCTCCCCGAAAGATATCGTCCGATAAGTTTGCTGCCTACCTTGTCCAAACTCTTTGAAAAGGTTCTCCTTCGCCGTCTCCTTAAATATACCTCTGAAAACCATATCATTCCACCCTTCCAATTTGGATTTCGTTCTAGACATTCTACCTCTCACCAACTACTACGTTTAACACAAACAGTAATTCATGGTTTTGAGCAACGAAAGTACACAACCGCCCTGTTCCTCGACGTAGCACATGCCTTTGATAAAGTTTGGCATGCGGGGTTAATCTTCAAACTGTATAGCATTGGACTTCCACAGTATCTGCTCACTACCATTTGTAGTTTTCTATCAGATCGCACATTTACTGTTCGCATTGGTGGCATGGAGTCATCTCAGCGCCATATTGCAGCAGGAGTTCCTCAGGGATCCATATTGGCGCCAATCTTATTTAGTATCTATACCTATGATCTTCCTGACTTGGCCCCTACCTCCATAGCCTTATACGCTGATGATACTGTTTTATATCATTCCGGCACATATCTCCCTACAACTATTCACACGCTACAAACCTCTCTTGACTGCCTCGTTGAATGGTTCGATACTTGGCGCATACGTCTAAACACTCAAAAGACCGCAGCTAAGATTTTTGGCTTACGTCGCATCTCCAACTCTCCCGAATTGCATATTAAGCATGAATCAATTCCCTGGCTACCTTCTACCACCTCCGTCAAATACCTTGGAGTAATGCTGGACACTAGACTTACTTGGCGAGCCCATATTGATCGACTCATCTCGTTGGCATCAGGACGACTTTCAAAACTTGGCCCGCTACTTCACAGACACACTCCTCTTGGGATTGAATGCTCTCTGCTTCTCTACAAATCTCTTGTCCGGCCACTTATCACATATGCTTCCCAGGTATGGGGTTCGGCTAGCAACACTCATCTCCGAAGGCTACAGGTCCTGCAAAATCGATTTATGCGCATCGCCACGGATGCCCCTTGGTATGTAAGAAATCAACAACTGCATAAAGAACTTGGTCTCCTTCCTCTTCACCAGTACATACGTCAGATCACCTCCCGCTTCTTTTCAAACCTGTCAGATGTTCCAGGAGCTGTGATGTACGACATCGGCGTACGAACCCGCCAGCCCACGCGCCTGAAGAGACGACTCCCACAGGATCTCCTCCTTAGTGACTCTGATTGAAAAAAATTATGAATATTGTTTCACAATAACTGTTGTTCTTATCTCTTTGATCACTTGTTTGTTTTAATTAACTTATTTTTCTCTTGTTTCACAGTGTTAAATAGATAATAGGAGCCAACTTGGTTTTCCTTACATGTTATTATATAGTTCATAGAGATTCAATTAGCCAACAAGGATCTGTAAAGCATGTACTGCTGATCGATCATTGAATAAAATATAAAAATAAAAAAAAAAGGTTTCCGTCCGGTCGCTCTTGCCCATTGAGCTACCATGTCCAACTTGTCGTCACGGTGTTAAATTCTCCATTTGACTCATATATTTCCCCGGTAGACCACTAGGGGCTCTCGTATCCGAGATACACCGTTTGTGGCGACTTACTATCGTATTGTCATAATCTCAATTGCAATAACCTTAGCAAGTAATGTGGCAAGAGTGAAAATAAATAATAACTTAATTGAAGAATTATTGTTGCAAGAGGTGCAAAACAAGGAGATCCGCTGTCTGCCACACTATTTAATATTGCAATAGACTCTATTTTAAACAAATTAGCTTTGAGGGGTATCATTGTGTATAGGTTAAAATAATGTATTGCTTATGCAGATGACTATCGCTAAAACAAAAAAGCAGCAAAAGAAACATTCCAAAGACTAAAGGAAGAGTCTTCCCAGTTTTGACTATTGATAAATATGCAAAGAACAAAATTTTTAAAATGTTCATAAGGACCAAATAAACTGGAAGATATAATAATAAACCACAAGTAATAAAAATCTATAAAATCATTAAAGTGTCCCGGATCTGCAATAACTTACGATAATTCAATAGAGGAAGAGGTCAATGAGAGAGTGATTCAGGGTTTTAACTGTTATTATGCATAACATCTATTTTAAAGAAAATTTATAACAATAAGTGTAAAACTTAGAATTTAAAACACAATCATAAAACTCATAGTTACACATGGTTCTGAGACAGGGTATTGAAAGAATGATATAAGCAAAAGTTAATGGTATTTGGAAAAAAAAGGATATTTAGAACAATTTTTGGACCATTTAAAGGCATAGGATAATGGAGAACCTTGAGAAATGAAGAGTTAAATAAAAGAATAAAACGCAGTAATTAATTTCATTAAAGCACTGACACTTAAGTAAGTCTGACATATGTATAGAATGTCATATGAGAGAACAGTTAAAAATATACACATAGAAACCTATCGGATCTAAATGGAGCGATGATATCCATCAAGATTTAAGAAACATGAAGATTAAGAAGTGGATAAACTTGACAAAAGATCGCATCGAATGGAAAAAATAGTTGAGAAGGCCAGAACATTCAGCCAATGAAGTTTTAGTGCTTAATAAGAAGAAGCAGATACTAGATTTAATTTAATTTAACTCCCATGAAGAAGCTAGAAATGGGAAGTAATATTTCGCGCGTGGCTAGCTTCAACATAACGATAAAAGAAAAGTAAGATAAAGTGGTAGAGAAAACTAAACCAAAAAATTAGTGTGACCGTTACGCAAGAGATAGTTTAATACAGCAGAATCTGGTGACTCCAACGTGATTAGAAGAATTCTCCGGGAAACAAGAAGAAACTGTAAAAAAAGGGGGAAGGAAACAAGAGCAATAAGATGGAGAGAAGCCAGAGTGAAGAGTTATGTTCAGTACCCAGTCTTTTAATAAAGACACAGTGTATTAACATAACATGGTCTGGCCCTGCGCCAGCATGGTCGTGACGTCATGTACACACAAGTGATAACAATAATAGTTTGGGAAACAGAAATCAGAATAAAGGGAAACGTGCCTTTGCTGGGAATTCCTTTCTTGTTACTGAAGAAAAGGAATCTGCACACACTGGGCCATCCAACTCAAGTGAAGAATCGAGATTTTATGTATAGGGAATACATTGTGTGGATACGTCTCAAACTTGGTTGAAACCTGCACAAAATGATTTGTGGTTTAGGCTTTGAAACTGTAATAAAAATACGACAAACTGGTGTGTGCACTCACACAATCTTTTCTACTCGAACTTGTACATACTATCCGTTATACCTTATGTTATTCGTGCTAAACTTCTAAATATATCATTTAATCTAATTTCTCGCGATACTTACAACGGAAATACATGAGGTTTAGTGAGAGTCATATATTTAAAGAATTGGTCTCTTTATAATGCTTTGAAATTCTATTTTGTTTGCATGCCTAGGTCATAGAGACGTCTCATTACAGAAAACATTCAAATTCAACTTAAAACAAAACTCCAGGAAATACCACTGAAACGGTTTAGACCAGGAACAAAATGTTCTTTACCAAAATAGTGTGTCTTAAGAATATCTACATATTGTCACCCAATTAGCGGAAGGCACGACCGGCTGGCAACTGGGTGGGCGACAGGAGGCAATCAGCCCACGCCTACCCATTTATCTGTGTAGCGCTCACGGAGGGGATGTTTAGAAGACCGGCATGAGCCCTGTACCGTCTCTTTCCCCTCCCCCTGACGTCTGGAACCATCGAGATGATGTTCCGAGTCACGAAGCTTTGAGAAACAGTGATCTTCCTATATAAGGGCTGCAGTGTTGCGAGTCAGTTCAGTTCTGGGTGAGCAGCCGTGAAGAGCGCAGTGCTAGCGAACGGACTGGAAGACTGCGTACGTGTATCAGAGGAGTTGTACATAATTACTAGTATGGAGTGGACCTGTGACAGACGAACTGGTGGATTGTAATTGTGTGCGCTACGTAATTCTATGCAATCGGCAAGTGTTCCAACTGTAATTCGGTGGAAATAAAGAACATTTTGAGTTTGTGCAATTGGACTTTTAATTCTACGAACCCAAAAAGTCACAATATTTGCGTAGTAAAATTTTGATATATTGCAGTTTATCGGTTAAACATAAGCCCTCCATTTTGAGGACTTCTGAGGACCTTCCCAGTATATACATTTCATTTGTCAAGAAAATATTGTAAATATATGTTATTTTAGTCATATTGTTAAGGCTATCTTTTGTGAAAGTGAAAACAGTGGGCTAGAGTAGATTGAATTTAGAAATTGGTTTTGTCGCATCTCTTAAAACTTCTAAATTTGAGCAAAAAGTTTGGAATTCAACCAACTTTCAGTTTCTGAGCTATGGATACAAAAATGTTTTGTAAAACATGTTTTATTCAGGAAATTTCAAAACCTTTCAAAACATTGTACAATGTGTAATAACACGCCATTCTTTTGTCAAGGAAGAGCATATCAGTCGATTTATACTCATTGCAGCTGCAATAGTTACCATAAGTTGTATTTATAGACAGGAACAAGAAAAATAATGCTGCAGATAAGCTTGGTGATGATTATAAGGGAAAATGAGGAATTCTTTACAACAGTAAGTTGAGAGCCTGGTCATTTCTGTACGGTAATAACTACAATGACAGTGTAATGATAAAATGTATTTATGAAATGTTCTTACATGACGCCTTTCTGCTTCAGTAAATCATCCTTTTACAAATTATTCGTGCAGTGGAGTAGAAAATTACTATACTCCTATACATTGCCTACAGCTGCAGAAATTATTAAATAACAAATGTGTAGTGACTTGACATTTTTCATGTGGCTAACCATTTTGAGATATTCGGTAATGTTATTTCAAATAATTTATGTTTTTATGGAAAGATTGAGTCAGACAGAAAAATTCAATGCCATAGCCGGGATTTGAACCACGGTTTAATCTTTCGATAATTTAGCCTACACACGGCTAGTGTGAAAGAACAATTAATTTCCATTAATTGGCCTAATAGTTGTTAATTATAATAGGCCCGGGCCTTAAAGTACTTACACGATGTAAGTCGCCATTAAAGTAGTTGTCTCATGTGTTTATGAGAACTCCTATTGATTTACCGGGAGAAACACAAGTCAGTTGTATAATTTAATGTCATATGAGCACGTTTGCCGTGGTAGCTCAAGGGTTAGAGCGTCTGGACGGCAACCAGAAGTTCCGTGGTTCAAATTCCCTACTATGGCATTGAATTTTTCAGTCTGACCCAATCTTTCCATACTTTAGCCTACACACGCCTAGTGTGAAAGAACAATTAATTTCCATTATTTTATACTTGTTTCAACTGAAAATTGCTATTCTTTTCTTTTTATTATTCATTTCTTTACAATATAGTGGATACAGCCTTAGAAAAAAGAATAACAGCAACCAGAAATAAAGTCCAATTCGGAGAAAAACATCGGAAACATTCGATGACGCTGCGTTCACAATATACGCTTTAATAAGACTGGCTTCATTTCAAAGCTATGTGATAGATAGGCAGATGCTTTGCGGCTTGGCCATATGCAGGGTAGCCGAGCGGTAAAACCATGTGTCTCATAAGAAGACCAACATGTGTTCTAATACTTGATGTGCATATTTCTGTTTCTGTTTATTATTATTACTTTAATAGCATGCCTTATGCCTTTCTCGCAGAAGCTAAATAATATCTAAATAAAAATTTAAATACATTCATTTATAAAAATGCAAATAACATATTCCTGTCCATTTTCAGAATAAATGCAATGTTATTAAAAATTGCCTTAATATTGGTGGTGTGAACACTAGGACTCATTCTTCGGCTAAAAATGGTGCTGGCATATAATGAGAAGTATCTTCTCGTGCAAATTTCACTAGGTATTTGTTCTCATCCATGCCCTGGAGAATGAGGGCAGTAATAGAAGTAGAGGTATACACACCCGATACTAAGTTAATTTCCATTTTTATTTCATTTTACTTATAGCAATAAAATATTTATTTCATTTAGCTTAAGAACAGAGTAGAGTGTTTCAGTTATTATGTGTGTGCATAAATGCCATAAAATCAAATAAACCTTAGCAATTGGAAGTTACTTTGTAATGAGTGTAATACATATTTCGTATTTATACAATTTAAAAAATCAAACTGTCTAGGATTCGAACCTTTGTAAGTCCAGCTCCTATATACTTGTCTATAACCTCTCGTCTATCAGTACACGTTTAGTAGCTGAGACACAATTATGAGAGGATTTAGTAGAAGGAAGCTAAAGAGACGCTTTCCGTGACACCATTGTAAACCGGCCGTGGAAACGATGTGGTCTTAGAAAAATGTACAATTCCAGAGTATGCTCATCTTTTTCCATGGGCGTACGTATAACATTTACTGAATTTGAAGAGGATTGGCAGGATTTTCAATGATATTGTCACCCGAGCATCGGAATTCCCTAGAGAACCAGCTGGCAGGTAGAGGCCAGACGGAAGCGTCCAGGCCACGCCTTCCTATTTATCTGTGTAGCGCTCACGGAGGGGATGGTTGGAAAACATCACTAGCCATCTCTTTCCCCTCCCTCTGACGCCTGGAACAGTCGGGATGACGTTCCGAGCCTCCAAGCTTCCAGAAACAGTGACCTTATATAAGGGCTGCAGTGGACGAGTCAGTTTAGTTCTTGGCGAGCAGTCGTGTAGATCGCAGTGCTAGCGAACGGACTGGAAGACTGCGTACGTGTAAAGTCTGTTTTTTTAACGAGTGTGCTGTTCCCACTCAAAGGGACCTAAAAGGACCTGACCTTTCCGCCCCATAATGACCGTCATAAATCTATCTCCACACTTCAGAAATGGAACACTGACGTTGGCGACCAATAGCAACCCCTATTTTCTGAAAATGACAGTTGCATGTCTACTCCGCGTGGAGTCTCAGTTGCCAAAGTTCCAACTTCCAGTTGTTCTGTTTCATTAGATGCAAGACGGTGATGTTAAAATGTTGCAACCTTGTAGAGAGGACCGTCAGGAGGAGGGTCCATGTTGTAAAACGATTATGAGGGTTCCTCAAAGAAAGCGGCCGCCGTGCACTTGCGTTGAGTAGACAGACTTTACCACAGGAGTTGTACGTAATTGTGAGAGTGGAGTGGACCTGTGACAGACGAACTGGTGTTTTGTAATTGTGTGAGCTACGTAATTCTATGTAATCGGCAAATATGGAACATGGAACATTTTGAGTTTGTGCAATTGGACTTTTAATTCTACGAACCCACAAAGTCACAATATTTTAAAATATAGTTTCTATTTGTTATGAGAATACCTTAAACATTTGGTATTTGAATTGAAGTCGTTAAAGACATTTTTGAGTAAATATAAAACAAACAGTTTTCTATTTAAAGCAGTTTGCCACTGAATTCTTGAAACTTGTCGCATTTCTAAACGATGTTGAACTTTAAGTCCGGCACTCATTGATTGTTTGTTTTGAAATTAAGTTGTTCTTACAATCGTGATTTTATTTCGGTTCTAGAAATGCAATTTTTCTGTCTCATAAAGCCTCTTTCAGATATATTTTCGCTTTTCTAATTTTTCTTGGAATGCAAGTTACTATACATATGAAACCAAAACTGAAATAATGAGCTTTCATAAGGATAGTTTATAGAAATATATAAAAATAGAGGGCAGGGAAGGCATGGGAATTCAGCGAAGTTAACAAAATATATAACTGAAAATCCAATTTTATAACCCTTATAATCAATTCCATTAATTTCAAGTTATTGAATTTCAGAATTGAAGTTTGTAACGATATGTTTTAGTTAGAACTTTTTATATGAATATTTTTTTCTGATATGACTTAGTTGGCCATGTAATGAAATATTAAAACAAATATATGTGTAATTTTGTGATTGGCCGTAGTAATAATTGTATTACGTAATACGGTGACGTAGCAGTACATCGGCCAATCACAAAATGAATAGAGTAACGATAGTTACGAAAAATCAATAATCTTGAGAGAGATATGTTTTTCAGTCTTGTTTCATGACGAGGGAAAAATGTTGCGGTGAATATAAGTTTTGTAACGGAACGTTAATAACCTTCAAAACGAGTTATTCGGTATAAGTAATAGTAACGAGTGAACTGTAATTCAGATTATACAATTAAATAATATATTAAGAAATCGGAGTCATATAAAATTTTATTTCTGTCACCAAAAATCCACACCTGAGAAAAGATCTCATGACTATTATTTAATCAAATCTCGACCTGGATCTTCCAAAAAGTCGGCGTGCTTCCTAACTGCTGCGAGTGGAGGAATAACACCACAAATTTGGATCCTGAACGTATGGCTCGATTAAGATGGAGAGAGATTAAGCTGGAAAATAACGTCACAAACTCTTTCTTCCATGATAAATGTCTCGCAAAACAATGCCTTATTAACGATAACAAAATCGTGATAATTTGATACTACTTTTAGTTCAAAATAACGTGAATTTTCAAATTTTCAGCCCAGCTTTCGTTTTAAGATGAACGAATAGCTCCAAGCTCAAATAAACCTATGGGATAATATTAATGGTTTAATTGTTTATATAAGCTAAGTGAACTAATTGTTTTCACTAATGTTATCTTATACTAATTGCCTTTTCTATAACTTGGAATTCGCAGATGACCCAATTCCTCTGACAAATATTTACAGTAGCTAGGTCATGACAGTAGCTCAGGGTTATTATATTGTGCATCCGTTTCAACTAATAGAGGCTATTTATTGCAGTTAATTATGCATTTCTTTACATTCCTTTATTCACTTATTCATTTTACCAGTAAATGGCCCGGTATGAATTGCCTGTAATATTTTAAACTGAGGATTACAGTAACTCACAAAATAATGATTACTCATTTTAATTTTTATGTTTATAAAATAAAAACTATAAGTGGGGCATTCAAAACTAATTTCACCAAATTCCGGGTTTGCGTTCACTTCGGGATGCAGATATATCATGTAGTCATACCCGAAATGACCGTACTGGTTCATGTACATATCTCTTTAAAATCTTTCACTGAAGAAAGTAGGCTGCAAGCAGAAGCGACAGTTGAAGAATATGCACATCTAGTTCTAGCAGATCTCCCGGCTTTAAGACCCCGGGCTGAGAGGGAGGGATGCACTTTTCTTTTCCGGAGCCCTCATCACGTCTCGGAGTGAGCGAGAGAAAGTTAATATCTTTTGTGGGTCTTGATTGGTAAACAGTTGCAGGAGAAAGGAAATTGGGAATTGAAGTGGCTCGCTGCAGATTATGGGGGTGCCACATAGATATCTCTTTCTCCATAGTAATCAGCATTTCAAACACACGGCTCAAAATGAAGTAGAAAAGCTTTGGGTAGAACACTGGTAACCTACCTACCACCGTTAAACACTTGTACGGTCTAACAGTGCATACCAGATTATGGAGTACCATTCAGCGTTTCAAACCCACCGCTGTAATGCCCCATTTCCCCAACAGATGTTAAAATCGACGTTAACAAATATAACGTAACAATTGTCACAGCGCTAACACTAATGTTAAATTTCTTGCATTTCACCAACCTGTTTTCTGTAAATGTTAACAAACCTGTGCTAACGCCAAGAAACTTGTAAATATCACAGCTATAGAAGGCTATGGATGAGTCGTATTATTTTCTGAACGTACTACGATACGCTTTTGTTTTCATTTTCGTCTGCATAGGCTGAAAAATGGCGGATGAACAAGATCATAAATAAAGCCTTGAGACAAATTTCTCATCGATGGAGAAAGAATTGTTAATTGAATCGGTGACGAAGTGTAAGGATATCGTGGAAAATAGGAGGACGGATGCGGTGAATGTAAAAAAGAAAGATGTCACGGGGAAAATATTAGAAACGAATTTAATTCAAATGCATGTGTCACTACTACAGGCACCAAACAACTTGTAGGTAAATTTAAAACGAGGTACGAAGGACAAGTGCCTTAAACGTTTCAAGACGGGAGGTGGACCCTGTATTATCCACATAATTCAGTGAATTGTAAAATCACAAAGTTATTAATACGGCGAGATCGGCATATTCCTTTCGATGCATATTCTAATTCATTATTACGTAAATTTAAAACGAGGTGCGAAGGGCAAGTGACTTGAAAGTTTCAAGACGGGAGGTGGACTGTTTGTTATCCACATAATTCAGAGAATTATAAACTCGCAAAGTTATTCATACCTGAAGCAAAGGCGAGATCAGCATATTCCTTTCGATACATGTTCTAACTCAGTATTACGTAAATTTAAAACGACGAGCGAAGGACAAGTGACTTGAACGCTTCAAGGCGGCAGGTGGACAGTGTATTATCCACATAATTCAGTGAATGATAAACTCGCAAAGTTATTCATACTTGAAGCAAAGGCGAGATCGGCATATCCCTTTCGATGTATGTTTTAACTCATTATTACGTAAATTTAAAACGAGGAGCGAAGAAGGGCAAGTGACTTGAAAGTTTCAAGACGGGAGGTGGACCATGTATTATCCACATAATTCAGTGAATTATAATATCGCAAAGTTATTAATACTTGAAGCAAAGGTGAGATCGGCATATTCCTCTTGACGCATATTCTAACCTCTCTTTTACTTGCGCAGTAACCTTCATAACAACATGTTTCGACAGTCTATACCTCGTAAAAATATTTCTTCTGATAGCTCCTCAAAATAATTTATCCTCACAGGCCGTACTCTATTACGAATGCCATTTAGACGGTCTTAAATATAGCAAATCAACATCTTCAGCTGAGTTCATGCTAGCCATCTTGACTACTTATAATTGTTAAGGACTTAACATTAGAAATTTGACCTGTTAGTTTAACAAGAGATTTAACACGTGTGTTACGTTAATACTTGTTGGTGAAATGCAATTTCTATAACTATTGTTAAACACGTATTAAATCTTAACATCTGTTGGTGAAATCGGGCATTAATGAAGTAAAATATCTTTTGTGTATCTGAGGCAGAAGACTGGCGATGCTTCCATTTTTTACGGCAAATACTACTGGAGAAATTAAAAATATCGTTAAAATGAATTATTATAGCGTAATGCGGACGTCCAAGAGAACTATTTTTGTTGATAATTAAAGCTAAAATGAGTGTATGATTGAGTAGTAAACGTAATTATGGAGACCTCTGCGGCATATGATAACATCACTGTCGTCAGTGGAAAATTATTCTCTCTTGTCAAAATGAGTTATTCCTGTTATCAAACTACGTAATTGCTGAGGGATGGCAAAAAATAAACCAAAAAACGTGATCAGCGAGACTCGAACTCGATAATAATGACAGCCTTTTATTTGAGGTACATACAAACCACACGCTTCACAAAGCATATATTGTATCGGGATTTTGCTCTGATAGAAACTTGTCACCTGTATGCAAAACTTTTTGTGCACCCTGCACCAAAATGTAGATAGTTAGGCTAAGTATAACCGTACAAATCCTTTCTAACGTATAATTTATTACTATTGCTTTTTTCTGTGCATTTATTTCTCAATAGAAGATAATTAAAAATATATTTTTGCTGTTTTTAAAACGTGATGCTTAATTTATGGAGTTATATCTCCTTTGCTTGTAATATTAACATACGAGATGTTTGAAAGACATAATTTGTTCTATAATTTTATTTCCAAATTTTAAGTTTTATTGCAGTGATAGTTGCCCAGGTTTTACTTCTTTTGTTTTGTTACGGGACACTTTAATTTTATCATTGTGTCACGAGCACAATATGATATACATAACACAGAACACTGCACACTAATCTTTCTGTCTGTTTCTTGCAACGGAAAATTGCAAATGGGATGAAAGAACATGCGATGGTGTGCCAGAAGCCCCGCGTTGTGGGGATCATTTTGGAACGAAAAATTGGGTTGCAAATGGTAATCGTTGAAGTTGTGATGATTTGTTTCTCCCCTCGCCGTCGTGTGGGCACTGCGGAACCCTAGCACTCGTGGTACCTCTGACGTTACTAGACGAATCTCGGGCCGAACATTCAAGCCCCTCCCTCTGGAAATTGTTCGGATTGGGTTAGACTCGAGGGTGCAGTGGTTCCCGAAACCCGTGGGAGATCGGGTACATCTCCGGACGGGTTGAGGGAAGTCATTAATATTCCCGCATACTAGCCAGCATACTTGGTAGGTGTGCTAGATCACCAGGCGGCCCCACAGTGGTCAGATCGGTAGCCTTCCCACTTTGGAGTTGGCGCTCGTAAGTGGCGTATCCACTTCTATCCCCTCTTGAGTCCATTGGACCAGATGGGGTGGGGCTTGTTAGTCTCTAGGTCTTGCCCTATGGAAAGCCCCACGGAGGGGCCGGGCGACCTTTTGGGACAGCTCAGTAACTCCCTGGTAGAAGGAGTCCCGGTCCTTGATCCTACGGGTCCAGGACCAATGGGAGTAGAACCTCTGTATTCGTAGGGCAGGAGATCCGTCCCCTTCAGCTGCCCTTGTGCGGGCGCTGCGGAACCTTAGCACTCGTGGTACCTCTGACGTTACGAAAGGAATCTCGGGCCTAACATTCAAGCCCCTCCCGAATTAGAGTTGCTCAGATTGGTTTGCACTCGAGGGGGCAGTGTGTTCCCGACATCCATGAGAGATCGGGTACCGCCGGGCAGGCCTCGGCAGCCCGGAGGGGGTAGAGGGTTGCCTAAGAAGTCCCGGTCTGCATAGCTAGTGGAAGGCGTGCTAGATAGCCATCCGACGCCACCAAGGTTATTCGGTAGTCTTCAATGCGGGGTTTACGCGCGTAAGTGGCGTATCCAGTTCCATCCCGTCTTGACGTTGTTGTCGATGGGGGGGGGGGTTGTAGCTTTTTAGACTCCAAGTATTGCCCTATGGAAAGAGTCCCGGAGTTTCCATCGCTCCCGGGTTGATAGAGGCCGGGTAAACCTCGCTGTCTAATACTGTAGGTTCCTTGACAACATCACTGGAGCTAAAGATGTTACCTCTGGGCGTGGTCGCGGAGTAGAGAAAAAGTTATTACTATTGTTAGAATGAACAAATGCCTCTCTTCTTTTCAAAGTTGAATATTTAATTCTTAGGAAGCATGCATATTGTTTGATACAAATTTTAAAAGATGTGACTGCTGTCTTCTAACAAACGGTGATTGATGTATGCATAAACTATTCCTCTCTTACACTCACGCTAATAAATGCATCTTAAATGCACACACACAAAATTGTTTCTGCACACACTCGGAGAGACACAGATACACGTCTTTCTCCTACAGAGTTCTTATGCAGAAGGACGCTAATTCCAGTTAATCTCCTGCTACCTTCTTTCTACGTTGCTATAACAAATTAATTAATATCGTGCACATCACCGTATTACGTAATCACATTCTTACAGCTTCCAATAACGACAATATTACATAATATTTAACTCACATTCCATCATCACGTGACCAACTTAATTTTACTGTTTCATTTCCGGGCAAATTAATCTTTTCATAACAATTCCAAATTAATTTTTAAAATTTAGAAAAAAATAACGATCACAATCTAAAATTAACATTGATGCGGTGTGTTGCCAGCTGACAGGGATTCTTTCAAGTCACGTGACTAGTATAAATGCATGACATCGTTTACTGGGATATTTACTGTCTGATACTTTGTTTAAAAGTACTTCATTTAGTGAAATTGAGTGACTAAGAATTTAATAACTCTTTAAATCAGAATTTTACTGTATTTTAAATCTAGCTGAAATTTCCCTTGTCGCTAGAGACAGCCAGCGAGTAATAAAAATCATAGTTACAGAGACGGCCGCGTGACAGTAAGAACGTAAATCACAGGTGGAAGTGGACTTCGAGTTTCAGTCTGTTACTCCTCTACGTTATTGGGGTTTTGTCTTTGAAATTTTATTTGACTAAACGTATTAAAATCTATGTTGTCCATTCACTTATTGTCAACTGAAATGGACTTCTGGAGAGGAGCAGCCAAAACAAGAATTGAGATAATAAGAAACCCCACAATTAGGGAAATGATGAAAGTCGAAAATGATATGTTGGAAATTATTGAAGAAAGAAGATTAAGATAATATGAAAATGTCATAAAAATTCCAAATGAAAGAATGCTAAAAATGGTATAGGATTGGGAGATGGAAAGGTCAAGGAGGAAGGGACGTTCTAGACAGAAGGGCATGGATGGCGTTAAGAGGAGCATGAAGCAAAGGGGACTGACTGACAGGGATACTGAAGAGCGGGAAACTTGGAGAGTAAAAATTACTTGTTTGTGACGGAAAACCTCGTATTGTGGATCAATTACGAAATGAAAAGTCTGTTCACTTGAAAAACCCACTAGGCAGATTATTATTGTCTAAATGTTTAAAAACACGGAGTAAAAGAACTATTAAGTGCTTCTTTTTTAAGTTTCCCAAACACAAATTACGCATTAAGTAAGATCTAGTGGTTCTTCCCAAAGCTGCTTAATTTTGAATATTGTATCGAGCAGGCAGACTTACAATATTTGTAGAGAGACTTACAACATTTGTAAAATATTGACTTTATATAAAATTAAGTTTATTTTAATTTCCCTTACAATATATTTTTAATTGTTCTACGAGAGTGTTTTGCAAAGTTTCCGACCTAATAACGATACAATACATTTTTTTCGGAATTTTATTTTTATTTTTCAGCATAGTCCTCCTGTAACCCTACACACTTCTCCCAACGATGCTCGTATTTCTGTAACCCATCCAAATAGTACTCGGCGTTTTTCTCTGCAAAATAATTGTGCACGGAGGTGATTGCCTCTTCATTTGATGAAAATCTCTGTCTTCCGAGCGTAATTTTTTGATAAGGGAACAAAGAGAAATCGTTTGGGTCTAGTTCTGGTGAGTAAGGCGGATGGTCAAGCAATTCAAAATGTAATTCGTGGATTTTCGCCATTGCAACCGCTGAGGTTTGAGACGGTGCGTTGTCTTGGTGAAACAGGATTTTCTTTTTCTGCAAATGTTGCCACTTTTCCCAGAATTCTGCCTTCAGCTTGTCAAGTAATGATGCGTAGTATGCTCCTGTAATGGTTTTTCCTTTTTGAAGATAATCCATTGAAATAACTCCATGACTATCCCAAAAACAGTCGCCATCACTTTTCCAGCCTAAAAAAAGGTTTTGCTTATTTTAGAACCGGTTTCCCCTTTGCAGTCTACTTTTTGAATTGTGTATTTGTTTCGGACCTATAATGCTGTATTTAAGTTTCATCTACAGTAATTAATCGACGCCAAAACTCGGATTTATTACGCCTAAACTACGGCAACAGAGCGTTGGAAATGTTCATTCGAACATGTTTTTGGTCTAACGTGAGCAAACGTGACACGCAAAGCGCGGACAGCTTTCTCATATCTAAATGTTGATTTAACATGTGACAAACACGTTCTTTTGACCTGTTCGTAGCCTCTGCTATCTCTTTCACTTTAATTCGGCGGTCATCTAGCAACGTTTGGTGAACTTCGGCAATGTTTTCGTCGGCAGTTGCAGTTTTTGGATGTCCCAAATGCTCATCGTCTCCCAAGCTCTTACGGCCATATTTAAATTCAGCTTCCTTAAATTTCACTGTGGTAAATGATGGTGTAGAGTCTCCATACAGAATCCAACTCATCTTTGATTTGCGTAGGGTATTGCATTTTAAAAAGAAATATTTAATGACTGCTCGATACTCAATTTTGTCCATTTTCATAAACACACTCACATGAACTCACTCAAACGACTGTTACATAAAAATTGGGTGTACAAAATGGCTTTAACTTTGGTGAGTAACTGTCAAAAGATGAACAACAAAGTTTACTGGCCTTTATTTACGAGTGCTGCCATCTTCATGTAGAGGTTGGAGACTTTTCAGACTACCCTCGTATTTGTGCCCACTTTAGTTACAAATGGTCATATTAGTTGTCCTTTATTTTTGTAACTTTGTTTTTAATTAGTGGTGTTAACCTGTATACATAATTCCTTTTTTGTTTTTGCTTTGTTTAGTATATTAAATTGCACATACAGTCACACACTTGATATTTACAGACTCTTTAGATAGAGAAAACTTTCTTACTTTAGGAGGGGATAGAACCAGGAACCTCTCGTATAGTAGGAAGGTGGTCTACCAACTTAGCTACTGAGTCAGCCCTAGAGTATAAATTGTCTATACATTTGACAATGTGTTACTAAAAGTATATGCTATGTAACTGTAATTTTTATGTTGAATGCCTGCACTCCTGTGCCTTGGGTAAGCGGCAGAGAAAGTAATGGCCCTCATTCATATTTGATGTGCATGAACGTGACAGTTCAGAAGACAAAGCTATGATTCTGTTTGTATTGTGCAGACAGACAGTAAGAGAAACAAATGTGCAAAAATCGGTTCAAAAGCTTAAGCCACACACTCTGCGAAATAACATTTGGAGAAGAGCAAGTTACGAGATTAGCCGCTGCTGTCAATATTTAAGCCGTCGAGTGTTCCAGTCAATCGAGGAGAGAAGTGCTTCCTGGCTGGTTTATAATTTAAAGCCTTTCGTCCGGCAGCACCAGCATGCCACTTTGGTAATGGACGACGATAAATTTAATTGTGGCTGCCTTTTCCAAGAGTGACAAATGTCGTAAAATTTATCTCCCTCTCTTGTACGACTGTATCTTGTGAGATAATAATCGTGTCATGACCTCTGCCATCATTCATGCCATGTGAGGGTCATGTTATGTAATTTCTCTTTCACCTCTTGTATGACATTCATGGGAAACGAACCTTTGTTCGTTAAGTTCTCTTTAGTCTCAGATAAAAGCAATTTGAAAAGTTCATATGATATATGTATTTTGTAGCCATGTCTGTAGAGCAATTAAAGATGTTATTAAATGTCTTTCTAACAATGAAGCTGTAGTCAAGCCTGGGAACAGTAAAAGAGACACTTTATCAGTAGTTTGATAACAAACTTAATTTCTTTTGTTGTTTTTCGCTGCTTTGGACCTTACCTTATAGTTTAAAATTTGATTGCAGCATTGCAACTTCTAGTAACTTGCATTAAATGGAGGCAAGCTTTCAGTAATGAACGATCTTAACTTTAAACTCAAATTCCTCTTAATAGATTTGAGAAGTACATAAATAATTTCCATATGATAAAACTAATGCATAGTTTAACAACTAGAAGTTGCAAATTTGTCAAGATATCAGAAATTATTAGCTAGAAAAAATTGTGTTGCAGGAAAACAATTAGTTATAAATCAGATAAGCAAAACCCGTTAGGTGAACTAGACAACAAGAAATTCATCAGCTACTTATGCATTTAATTCGAACTTATAAGAACTCAGAACTCGCAGATCGTACTAAGAAGTTCTGAATAATTATGGAAATATTTAGGTCATTCAATAATTAGTGGCAACATTTGATTTAAAAACAAATGCAATTTTTGGAGCAGTTATTGCATGCTTAGTAGAATTCTCCTCCAACATGAAGAACTTACCTCCAGACGCCAGGAAGCCGACGGATGCCATTCACAGACACTTCTACTGTTGCTATAATTGCCTGTTTAGTTTTAAAGCGAACTCCACTAAGTGCTAATGCCATTTTTACAAAAATATAAAAATCACGTGTGCTCATGTCCGGAGAGTATGGAGGATGCTCCAGAATTTCCCATTTGCAGCTACAAAGTACCAGGGCTGTTCAATAAGAAATGATCATAATTTTTTTACAGTCATAAGTTTTCGCACTAAAATTCAACCTTATTATATTCTGTTAGCTTAATGTAAAACAAACACGCCGTATCAGTTTCATTGTTGGTACTCCTAGTTCCCGGCTGTGAGAACCAGGAAAGTTCAGACATGTTCAGTATCGCCTACCGCTGTAATGGAGGTAACACACCAGGAACAAATAGTATGCGGCTTTGAAATTCTGTTTTCGTCTCAACAAATCTTCAGTTGAGGCCTATACAGTGTTACAGGAGGCCTATGAGAGTCTGTTCTTCCCTACAGCACAGCTCGAAGGTGATTTAAAATGTTTAAAGAGGGGAGACAAACAATTTCAAAGGAAGGTGGACCCGATGCTCCAGTTACTGCTCTTACGGAAGAAAACATCAACACTCCTGCTGCCATTGTGAGACAGGATCGTCGAATTACCTTAAGATCGCTTTCTGTAATACTGAACATTTCATGGGGTGCTACCCACACGTTGGTGACAGAAACATTACACATGAGACGTGTTTGTGCGCGATGGGTTCCAAGACTGTTGATTCCCGAACAAAAGGACATTCGCATGCAGTTAAAGTTGATGTTAGAGGAAGATCCAGAGTTTCTTTCAGAAGTAATCTTTGCTGATGAATCTTGGCTACGTCATTTTAATCCTGAGAGCAAACAGAAAAACTCAGTGTGGAAATCTCCTTCATCACCAATCCCCAAAAAAGTAAAACTGGTTGCTTCTTTTGGGAAAGTTTTGCTCATCTCATTGTTTGATATTGATGGAATGTTTTATCGGCATGTTGTATCTGCACACATATCAGTAACTGGAAAATAGTACAGGGATGTCCTGAAAACATTGTAAAAGGCCACATTTCCGTGAAGCAGGATGGATGTTACATCACGACAGTGCATGGCCTCATCTTGCCAATGTTGTTGCTGAATATCTTGCAAAAATCAACGTGAAGTCCATCACTCATCCTAACTATAGTCCGGATTTAGCTCCATGTGACGTTTTTCTATTGTCTAACTTGAAGAAACGCTTTCGTGGTAGGCATTATCCATCATCAGAAGCAGTGGTGAAGGCTGCGGAGGCGATTTTGAAGGATCTCGCAAAAGTGGTTTCTAGCATGTCTTTGAAGACTGGCAGAAACACTGGGACAAGTGCATCACATTCAGGGGAGACTATTTTGAGAAGGACCATCAAAATTATGAGGATGAGCAAAGGTATGGTGTTAAATAAAATTGTGATCATTCCTTATTGAACAGCCCTCGTACTCCATAATTGTCTTATTAAATAAAATTGTCTTCAAACTCTCAGCTAACAGACACTAGGTGCACTAATGTTTCATTGTTTTCAGCTTACATGATTTACCACTGATGGCGCCAAATGCAGGCAGTGTTGCCACTAATTTTTGAATGACCCATGTATATAAGTTTTGCAGTAAAAGAATTGTGTTTGAGGACCGAATAAGAACTTTAAGATTTAACAACGCATCGCAAGAAACATCATCTCTCAGGTGTATTGTTTATCTTATTCGCATTCTGCGGATGCGGGATAGGTTTCCAATTTATTATGGAAATTTATACTTAATACTTACACTTTAGTATTATAAGTGTAACATCCTGAATAAAAACTTGAGTATAGCTAGGTCGCCGAAGTTATTTCTCTGGTGGTATCATAAGTAATTATTTATATATTTATATAATATTTCTTTACAAAATTATTAACCTTACCGTTAAATAGTTGTGCTATCAGAGATGTTAATTAATTTTTTTCTTGTATTATAGCACTATTCACTGTCTTCTAAAAATTACTAAACTGCATTGAAGACAGGAAGAACTGGGAAGTTTTAAACTCTTCCTCGATCTCAAAAGATGCACATACCACTCTTCTGTCGCAATATACGATTCCATAAACTCATAAATGTGCTTATTTCCTAGAATTTCATTGTGGCTGTGTTCCACACTAAATGCCTAAAAACGAAAAATGTAATATTAAATTCTCGTAGGTCATTCACAGTAGAGGAGCAGTGGACGGGGTAATATCTGTGAAACTCATTGTAATGACGCTTCTCACTATTGAAATGAAAGTAATGAGATATTGGAAAGGTTCTCTTCCTTCATTCACACAATTCTGGCTTCAGTATTGCGATATTTCTGTTCAGCTTTCCAAATAAACTTAATTTTTCATGATTTATTGTTGCAGAGTTTAATAGTGTGGATTCTGCGAAACATAACCTCCACTTAAATATACTATATTAAACGTTTCGTGAATGCCCCGTGACAGAGTCCTGCTGGAAATATCCATATCAATATTTCACTTTTTCATAACTCTAGAAACCGTACAACTCAAAAGCAAAAGAGTCAGTTAAATAACACATTTGGTATTTAAGAACATTATCTTCCAAAGATGCTTCATGCAATGCTTTAAAAATTTTCTCCTCCCCAAACACTTCTCTAAATGACAAAATACTTTAAAAATTCGGATTTTTTCAAATAAGAGAAAGGAATGCAATAATATTTATTAAACTACCACATGCTTAATGTAGATTCTGGTAATATTCTCTGAAGATCCTTTAATTCTGATTTTTTTTTTGCATAACTTATAAATTGTAAGGCGCCGTGGCTGAGTGGTTAGACCGCTTGACTCTCACCAAGGCGGCCCGGTTTTGCTCACAGGTGACCGGTTTCCCACGCCACCATTCCGCCAATTGCTCCATCATCATCTTTCCTAACATTTCATCTCACTCTCATTCGGTCTTTTTCTTCCAGGCATACCAAGCATCAAGCTGATCACCCATCCTGGATTCTCCCTCCCTCCCTCTCTCTCTCTCTCTCTCTCTCTCTCTCTCTCTCTCTCTCTCTCTCTCTCTCTCTCTCTCTCTCTCTCTCTCTCTCCTTCACTCACTGATCCAAAGATTCCGTTCCTCAACCCGCAAAAGGGTTAAGAGCAATAAGAATATCTTGACACCACGTGGTGGTATAAGAGGGAAGTTAAAGAAGAAGAAGATAAATCGTAAGATATGCAAAAAGTGTTATTAAAAATGCAGTTAACCATTTTATTGGTGAATGTTCCATAGCTATATTATTTTTTCTTTAATTGGAAGTCATTATTTGCTTTTTTTCCGTCATATAAAAGAAAAGAAAATTAAATGTATTTAAAGTATTATAATCACCTAATTTTGCTAAATTCCTTTTATTTCCATTGTACCTAAAATGAAATGAGTAGTAGAACTATTTCTACAGTTTAGAAAAAATAGTTATTTTGAGGTTCAAAGTTTTACTGAATGAATAATAATTAAAGGCCGCAGACGTGTGCGTTTTTCTATAGCTCTGTTGCACATGGACTGTACTGTTACCGCTCGAGTATGTAAACAACAGCAAGGTAGGTACAGCCTGAGCCTGATAGGTACAGCGAGAAGCTACAAAACAGTGGCGTTACACCACAGCTTGAACTTGCGTCTGCATACTCTTGCAGCGCAATGCTTAACTAGTTCGTAGAGTGCTAGCTACGTTGCTTTCGACGTTTTCTTCTTGTGTCAGTTATTTCCATATTTAATGGCCGTGCTGTATATCTGACATAATTCACAGTCTGCGTTTAGCTAACTTGTGCTGCATACGGGAGCACATTCCTCCGGTCTTTAGTAATAATGAATAAAGTATGTTATTTTGTTCCCTCATTTAAATCATTTAATTGAATGAACTTTAAATAATGACATTTACAGGCCTTTCGCAACCCCTCTATGGTTCCCCCACATGTGAACGACATGGCTCACCCATACGCAACACTGAACCTCGTGACTATACATTGACATTGACGATATTGAATCGCAAAAAAATTAAACCTTATTTTTGTTTAAATGATACAAATGTGCAATTATTTAATGAAAAAAATGCTTGAGATTAGCACTACGTTACTCTAAAGCTGTAATTACAAACGCACATTCCGTGGTAATTTTAAATAATGGAGAAATTTAAAAATGTCTTTTACCAGTTTATGACATGCTCGGGATACTAAAGCTTCTAACTGTGCATCGATAGCAACTTATTTGTTGGTTAAATAGATTACATAGGGAAAGAAGTAGTCGACATCAGAAGAACGCAATACTAAAGCACGTGACTGTACAAACAATTTCGAAATAAACGGTTTCTGATCGGACAAGAGAAAGCTATTTGTCGATTGAATGATTCATCCAGTAATTATTTAAAGGGGAGGACATGCTTGCATGTAAGTTAAGTATGTACTTAAACTCTTTTAGTAAATAAAAATAAATTTGCCTGAATTTATGTGATAGCTGCCAAGGCTGGTTTCCGCACGAGATATTCGCTTCCGTCCCGAATTGTGTTAGGCGGGATAGTTAATGGATTTAAAGGGTGAACACGTCTGTAGGGAAATGACCTCTTTGGCACGCATCCCTTGTGCATTGTCAGCCATTGCGGTACTTAACACAAGACCTTAGGATATTGTATCGCTTTCGTCTTGTGATGCAACATCGTTCATTACCTACAGTACAGTTGCTAGGAGTCGGCTCATATCTAATTTTAGCAATTCAGAAACATCAAAAGATCTTCCCTATGTAAGTAAATCACGTGATAGGAGATGGTTTCACTTTACTGCTGTGAACACCTCCGCCTAATTATGACATGAATAAATAATCATTAGAAATAGTTGAGTATCACTGATAAATGGCATCCAACCAGATATTCTCTATAGCTAAAAGACTTGAAATTACATAGAAGGATAAAAACAGTCGAAATAAAGGAAAGCAAATTGCTAAATTCATACGATTTTCTTCAGCCACTATTGTGCGGTTTTCTTCTGTGGCCCGCATTCGGAAATCCCGGATACGATTCAAGTGGCCAACGGTACTGGCCCATGGGTTTTTGGAGATTTCCCGGGACATCAGGCGAATACTGGGTGGGATAATTGCATCCCTCGATTTCCTTTCCATTATCTCTCATCTGGTGGTCTGTTTCAGAGTAAACATGTCGGTAGCAGTCTCGGCGTTGCACGGCAGGATGATATTCTCCAGGTAAATACCTCTTCCCTCCTCCTCCACTGGGACGGTCTCCGGTCTCCGGGTTGGCCTAGAAGGCCGTTTCAGTATCACGATGGGTGGGATGCTCTTTGTGCTGGCCTACCGGGGAGTTTCCAACTGCTGAAGTATAGGGACCCTACCCTCTGCACAGTCGTAGCTCCTCTGGACGACCACCCTGTCTCCTCTCACCTCATCGTTCCTCCAGCGGATGCCCCACTTGGGGACATAGGTACAATAGACCAAGTTTGGACCTCCATGCCAAATCCCTTCCTTAGCTTAGTCCAGTCCAGGTCGCTATTTTTTATTAGTTATTCTACTCTGTAATAATAGGCAATTTTTATGTCGATATATCAGGATAGGGACGTTTGGAGACCTCTTAAACAAGAATAACAAATACACGGGTTAATACTAAACGCTAAAATGAATAGTCGAATAAATGCCTTTCAAGTCTGTGACACGAAGATTTAAAATAAAAAATCCTCCTTCAAAATAACCTTAACATGAAAATAGTTTGGCAAATTTTAATTTATAAAACAGAGCTTAAATGACTTACATTAAAATACCAAATGTTTAAGATATAAATATGTCTTGAATTTTATGCGAACAAGTTGTGTAGAACTTAATTTTGGATGATATTTCGCATGTAATACAATGTAGTTCTTGTTATAGTACGCAACTTATGTAAATAATAATTTTTTGTGCTGTTAATCATTTACTAGAAATTTCTTGTTATTGGAATGAATTTTCAAATAAGTAGTCATTCATTTATTTCCCTTCTCATTAAGTAAAGAGAACGAATGGTTCATAAGTATATGGTTTAAGTTTATTATAAGGTTAGCGCGGGCGACTCGGATTCTCTCCCTGGGGGGGGGGGGGGTTATTGTTGTGTTGGGACATTTGCGGACGAAGAAGCTAGCTACCTGAGACAGTTAAGTGTGTAATACGATTGTGTTTCTTCAGTCTAAGAAATCGAGCTTCTTTTCTGGTAAGGACGTATGCAATTGCTCAATTTCTGGCATTTTGTTATTTTCTAAGTTTTTTTAAACATAGATTTATTACAAAGATAAACTAAATTGCTACAGATCCTTATACAAATGCTGTTCAAAAAAGAATGATCACACTTTTTGACAACGTACCTTTACTCATCCTCATAATTTTGATGGCCCTTCTCAAAATAGTCTCCCCTGAATACGATGCACTTGTCCCAGCGTTTCTGCCAGTCTTCAAAGACATGCTGGAAACCATTTTCTGAGAGATCATTCAAAATCGCCTCCGCAGCCTTCACTACTGCTTCTCATGATGGATAATGCCTCCCACAAAGATGTTTCTGCAAGTTACGGAATAGACAAAAGTCACATGGGGCTAAATCCGGACTATACGGGGGAGTGAGGGATGCACTTCACGTTGATTTTTGGAAGATATTCAGTAACAACATTGGCAATGTGTGGCCGCATCCGCAGCATCCAGCCTGCTTCACGGAAATTTGGTCCTTTGCGCCTGCTATATATGGACTAAAAATGCTTCCAGGGCATCCTTGTAGTATTGTCCAGATCTTATGTGTGTGAAGGTACAACATGCGATAAACCATTCCATAAATATCGAAGAATGAGATGACTATAAATTTCCCAGCAGAAGCAACCACTTTTCCTTTTTGTGGGGTTGGTGATGAAGGAGATTTCCACACTGAGCTTTGCTGTTTGCTCTCAGGATCAAAATTATGTAGCGAAGTTTCATCAGCAGTGATTACGTTTGAAAGAAACTTCGGATCTTCCTCTAACATCAACTTTAACTGCATGCAGATCTGCATGCGAATGTCCATTTGTTCGGGAATCAACAGTCTTGGAACCCATCGCGTACAAACTTGTTTGATGTGTAATGTTTCTGTCACCAACGTGTGGGTGGCATCCAATGTAATGTTCAGTATTTCAGAAAGTGATCTAAGGTAAGTCGTCGATGCTCTCTCACAATGGCAGAAGCAGTGTTGATGTTTTCTTCCGCAAGAGCAGTAACTGTAGCACCGGGTGCACCTTCCTTTGAAATTGATTGTCTCCACTCTTTAAACATTTTAAAGCACATTTGAGCTGTGTTGTAGGGAAGAATAGACTCTCCATAGGCCATTCAAAACATTTTATAGGCCTCAGCTAAAAATTTGTTGAGACGAAAGCAGAATTTCAAAGCTGCATATTTTTCCTCGCATGTTACCTCCATTGCAGAGGTAGGCGATACTGAACATGTCTGAACTTTCCTGGTTCTCACAGGTGGGAACCAAGAATACCAACAATGAAACTACTATGGCGTGTTTGTTTCACATTAAGCTAACAGAATATAGTAAGGTTGAATTTTAGTGCGAAAAATTGTGCGGCCCGGGATTTGTCTGCCAAATCTCGTATTCATCCTCTAATTGCGGGGGATTAGAATTAGTTTTCGCTTGGAATAAAAATTTAAACGGAAGTATACAGGGATTTCGCCATCGAAAAACTTAGCATTTAAGTAATCTATGACGTTCAGGCTTAAATATAAGGTAAAATATTTCACATTAGCTTAACAAGTAGGGCTGTTCCAAAATATATTCAAAATATTGAAACGATTCATGCGCGTTTACTTTGCTTCCGAATTGCCAATGTATCTACAAGGAAACATTAAATAAAACCATTTGTGGGCATTTATTTCCATTTATATGAAGTACATAGAATGTTTTCTAAGAGTATTTGTTGAGGAAGTGGTTGAGAAAGTCATATGAAAGTAGTGCATTAGATTTTATTATTATTAATGCTTCTTCTAGCGACGGTAGATAAAATTAATGATATTTCAAGCAACAGACTAAACCATGCCACACTTTATCATATATCGGATGATGGAAGCAATGTACACATCGGATTATCGCCCGTCTCGACTACGTGGTATATCGAATGGTTTATTTCCATAAACATGAGCCAATGCTAAAAGCATTCTCTATCGCACGATAAACTTCATTACGGTAATTTCGTCTCCCCGCGTAAAAATGCCGGAATATTTACATAAAAAAAACCTCGGTGCCTCGCGGTGTTACACGATCTTTTTATATTTCAAGGAGACGCGGCGTCGATTACCCTTCCATTAGACGCTGCATAAAGTTTCATTTTATGGTCATTTTAATTAAAGTCATACGACTTTTGTCTATCCGGAAGCTATTTTTTCAAAAGTTTATTCCTTTATGTACTTCGTGATAAGTGTAGTACATTTGTGTTGATATAAGGGTAATACAGTCAAGTGGTATCCATGACTACAAGAATGACTGAATAACTTTATGGCTTAAAACAGCTTTTTCTGTCTAAAAATTTGAAGTCATTGTGTTTGGTCCCAAAACATATATTTTTATAGGTTTTGCAATATTGTTGGGGGTTTAAAAAGGAAGGGCCAATGCTTAAAAAAATGTTACACTCAGGCATCTATTTAGAAGTTAGTTTCTGGGGGGGGGGGGCTCCAAAACTAATCAGGGATGTGTTTTTTTATCATGTTAGTAAAAATAAAAATACATGTAATATATTATATTCACATGTCTTTCTCCACCCCGGCTTCTAAAAATTGTTCATATAAAAGTTTGTTTTTGTCTTGTTTCTTTGGATAAAGTCTGCAGAAAGGTTTTGCACATTGCACATTTTTTGTTCTTATATTTGGCATAATGGATGGATGTGTAGTGTTTAACGCCCGCTTTTACATCATACGGCACCACAGGCGGTGACACTGATGATGCATGAGATGAAGATGGAGCACCGGTGGAATGAGATGGCGGGGGAAACCGAAGGTCCCGGAGAAAACCCGCCCCAACGCCGTGTTGTCCACAACAAATCTCACTTTGCGGTCACCTGAGATCGAACCCGGGCCGCCTTGGTGAGAGCCAAGCGGTCTAACCACTGAGCCACGGCGTGGACAATATTTGGGATAAAGTGACATAAGCACTTATCAGATATTTAAAAACCAATCACTGATTGATGCATTTGAAGTATTAGTTCTTCTTGAATAAAAAAGGGAATAGGAACTTCGAAGTTAAAAAGTACATACCTTTAAGTATCTGGGAATTCTATTCAACATTATTTGTTTATTTTAACGAGTTCTACAGCTGATGTGCAGTTACTTTACGTTTATCTCTTAAATAACTTCATGTTTGCCTGACAATAAATAGAGACGTTAAGATGAGAAGCTTGAATAAACATTTTCGATTTATTTTAAACTAAGTATTATTTCAAATATTTTTAAAAGTTTGAAGTGAAAATTCATTTGGGGGTTTCGGATCCCCTGGGCCCCCACTAAATACCTGCCTGGTTATAATGTTTATATTGTTACAAATAACATTAGGCGAACCTAAGCGACTCCACCATATGTTACAAAAGAGTTAATTGTATACTGTCGTAGTAAGTTATTGTCTCATCACTAATGTCGTTTTTAAGAAAACAGTTACTTGAAATGTGCTCTGACGAGCAATTAACTAATTTTCAAAGTATATACAATTAGATTCTACGGTCTTCAACTATCGTTCAGTGAGGTTTATTATGCCACGATGGTAGAGGTCTCGGGTTTTGATGCCAAGAATTCAGTGACACCCACTTGCAGTGCTTCAATGCCGTCCAAATGGCTCCGTAGAAAATGACCCATGAATGGAAAAATATATTAAACCGATGGTACGATATCTGAGCTGTATTCCGGGTGTGGTAGCAGTTCGATTACTCCCAATTCCTGAATTTTTTTCTGTGATTGTGCAGCATGGGGTGTTAAATTGTCCTGTTGTAATAAACTCTATTTCGATTTAAATAACGCTGGGTATCTCCGTTTAAAAATTTCATGAATTCGTTCAAGTTGTTGAGAATAAAGATCCTCATCAATCGCCCGCCCGTTGGGAACAAACTCCAAGTGAATCACACCTTCAAAATTCCACCAGATGTACAAAATTACTAAGAGAGCGAACTGATATCATCAAGATATCTATACCAAATTTTAAAAATTAATGGGAATGCTTTAGTGACTTGTATTTCGAAAACAATTCATAAAAAGATCAGCAAGAAAAGTAAATATAGAAATTAGTGCTTTGCTTCGAGTTTCAAATCGAAACATTGCCAAATGAACTTCTAATGTTAAAGCGGATGCGAGATCGCGCTTCTCGTAAGCAATACACTAAACTGAGACAGCAGAAGCTCACTACCTATTTTACTAAGGCTAGTTTGTAGCTATGTTGTGTTATAAACTACATTAATATTTCGTGATGTTATGCATTTTATCATCTTTCCGTCATTCTCTGTATTATTCGGATTTTCTTTAATTCGGATTGCTCCTGCTGCCATTTGATCTGGGCAAACGAGGCTCTACTGTATTTATATCTTTCCCTATGATTTCTTTATAAAATAATTAATATTACCACTTACTCCACCTACTGTAGGAACGGAAATAAACTGTTGTTGAGCAGATCGTTCCTATAAAAAGTGTAAATGATGTTTTATTTGAGTGTTCTGTAAATTGAGTGAGAACGGTTTCTGAACGTGTGACAAACATCTGGCCTGGCTACATTTAGACAGTTAAACGCTGACCCAGCAGCAGAGAACCACAAAACCACATCGGCAGATGAACTTTGTTTCCTGGCAAGGGATCTTAACGAGTTGGTCGGCGACAAGGACAGAAAATGTGACACTCTCCGCAATGTGATTGGCTGAATGAGTTGCACGCACAAGACTCATCATACACAATCTATTACACGTCATCATCTCTACGTGCTGGCGCTCAACAGAAAGAGGACTCTGTCACTATAAGAGGCCAAACGTTGGATGCACTGTTATTTTCTCTATCTTGTTTTTTGTATGTTCCATTTATATCGCACCTTTAACTGCAATGGTCATATCGGAGGCCGTTCTCCTTTGGAACATATCGAAGGTGATAACTCGTATTTGTTGAGTTTTTTAATCATTAGATCACGCATACATTCACACTCTCATGCATGCCTACTTCCAGACTCTAGATCATATCAGGAATTATCTTGGTCGGAGAAAAATCTCCATCCCCACCGACGAGAATCAAACCCGAGAGCCCTAGCACGACAGGCAGGTGCTCTACCGAGATGAGCTTCAGGGCCAGCCGTTCTCTATCGTGTATTCTACATAACCTGGAACAATAATTGTATTACAGGTCAGTATTGGACACTGAAACTTCACCGGAAATATACATTATTTGATTCATTTAATGAAAAAAAAAAACATTCTTTTATAGAAAGCTGATCTGACTGTATGTGAACAGCAAAATTCAAATCCTTTGATGTAACACGAATATATTCAAAAGGCAAAACAAATGAACGAAATAAAAATAAGGAAAATATCTCATATTACCTATATATATTACCTCATATTACTTCTCAACTAGTGTCGTGACGATTTTGATTATAATACTCAGCGTTTAAGGCATTTTCATTACCGATAGAATTTACATCTGGAATTTTCTGGAAATAGTCGTCGTATTCTCTTCATTCTAAATTACTAGGGCAGTTCAATAAAGAATGATCATAATATTTTACGATCATATATTTTGCACTAAAATTAAATCTTATTAAATTCTGTTAGTTTAATGTAAAACAAACACGCCGTAGTAGTTTCATTGTTGGTACCCCTGGTTCCCGCCTTTGAGAACCAGGTAAGTTCAGACATGTTCAGTATCGCCTACCGTTGCAATGGAGGTAACATGCAGTTGAAGTTGATGTTAGAGGAAGATCCGGGGTTTCTTTCAAACGTAAACACTGCTGATGAATTTTGGCTACATCATTTTGATCCTGAGAGCAAACAGCAAAGCTCAGTGTGGAAATCTACTCCATCACCAGCCCCCAAAATAGCAAAAGTGGTTGCTTCTGGTGGGAAAGTTATGGTCATCTCATTCTTTGATATTCATGGAATGGTTTATCAGCATGCTGTACCTGCACACACATCAGTAACTGGACAATACTACAGGGATTTCCTGAAAACATTGCGAGTCTATATCAGGCGCAAAAGACCACATTTCCATGAAGTAGGCTGGATGCCGCACCACGATAATGCGTGGCCGCATATTGCAAATGTTGTTGCTGAATATCTTGCAAACATCAACGTGAAGTGCAACCCTCACCCTTCCTATAGACCAGATTTAGCCCTATGTGACTTTTTTCTATTCACTAACTTGAAGAAACGTCTTCGTGGGAGGCATTATACATCATCAGAAGCAGTGGTGAAGGCTGCGGAGGCGATTTTGAAGGATCTATCAAAAAATAGTTTCCAGCTTGTCATTGAAGCCTGCCAGTAATCAAACGACAAGTGCATCGCATTCAGGGGAGAGTATTTTGAGAAGGATCATCAAAATTATGAGGATGAGTATAGTAAGTTGTCAAAAAAAAAAAAAATTATCATTGTTTATTGAACAGCCCTCGTTAGTATGTATAATTGGTAATGAGTAAGAGGTAAACCAAAGCACAGAAATTATGCGAAAAAACATTTTACCCTATGAAGTTAACAATTTCCAAAATATTTTTTTTGTTTTTGGCTTGAATTTTCGAAAGCTCGCGCCTTTTTAGAAAGTCGTGATCCGTTTATCTCCTCGTCATACAAAAGGAATGCAATTTAAATACTCAAATCTTATACTGATCATTTCCTAAAATTTTTAAACTATTGCTTAAGTGAACTGTTTTCCTCTGCTTTTATTGCAGTACAAAAATATGTGAGAGCAATTTTATGCAAATATTTATGTCGATTAAAATGAAGGAAGTAAAAGAACAACCGTTTGAAACAACATCTAGTATATGCTGTACTAATCGGCCACCAATGGACTCTATTCTCTGGATAGGCCACTGTTTTGTTAACAATTTATGACGTCACCTGGACTAGCAATTAGAGGGAAGAGAGAGGCAAGGCGAAAGTGGAAATGTACAGTTGCACAGTGTAAACAGAGTACGTCATACCTCAGCCACGATGTTGAATGCAACTCATCACTGTATATACGATTTCTTTCCATTTTTTGTAATTTACGTTCTCCAACGTTAAGTCATAACGGAGCTTAGAGTTACCCGACATTCGTATATCAGGATAAGGGAAAACCCCGGAAAAAGCCTTATCCAGGGAACTCACCCTGACCGAGATTCGAACTCGGGACCTGTTGAACGTGAGGCAGACACGTACCATCTACGCTATCGAGGCGGGCTAATACGATTTCGAGGGCACTTATCCGTAAATAATTGATGTACCTTAATATGGAAATAACCATTACTTCCACTAGCCGTGTAGACTCAGGTTTGAATGAATAGAGCCAGACTGAAAAGTTCAACGCCATAACCGGGATTTGAACCACGGATCTCCCGCTCTCCGTGCGGTTGCTCTAAACCACTGAGCCACTAAGACCAAACCAAGCGGGATGGCTCAGGTGGTTTCGTCTGTGGCCCTCATTCGGGAGGCCCGGGTTCGATTTCTGTGGCCAACCTACCTGACACATCGGGGGTTTTCCCGGGTCGCTAGGCGAATGCTGGGTAGGTTAATTACATCCCCCAAATTTACTGTCATTCCATCATTTCCATTATCATTTCATATCATTTCTCATCTGGTAATCTCTTTCAGGGTAGAAGTGTCGGCGGGAGTCTCGGCGGTGCATGGCAGGATGATATGCTCTGAGGAAAACTGCTTCCTCCTCCGGTAGGTCGGTTGCCGGTCTCCGCTCCTCTGCTGGGACCATTTCGGGACCAACAGCCAGGGACCTTTGGGATTCGGATTGCCTGCCTGGGACCTTTGGGGCTCGGCTGCTGGGCTCGTTGCCGTTCCGCTGTAGGGGAGCGAGTCTGTTGTCCTGGCATGTCGGGGGAAGTCTCTATCCAAGTAATCTGTAGGGTCCCTGCCCTCTATTCTGTCGAGGCTCCTTCGCCTTATCCTTCCTCCCGGGGGTGACTCCACTTGGGAGCATAGGAACAAAGGGCCCAGCATAGTGGCCTACGTACCGAATCCATTCCGTAAGGAAATTCCAATCCCCAATCTCCATTATTACCAACTTGCCGATGTGACATTAAATCCTCCAACCGACTCGTATGTTTCCCGGTAGACCACTAGGGGTTCTCATATTGTATGAGACACGCATCTTTTTGTGGCAACTTATTATGCTGTAAGTACTTCATATATCAAGCTAGCGTATTCACATTCTTGATCAGACCCTGGACTTTTGGACTTACTCCCGCTAGTGTATACCATTACCTCATGCAAAATGCCCTAGAGATATACATATTGTGTTGTTCAGAAAGTAATTATGAATTATTGTGAAACTTAGAAAGAAATTGTGAGTTCATTTATGTTGGTTTAGGATTAGTAATCGTGATACGGTACAATAACATCGAAAGTTCTTTGTTAAGGCAATGTACAAACAATACTATTTAGGTAAATTATATATAGAACCTGAAGGTTATAAAGAAGTCAGACTTTAAAATTATCCCATATACGTTAATACCAAGGCTAATGGAGCCAATATTAAGTGAAATATAGATGTGAGAGCCAACCAACTTTGCTCACAACACAAATTAAAATATTTTGTAACATTCACATTATATCTCTATCCAAACTTGCACAATATATTTCAAAACTCATTCTGTAATATAATCGAGATAAACTTTTGTAGTTCTGGTTTCATTACATATTTCCTGGTAGATAAAATAGTAATAGGTCAGAGCAAGCTCCAGTGCTGACCGTTAAGAAAACATTTGCTAATT
>CM060947.1:53451090-53578590 GCA_030765055.1 Mantis religiosa | reverse complement strand
TAGGGGGTAGGTATTCCTAAAACATATTTCCATTGAAATTTTCTATCAAAATTTTGGAGAGAATGCAATATTTTCTTTACTTGTAAGTACGAAGTAGAGAAGGTGAAACAGGCCAGGTGTGTATGCGTATGTATGAACATCATAAAAACAAACTTGAATAACTAACCAATGTATTTAAGTTTATAATGTTTTGGACATGACAGTTCTCAAGAAAATCTCCCTCCGCAACCCAAACTGTCCTCTTTGTGAAAATATTTTGTCACCTTTATTTCCTAAAAATTGGTTCTGTTGATATTGAATAAAACAACATGTCTAAGATATTCTGTGTTCCTATTTTCTAGGAATAACCTGCGAAATCCTATGGAATATTTTACATAACTAATATACGTCAGACATGGACAAACTTTTTGTTGTTGTTGTTGTTGTTGTTGTTGTAATTTACGTCCTCCAACGTTAAGTCATATCGGACGATGAATGAAACTGGTGAAATGATGCTCAAAATGAGCGCGGGGTCCATAGAGCTTAGAGTTACCCGACATTCGTCTTCCAGGATAAGGGAAACCCCGGAAAATCCTTATCCAGGTAACTCACCCTAACCGATATTCGAACTCGGGACCTCTTGAACGTGAGGCAGACACGCTACCATCTACGCTACCGAGGCAGGCACAAACTTTTACTACGCAATAAAAACTAAATCTGGCTAAAGCACGCATTTGTTTTTCAAATAAACTCCTTTTCCTTTATTCTCTCTCCTCCCAAGTCTCCTTATACCTACAGAGGATAATGGATGATTTAAAAATAAAAAATAATTCCTAATGTAATTCTTACTGTTAATAATAAATATAAAATATCAAAATTTATTATTTCTAATTTCTTTAATATATTTAATTAATATTTATTTGTTTTTGCTAAAAAATTTAAGATATATATTTGGATATGATTAATTCTAAAAATTATTGCATTCTTCCATGTAGATACAATGTGAATAGGGAATACAAAAGTTTTAAGCGATAGTAAGATATTTCTTAAAGTATAATTGGCCTTAAAATCGAATTCCTGTTCTCTGCGCTGGTCGGAAAAGACTTAAAAAGCAAATCAAACAAACAAGTATTTGAGAGAAGTGCCAATATTTAAAATACAAGCGTGTAACAATGAAAATCTCAAAATAATCTTGGGTAGAGGAAATATTTTAACCTCCAGTAGATAATGGAAGCCAGAACTCGTCGACTGCGCTACGAGTCCAGCCTAATTTATTTAATCGTTATCCCCGGTAGTTAACATTTTGATATATTGGTTGTAATATGATATAGTGTTGTTGCGTTCTATATTACTAATTGGTCCTTGTAATGATGTTGCTTCTGAATTCTTGTGCTTAATTGGATATCTAATCTAACCAATTTTGCTGCTGACAACGTCACCTTCTGAGTTTATTTAGTATAATCCTAGCCACTGAATTGGCAGGGTACATTATAGTTGCGCTGTTCAAATGGTTACCATAGCTTTATCTTTGTTAATAGAAACCTCTCAGATAATGCACTGATTACTCTGGTAAGAGTGAGAGGGGAACTGCCGCGCTTCCTGGACATGTGCTAAGCACCTATGAACGCCTGCAGCCAATGGAATTCGCAGGAATCACAAATGACAGATAGATGTTTACTCCACGTGGAGAAATCAGTGCGTTATATGAGAGGTATCCATTAAACCTATGGTAACGTTCGAGCAGCACGACTGTACTTAAAAAACTCTCTGACCTTGCTAAGGGTAACATTGCAATTACTAGAGAAATACTGTCAAGAAAGTGCTTGTTTGAATTTTTGTGCATAAAGCAATGAAAACGTAGAAATAAATGAGAAAGTAAAGACGTATTTCTCTGAAAACATTTATAGCTTTGATATCTTTTATTTTTCTACGCCTAATACTGATTTTCCTTTGCTACACGACCATAAGCTTCGTATCTCGCTGAGGAAATCTTCAATACAAATATCTAGTTTGAAACTTTGACTGGCACCACAGGGCCAGTTTGGCGGAGATCATCATATAGTTTAACTCTAGACTATCTTTTATCTACAGTTACAGGCTAATAGCTTGTTTATATTTTAAATTGCATCATTTTAAACAGTACAAGTTGGAAAAAAGAGCAGTGATTAAATACTTCCATTTGAAAGGCTTAACGCCTAAAAAATCAAGAACAAAATGGACAGTACATTGAAAGACTCTGCCCAATCATATACAATGATTAAAAGGTGGGTTGCAGAGTTTAAAATGGGATGTAAAAGCACTAGTGATGAGCCTGGCTCTGGACGCCCTGTGGAAGTGACAACTCCAGAGATCATTGGAAAAAAATCATTGTTTAGTACTGGAATACCGCACATTAAAGTTGTTTGAGATAGCAGATGATATAAACATATCTAAAAACGTGTAGATAATATTATAAATAATGTTTTGGCTTTCATAAGATCTGTACAAGATTTGTAGCTCTGCCTTAAAAATTCCAGTGAACTTTTAAGACGGCTTAATCTCGTGGATGATACTTGGATATATCACTACACTCCAGAAAGTAAATCACAAACAGTGCATTGCGCCAAGTGAAGCAACTCTAAAAAAGGAAAAGTCAACTTTGTCAGCTGATAGGGGAGATGCGCTCAGTACCGCACAGTGCACAGTACCGCACGGTGTCATATCTCGTAGTTGCCGATAGATAGTAGAAGTTCGTGGTATGTATTTAGACAAGTAACTATCTTTGTTACCAACGGAAAGTTTTCCCTCCTCTTTGACCGTTGAATCAGAAGTTATTGTTCAGAGAAGTCGTATAGTGAACTGGAGCTGTGAAGTTAATAACCTGCTGACATTGCTGCTGCCTTGTCCAGTGAAGAACAAATTAAGTATTTGTACGCATATTATTTGGTATTAAGTAGACTACACAAACACAAAATACAGTGTCGGTTTAAAAGAATCGGGCCGTGCTATGACGTTATATAAACGTACGTGTGATTTGCTCAGTACCGTACGAGAGCAATTTTCCCAGTAGCGTATGCGGAGGTATATTTTTATCCCCTGAGCTTGCACTGACATTAGATTAATGTTCGTTTATAGGCATTCCTGTCAACATGGAGGCCAAAAATAGAGGAAAATGGTTAGAAGAACATATGAAACAAGCAATAAAGAATGTGATGGAAAGATCAATGAGCCTGGGAGTAGCAATATATATTGCTGAAACATTAACATCGACTCTGTATAAGTTGATGTTGCAGAAAAAGGCATAAAAACAAAAGAACAAAACAATAGCAAAGATACACAAGACTAACATTGATAAAACTATAAATAGAGACCCTAGCTCTAACTCTGTGCCACCAGAACCTGGAAATAGTGAAGAGCCTTATAAGACTAAAAGATAATTAAATAGACAGAGTCAACATGAAAAATTCAATGCCATGGCCGGAATTTGAACCACGGATCACCTGGTGTCCCTCCAGTCGCTCTTAACCTTTGAGCTACCATGGCCAACGTGCCGACCTGACACTAAATTCTCCATTTGACTCATATATTTCCCCGGTAGACCACTAGGTGCTCTCGCATCCGAGATAAACCGTTTGTGGTGACTTACTATAGTAAGTACTTAAGTCCCAGGCTTCATCTTTAGAAGGTCGAATTATGTTACACAAGGAAACAGCAAACAAATACACAAAACGTGGTCATATTTGAACCACCGCACTCATATTGTCTCTCACAGATTTTCTATTTGAGAAAGTGCCATACTTTTACACAACACTCTCTGTAGCAAAATTTACAATATTTCTCGCAGTTTACTGTAGGAAGTGACAGACAACACTGGAGAAGGGAACACAGATTTGCTACTGTAAGCCTTTCTTTCATAAAGTCTATGATTTCCACCGGAATGTCTTATTGAGTGTCCAATTTTGACAAGTTTCCCCATACCCATATCCTCTGATGTTGTGTTACTTTGTTGTTGGGAGGGTGTATATTTTGGAAACTCCGTAAGTGGAGGGCTGCAAGAGAAAGTTTCGATTGTGACGGGATTAAACTGACGCCTGCAATTTATTTTCTTCAGAGACGTTTTAAAAAAGGAGCAGAATGGTGATTAACACCAGTTTAAATGCTAAGAAATCTGTCGACATGATTTATGGATAGCAGCAGTCTACCCTGCTATATAATTGCTTTTTCCTTATGGCAGCAGAGAAAACTTCTTGTGAAAGTTCGCTCCCCTATTGAGGGGGTCACTGGGTGTTTTCTTAATCGGATTCCCATCCATGTTAATTCTATGGACCAAAGTTTGTTTGCCTGAGTTTGCAAATTTGTAATCGCTTGTAACACTTTGATCCGATGGGGAACTTTCGAGCATGGCCTGGTTTCCTGCAACTTCATCATCAACTGCTTTTTGCCAACAATTCAATGCTCAACGCATACAACATAATTAATATACTGAAAATGACAAATACACTCAATTTATGATTAAGGTAGACTAAAATTTTACTGTAGAAGCATGCGCTTTCACCGAACTATGTTAAATTTCTTTGTAGTTTACAGGAAAGTCTTGAATTCTATTCGTAAACTTTTATGTCGAGATTTCGTATAAAATACATGTTCTGACCATCCTTAAGAAACCATGCATTTAACATATTTTTTTAGGGGTACAACAGGAATATTAACAAAGATGCCTCGCTATTCCAAACTACCATTTAGGTCGAAACTTCTTTGAAGAAGGTAATAGTTTATTATGAATAAATTTGATTTTTGGGTAGGATAAAATTAAAATCTTAATTAGAGCATCTGTTTATTGAAATTTATCAGTAATTACTACATTACAAACCTGAAATGGTACCATCATATCACTGTGTTACCGAGTGAGGGAGTCTTTCGATAAAGTGGTTGGTTGGTTACCAACACGCCCCACATGGCAACCTTGGCTTTCGGGGTATGATGTCACGGGCTAACATTGCTTGGAAATCTATCACTAATATTCCTCTCCCTAATATTATTGATTCATTTTAAGATTCATTTTCTGCCTACGCCATTCCTGCATTACTTTCCAAAGTCACAATTAAAGAACGGTGGAGAAAGACCATCTCCTTATCTTACTCATGTTTTAATTTCCAAAGATTCGGAAATGTTCCCCAATGGTATCATCATCACCATCACCATCATCAGCATTATCAGAGGCAAGATTTTGTGGTGACAATCATTTATATAATTCGCATTAATAATTTTAATTGGTGCTGTTTTGCGGTGAATATTTTACCATAAATTCGCATTAACTTCGCGCAAATTTTCGGGGGGAATTAATGAGAAATGACATGGCTGAAATGAAAAGTAACAGGTAACTAGAGTAATAACTGTTAATTCCCCTTTTTTCAAATGAAAATATTTTATTTGAAATCAGCAGAAGTAGGTAACATGAATAAAGTCAAATATCACATATCAGACATCGTCAAACTGCAGAATAGAATAAATTGTGATATTCTTGCTTTTCATACTTGTTTTTTTTGTCCGTCACAACTAAGTTATATGTAGAGAAAAGTGTCTCACTGTCAGCGTTTGACATCGGCAACCAAAGACATTGAAGGGACTTTTCACATAAATTGCTGTAAAAATCCGCTTTTGCCTTCAATGCCAGGAGTGCTGTTACTAAATCTAATCTATTATCGTTACCACCATGGCTTTGCTGTTCCACAATGCCACAAAGCTCTGTATAATAAAGAATCAAATCAGAATCACGAGTAATACCACTGGTCTTAAATGCATTTAGTTGTTTAAATGTTGTCATTATACGAGTTAAATAACCTATATTCGATAGAGAGTCAACATAAAAAAATCAATGCCATGCCCCGGCATGCCCACAGATCTCCTGGTTTCCATCCAGTCACTCTAACCCATTGAGCTACCATGGCCAGCGTGCCGTCCTGACATTAAATTCTATAGTTGACTCATATATATATATTCCCGGTAGATCACTAGGGGCTCTCTCATCCGAGATACTTCGTTTGTGGCGACTTACTATTGTAAGTACTTGAGTCCCAGACTTCATCATTTAACTCTTATCATCTTAGTTAATTGATGGAAATTAATCATTTCTTCATACTAGGCGTATATAGGCTAAGGTCTTTGATAGAGTCAACATGAAAATATCGTTGGCCATGGTAGCTCGATAGGTTAGAGTGACTGAGTGGAAACCAGGAGATCTGTGGTTCAAATCCTGGCCATGGCATTGAATTTTTCATGTTGACTCTATCAAAGACCTTAGCTTATATACCTAAGCCTATACCATGAAAAAATGATTAATTTCCATCAATTAACTAAAACCTATACTTGATTTAGTTACTAACCTAGAAGGCTTAAAGAAATGATCCAAAGCTTTTATGGTTATTACATCATCAGTATCTCTTGCCATAATGGAGTTCAATTTAGACAAAGTCATATGGCAGCAAACGTTTAGATTCTCTTCTATTGCTTCTCTAACACTGGGATTCATGATATGATCTACACGTGTTCCTACTCTGTTTCCAAAGTGACCACTCTCTAATATTTCACATTTTGTTCTCAGCAAGTTAATTTGGCATAAAACAAGAGAGCCACAGGTTTTTGCTTAGACTAAAATTCTAATATGGGATCTGTTACCAATCTGCAATTTTCAGAAACAAATGCACCTTTACAATATTGCAGCACTTGGCACTGCAAAAATGATCATGTGCTGGAACTGGAAGGTTTTCCTTTTTTAGAAAAGAAATCCACAATTGCATCAAAATTGCTGGCAAATTAAACTACTGAATTAAACCAGCTAGAGTGTCAGTACAGGCAATGGGAACAGTTTAGCTTCTAAATCTGGGTGAATTTCAGTGAGGTATTGTTTGTATTCATTTTTAACTTTCGGGCATTCTTAAGCCCCGAGGGACAATATTTTCATGTTAATATAATACCTGAGACTAGCTTCCAAGAAGTTCAATATTGTCAGTACCTTTAGTCAGCATAATAGGAGGCTTTTATTTTTCTATTCACGGTCCATTAAATAACATTTCCAGTTAGCATACCACAAACAGTTCTCAGTATCACGGACCAGCCGGGTGCTGTGGTGTCAGTTTACTGTTGCACCGCTTTAGCTGTTATTTCAGTGTGTATGATGATGTCACTGTATTGCCTTTGTTAAGTGTTAAATTTTATTATTTTTGTAAACATTTTTTACGACTTCTAGCTTCATGCTATGAAGATATGAATGTTAATTTAAATTTATATTTATGTAATTTGTAATAACAAATTTAAATTTTTCTATGCAGACTAAAAATAAGAGAAATGTTCTCATTCAACACCAAAAGGTGTATTATTCTCAAAAAAGGAAAAATTCGAAAAAAATCGAGAAATTATCGTTAAAACAAAAAATTCTTGCCTCTGATTATCATCATTATTATTAGTGGTAGTATGAAGTATTATACTAACCTCTGTATATTAATTGTGTAAGCATGCACTAGACAGAGTAATACAATGCCGTAACCGGATTTGAACATTTTGTCTTGCTCTTACCAACGGATCTATCATTACAACATGCTGGTTTGACAGGTAGTAAGTGACTCTATAAATCCTGGGCTCATTTCAGCATCATTTCACCAATTTATTCATGTTATATGTACTTATGTTGGAGGACGTTAACTAAATTAAAGTAAGCGATTGAACCTTTTGCACTGATTTTGTGTCACGAAACTTCAAAAGGTGTATTTTCGATGGAACATATATGTTGGATTTTCTGATGTAAAGCGATATATTTCAATATATAATTATCACAATACACTATATCCCATAACACAACACACTATGGTGTTCAATACACAAATTAAAAAGGGATACACGTTTACGAAACAAGAATTGAAAAGAAACTTGCGATATGCTCTCACTGTTTATTCTACAGAAATACAGTGCATGTTCTTGTTTGACTCCTTGTTACGTTGCGCTTGCAAAAGGAAAAGAAAGCAAACCACTTGAAAAACATTAAGCTTTTACAATCTCCAACCTTCATATCCTCAGGCTGGTAAAGTTGCGAAAAAACAACAAAAGTTCTTTAATGTGGTAACTTTTTTTTAGTGTTCACTGGGACGTCAAAAATGCAAGCACTAGAGGTTAGAAAAAAAAAACGATATTTAAATTAACATCTCAAACACTGCAACTTCCAGCCCAGTGAAGCGTGTTCGATCCTCTTTTGGGAAATGTAGGTGGATGAATTATGTAATACTGTGATTCTTTCTTTATGCCAAAGGTTTGATCATCAAAAGGATTCGAACAGTGCATTTGCATGCTTTGAAATAACTTAGGCTATTCAGTTTTTAAAAACCTTTTAGAAATCTCATTTCTTCCCAAGGTACGTTTTTTCACAACAAACCCAGCCTCCTCCATTGTCCCTTATTTTCAAACTTTTTTCGACTACATTTAATTCTTTATGTATTGTGTTTGTATCACATAAAATTTAAACAGAGTTTTCAAATAATAACTCAAACTGCAACACTAAATGCTTGTTTGGCAACGTCATTAATAGAAAATTTTTCTCTTTCGGCGCGGAATATTTGGGAAAAGACTTCTGAACATCAAATTGAATATACAACTTTTCTATGAAGATGGTGCTGAAAAGCATTTATTGTTGAGTCATAAGATCAAATTGAAAAGTTATAAAAAGTCCTTCCTCCTGCTTCAATGCATGTCCCAAGTCTGCATTTCATGCTATCGCGTACTCTGTTGCAAACTTCGTACGTCATCAAATCCCGTGGGATACGCTCTCTCAGAGACTGAGTATACGGTATAGGGTTCACAAAAACTTTAAATGTCCCCAAACCAAGGAAACCATTGGATTCAAGTCAGGAGATGGAAGAAACCATGCAGTGAAACCCCACTGTGCGGAAATGTATAGCAAAATATTACTACTATTCCACTGAAATTAACTGGTGCCCCATTGTGTAAAAGCACATTGTTGGATGACGTCCTTCAATTACAAAATGCAATTCATTTCTAAAATAATTTAGACATACAATGCATTGAGATCTAAGAACAGAATTAGGAATCAATAAGGTGATGCATAATTCCACCCCAAACGTTTGGGTGAAATTTCTGCCGATGTATATCTTATAGTACTTATACAGTGGGATCCATATAAACCTGATCCATTATATTATAGCAAACATTTTTCAGCAGCTAGTGAATGTAGGTTTTAAAATTTCAAATAAAAACTTTTTAAAATATTTTATTGTTTGCTGACGACTTAGTTATTATACAAAATAGCGAGTCTGCCCTGAAAAAATCTATTTTTAAACTTAGTGAAATTTGTAAGCAATGTAATATGAAAATTTCTTTTATAAAATCAAAGGTAATGGCATTCATTAGGACAGAGTCACTTACAACAAAGATAGTTATAAATAATCGTTGCGTTGAACAGGTAAGCCATTTTAACTACTTGGGAACTGATGTTAGTTATGACAAGGAATATGATGTCTACAATAAAATATGCCAATTTCAAAGAGTGTGTGGAACAATAAATAGAACATTTAGAAACAAAATACGTAAAAAAAATAAATTTCTATAAAGTTATGGCTGTACCTATACTGACATATGGAAGTGAGACTTGGACGTTAACTAAAAAGCAACAGAGTAAAATACAGGCTTCAGAAATGAAATTCTTGAGAAGTGTTAAGGTTCACGAAGAGGGACTTAATAATAAATGAAAATATAAGAGAAGGGCTGGACATTTTTAGTACGAATGATAGGTTAAAAGATCTCAAACAAAAATGTAAGGAACATGTTGAAAGAATGCCAGATAATAGACTTACAAAACACATATTACAGTATCGTCCTAGAGGTAGAAGATCGGTGGGCAGACCCAGGAAACGATGGCTGGAGGACTTCGAGGGCGGAACAGGCACTTGATTGCCTATGCCATGAAGTGAAGAAGAAGAAGAAGAACAAGAAGAAATTTTTCAGTTTCGTGATAATATAAACTTTTTTGAGCGTTTTGAAAACGGGAAGTTGCCCCTGAATTATTTCATACCAAAACCTTCTATTTTAGAAACAACCCTCTCGTTGAAAACATTACTTCTCTTGACATCGAAGTTATTTGCTAGAGGAAGCAAGCTAACTGCAGCTGCACATTCTTCTAGCACTTCAAAATATGTATTTCAGAGCTGTTAAAGCTACTTTACGCCACTTTAACCCACTATTCTTTTCACAGTTTTTCCTTACGTTCTTTTCCTCTCCCCTTAGTAATTTGTTTAATTGCTTGACAGTTTACGCCGCTTCAAATTTTTGAAATACCTATTTCTTGAGAAGCTAAGTTCGTATTATATTTTGACTCTGATTTCTTTTATTTTTTCTGGATAATCTAAAACAGATTGTGTTAGGAACTCGGTGTTGCTATCAACTCCATCTATATGGTTCTGAGTTTTGTTCTGGGCCATGCTACAAACATATCTCCTTCTGTATTTTTTTCCCATTCTACACGATCAAAACTCCCAGTGCAGATTGTGACCCTCTTCTCGTGACCCAGGAATAACATAGCACACTTCTGACTATAGCTTGATATAATTCTAATTTTAGATCTTCAGTGTACAGTTTTTCACTGTTGGATGCTGTTATACTACCTTGTAACTCAATGAATTCCTCATTGTTTCGTTGACATTATTAAGATATCTAGACTGATACACTTGCGCAAGTATTATGAATTTTCATTTCCGTAGAGCTGTGATGTTTAGTAAAGCCGAACTCGTTCTCTGATTATTAGCATGGCTCTCACTATGAAAATGCTGGCAACCCTTGCTTTTATCCATTAGGATTAAGTGCTAAAGAGGGCAGTTTCTTATTCCTCCATCTATTCCTACAGCACAACATAGGTTCAACCTATTCCAGGCTACAATTTCTGTTCTAATATTTTCTTGTTGGGATTTCATGGGTTTCCCTTTCCTTGGAGTGATAATTTGAGGTACTGTGTTTTTCTACATGTTGTTTCCAGTTTCTTCTATATTATTGTAGTTATGAGCTCTTCTGCTGCCTTATTGCATTATTTCATGTTATGTCCTTCTTGTACTTCCGCCATTAATCTAAGGAATTTCATCATTTCTCGTATTTTGTGGTGAGTGTTTATAGTCCATATTTCTGAGCCATAAGTAATAATTGGTATTGCATTGTTTTACACAACTTCTTTATTGAAAATATTTAGCTTTTATACTGCCTCTACCACATATCTACAGTAGAAAAGGAAATATAAAATTCCACCCAAAAATTTGCTGCCAAGGTTCTAACCAAAGCAGGTGCTAAATTTGGGACTCGATTTATCCCACAAAAAGTTCCAGAAGTGTTTGAAAAGCACAAAAGAAAGTTGCTTAAATACAAGACTTGTTATCTAAGTTCTGCATTTTTAAGCATGCTGCACAAAGATTTGCAAGAAAATTATCTCACCGCAAAATTCCCTGTAATTGAAAAAAAAAAATGCAAACATTTTGGTTTCCTCAAATAGTATACTAATTTATATTTAATCACACAAATTTAATATATTTAACTATAACTGAAACATATGTCTTGAATTTTTCTCTTCATTCTGAAATACTTTCGCATTACTGGTAAACTGCAAGATAGAGACAAAATTTACTACAAAAAGGTTAGATCTGTTTGGATCATAAAGTTCACGTCTGATATATTAATTTTTTAGGATAACTATTTATTCCTTTTTTTCCTTGTGTGGATTTTCAAATACGTACACTTTACGCATGTTCCTGTGTTATTTTATATTCTTTGGCTATCTAAAGAGAACGAAATTTTAAAGCCACGTATGGACACCAGCTCTTCAAAGATTTTACTGCCTCCTAAGGCTTACCGAGAGGGATGGTGTACGCGTCTTCATCTGTGGCTTGCATTTGGGAGGTACAGATTCGATTCCCGTGGTCAACTAACTTGACCCATAGGGTTTTTCGGAGATTTTGTCGGGTCGCCAGGTGAATGCTGGGTAGGTTAATTACTTCCCCCGAATTTCCTGTCCCTCCATTATCATTTTATATCATCTCTCTTTGGTGGTCTCTCTCCTTTTTTAGTAACTTATGACCTCCAACGTTAAGTCATATTGGACGACGAATGAAATGGGTGAAATGATGCTCAAATGAGTCCGAGGTCCATGGAGCTTAGTTATCTGACATTCGTCGATGGTCTCTTTCAGGGTAGAAGTGTAGGCAGGAGTCTCGGCGCTGCATGGCAGAATGATATGCTCTGAGTAACATTTCCTCCTCCTGTAGGACGGTTTCCGGTCTCCGGGTTGGCCTAGTAGGCCGTTTCAGGACAACGATGGGTAGGATGACGGTTTTACCGATCTGCCGGGGAGTTTACAATTGGTCAAATGTGGGAACCCTGCCGTGTACACTGCTGTGACTCTTTGGGACGGCCGCCCAAGTCACTCTCGCCTCATCATTCCTCCCGGGAATCCCCTACTTGGGGGCATAGCTACAATAAATCAAAACTGTATACGGTGCCGCATCCCTGCGTGCAATTCTATACTATCCTATCTCTTAAGGCTTTCTGTATTTTCCAGTTCCCGTTGTACCTATCTATAAAGATAGATGCATTAACACAATTTCTGCAAATGTTTATCCCAATTAACACGAAGTTGAGAAAACAATAACCTCTGGAACAGGAGTATACATAAGACTATATGAGCTCAATATATCAGATTTTTAGTGTACATTAGTTTATTCCGGTCATCATATTTATTTACTTCGTTTTTATATCTGTTTCAGTGTTTGTTATTAATCCACCTTGAAGGAAGTTCAAGTTTAATACTCGTTCTCTATGTTTGTTTTTACATACTTGCTAATTATCCAAAGAAATCACTGCTGTATTCATTTAAATAATCTACCATTAAAAGCTTCTAGTTAATTTTATAACAATTTCATAAAGAATACGGCTGAAATGGCAGCTGAGTTAGGTTGGGTATGCCAGGTGGGCATTAGCTAATGAAGCTGCAACACGGTAATGGATCTTTATGATGTAGGGTGCCAATGTTGCATCCATCCCTGTGTGTTGTCTATGGCAACAGGAAGGGCGAGGTTTATAAGGGGACTGCTCCCCCAGACGTTATCAATCCTGGTTAGGATCTGGGCAGGCACTTCCGAAAATGAACTTTATTGCAGGGCCAGCCATTGATGACAATGCAGGGGGGCCTTGCTTATCTTTTGGCTGAACCTCTCCGTTTGTAGTTTTCTTGTAATTTGTCGCGTTTGTCTCATTCGCTTCTTTGGAAGATAGAGGACCCTGCTGCAAATAGCTCCATTTCACCCCCACCCTCCAGAAGGCTTTCAGTGAGAAAGCTTTTCGGTTTGATGGGTACAGCTCTGAAAACCAAACTTTGTGTTCAACACTCATCAGATATCAGACTCAAGATGCGAATCGTGTAAAGAAACAAAACACATCTAATTTACTTGTTTGTTCTTTGAACCTACTACGTTTTAAAAAGTTCTCAGAAGGTCGGGAAAAGTTAAGAAGTAACGGTAATTTTGCAAGACCCTGTAAGCCCTACGCTTTCCGATTATATTTTCACAGAAGGAAGTTTAGAATTCCAAAACATGATTTTTTCCAACGGAACCTATGAGCTATGAAAGAACCTAGATCTCATGCGAATGTCTTTAAATTTTTTAACACAAATGGGAAAACATCCATTAAAAAGGTAGTTAGTAATATAGTAATATAGGGAATGGTAAACATTGAAGTGGACACATAATTTACTTACCATGTAAACATGTTTAACATGACAGAATGGAACACCATCATACATAATCAAATAGAATGCAGTATGCATGATGCAGTCAATGAACAACCATCTGACGTTTCGCCCACAACTACATTGGGCATCTTCAGAGAAGGCGACTCCTGGCTAGTGGTGCAAATATTATAAAATTCAAACCCATAAGAAGGAATATTTCAGAAATGGTTAATGTTATAAAAATAGTTATTCAACATAAATTTTAATGTATTTTAACGATATACACATTTATTTTGTGGAGATTTACCACTTAAGCGAAACACAGTTCAAGAGAAATAAGATACTTACAGAAAATTCAAGATATACATTTCATTTTTTCATTAAAATATCTTTAACATATGATAACTGTAGCAAAATCGATAGACGAGTTTTTGAGAAAATCTAACAAATCGAAAAATTGCCCTAGTAAAGGATTGTCTGGAATAGAATGAAATTCTTCAACCTTTGTGTGACATATTCAATTTTTTTTCTAAAAAAGCTTTGCTTGGACTCAAAGGGTCTTAAACACTGTATATTTATTTCAAATTTGTGTATTAATTAATTGATGATGATAATGAGAATTTTCACACTTTGGCGCATTGTTTCACATGTTTCGTGCATATTCATATAGGGAATCCTTCTTTTTGACTCTCATAATTGACTCATGATTAAGTCTCATTTACCAAACGTGCACAGATAGCTAAGCTGTTATAGGAAAATATGTAGGAGCTACACCTACAAAGGTGCGAATCCCAGACATCATTTCAATTAATTTTTTTATTGTAGAAATACGAAATGTGTACTACGTACATTGTAATGTAACTTCTAATTGCTAACGTTTACTTGATTTTATGACATTTATGCTCACACATAAAAACTGAAACAGTACTCTGTTGGTAAACTAACTGAAATTAGTGTTTTATTCCTAAATGTAGGAGTACAATCAAATGGAAATGGAAATTAACTTAAAAGCAGACGGTTTAGACACCCGCTATTATTTCTACTCATTCTACGGGGCATGGATGAGAACAAATGCCTAGTGAAATTTTCGCGAGAGAATACTTCGCATTACATGCAAGCACCATTCATAACAGACAAATGAGCCCGAGTGCTTACACAACCAATATTAAGACAATTTTGTAATAATATTGCATTTATTTTGAAAACGATAGTACTACGTTATTTTGGTTTATATAAATTAATGGGTTCAAAATATTATTATGTCTCTTCTGCAAGAAAAACTTAAGGCATTGCTATTAAAGTTGCAACAACAATAATGATGATGCTAATGAAAATGATAATGAAAATGATGATAAGGTGATGATGAAGACGATGATGATGACGACGACGGCGATAATAATAAAAATAAGGATCACGTCAAGTATTCGAACTGCTGTTGGTCTACTTACGAGACATGCGTTTTACCGTTCGGCTACCATGCATATGGCCAAGCCGCAAGACAGCTTCCTATCTATCACATAGCTTTCAAATAAAGCCAGAGTGGCATCAAAGCCTATATTAGAAAAAGTAATTGTACTTTCACACTATCCGTGTGTAGGCCAAAGAATAGAAAGAGTCAGACGGAAAACTTCAATGCCATAGACGAAATTCAGATCATTGAACTTTTCAGTCTGACTATCTTTCCAAAGCGTATACTAATGAACTCAACGTCATCGAAGGCTTCCGATGTTTACCTTTTTTGGGGTCAGAGGATATATGTACGTATATTCCGCTGAAGATTGTCCTAGATAGAATTTTTTTAGAAAATGCCATTCTATTTATTTGTAGAACATAACTCAAACGAACATTGGAATAAGTAACAAGCTGAACACCTATGATCCCCCATATATGATTGAACATCTTTCAATCCCCCATAAAGCTACAGTTTCAATTAAAATGACCTTCCTTCCTTTTCTTTCCCAAAAAACTCTCATGATCTTGATTAAAATTTCATGTGATTCATAAATTTAAATTAGAAAATTCAGTATTATAGATAGTATTATGTCAAAATCTTATCTTTTTAATCAACAACTATATATCAAATAAAATATTATCCTTAAACATTTATAGCATACATTATCTTGTTGAAGGTTCCTGGTTTATTTGCTGTCTCTCAGACGACGATATTAAGTTCCAAACCTTCTTACAAAGTATTTCCAAGGCCACACTTTAATGGTAAAACTCTAGATCCCGCCATCCTATTGCCAACTTCATCATTCTATGATCAGACTCTAGCTCAGAAATTGGTCCAGAATACTGGAATGAGAGTATCCCATCAGGAATGTTAGAGAGTAACATTTAATAGGTTTGGAAATTAATTGTTCTTTCACACTAGCCGTGTGTAGGACGCACTATGAAAGGGTAGAGACAAAATGAAAAATCCAATGCCATAGCCGGGATTTGAACTATGGATCTTCTGGTCTCCGTCCAGCCACTCTAACCATTGAGCTACTATGGCAAACTTGCCAACATGACATTAAATTCTCCAACTGCCTCGTGTTTTTCCCGGTGAACCACTAGGAGTTCTCATAAACACATGAGACAACTACCTTAATGGCGATGTACTATGCTGTAAGTACAATAGTGGTCCGAACCATAAAGCCCGGGTCTTAAAGTACTTACACGATAGTAGGTCGCCATTAAGGTAGTTGTCTCACGTGTTTATGAGAACTCCTAAGTGGTTTACCGGTTAAAACACGAGTGAGTTGGAGAACTTAATGTCATATCCGCACGTTGGCCATAGTAGCTCAATGGCTAGAGTGGCTGGACGGAGACCAAAAGATCCGTGGCTCAAATCCCGGCTATGGCATTGAATTTTTCAGTCTGGCTCTACCCTTTCATTTAGTACCTTTGCTCTAAATATTCATAAAGGGTAATTATAACTATATTTTAATTATTAAATCAATATTTTGTTTCTCCGTAAAGTCATGGAAAGGGAATTTAGTTTAAAAGGCAGCATTTGGCTACTCGGTTTTTAAATACTTGACTATCGCGTCAACGAAATGCGTCACAGAATTGCCAATCTCCATTAAGGTGAAGTAAATACGAACATAAACTTGCAAAAACCAGCTTCTAAGAGTTTTATACCAAATAAACAATAGCCAATGGGATAGGTTATATGACTATAAATCATAATATCGTATAATGATGGATTCGAGAAGGTAGAAGGAGAAAAAGAATAAATAAAAAATATACCAATTTTTTATAATTCACCCAATATTATTGCAAGCACTTGCACATAGTTTTAAAATTTTTAAGGCAAGCACCTTTATGAGTATTTGAAACTGGATCCCTCCTTGGTGAGGAACATGATAGTGTGGTTCCCAACGTTCATGGGTCGTCCTTAAAAAGACGTAAACTTTGTTTCGAAATAATTTCCGTTTTCCTTTAGGTATCCACCTACCGCTTGAGGAAAGAGCCACTTTTGATGAAATGGCCCACAGTCAGTTTTCATAGCAGCCTCCATTAATTTAAAGAGCAAACATCATTTTTTCCTTTAAAGAGGTATTTTTTCGTACGTCTTAAACCCGCGAGGGGCCTTAATGCAGACGAGAGTGCTCCATTAGGAGGCAGCCATATTTAAAAACAAGATGGCGGCGTGTCTCTGTAGAGTGCATCATTTGCTGTGAGGGAAAAAACTTCGCCAAGGTGATTTGCATGAAGAAGTCGCAGGGTGGTTCAACGTCTTGCTTACCATAACGTGCAGTACCGTCTTACAGAGCTTCTGCTTTAAAACTGTGACGATTCTACAGACGGTTTAATGACAAGATTATCTAATCACCCTAAGGCTGAAATTCTCAATCAGGAGACGTGCCCCACTGGCGGGGGAGGGGTAACAGATATCAGGGTAGCCACAGGCCACACAAGACACAAATAACAATAAACGTCGATGTGTTCGATTAAGGGTAAGTATATAGAAACGTTTTACCAATATTAAAGTGAACTAAGCAGTCAAAGATGCTCTAGGAATTTTAAAATACTAAATAAGACCCAGAGAAGTAAAATAAACACATAAATAACAAAGTAGGTTGCATATCGAAACAAATGAAAACACCAGATACAGGAAAACACACTTTGTCACGTACGCACTTACGCCCAGTGCAAAAGTTACCATGGTAACACTGCACCCAAAACGAAACAACTGATCGTCAAATTGAAAATCACAACAGAATTGCACTCAGCGCTTTCACGCACTCGATTGAACTCTTACTGTCGCTGTTATTGAAAAGCTGTCTCCACTGGTAGTTCAACTCTACTGATGTCGACGACTGGACTCGATTGATCAGACTAACTACAGGATGATGGTGAGCTTACATAGGTCTAAACACAGAGCCTTCTGAAAAAGAAAACTGATAAAAATAGATAAACGTATCTGCGGGAGCGGAAAGATGACGCTTAATGGCAATCCTTTAAATTTATTTATTTATTTTTTTAAATAAAGTTTCGTATTGCAACTTATATTCAATAATTAATATAATTATTTATCAAAACGATTTATAAATACGTGTGGAGCAGGTAAAGCAAAATAAGTTAATAATTACTTCAGAGAGAAATTTCTTTCAGATGTTTAAAGCATATAACAAACAACATTTTAATTTAAATAACAAAAGAGATTATGTTCTGTTCGGGATATTATTTGGCCAGAAGATCGGCAAATTGTACCATCTAAGTCCAGGTAGTCAGGTCAGTAATTCTTTTATATACGTCCTTGAACATTAAGTAATATCAAAAGATGAATGAAATGGATCAAGTTATGTTCAAATGAGTCCAGGGTCCATGCAGCTTAGATTTACCCAACATTCATTTTTCAGGATAACGGAAAACCCTGGAAAAGACTTTAATCTTACTCAGCCTAACCGAGATTCAAACTCGGGACCTCTCAAACGTGAGGCAGACACGGTACCATTGCCCGCCACGTTAGCGTGGATGGTAGCGTGTCTGCCTCATGTTCAAGAGGTCCCGAGTTCAAATCTCGGTCAGGATAAGTTACCTGAAAGACGAATGTCAAGTAACACTAAGCTCCATTGACCCCGGACTCACATGAGCATCATTTGATCCATTTCGGTCATTGCCCAATATGACTTAAGGTTGGAGGACAAAAAAAAAAGAAGAAGAAGAAAACACGATACTATCTACGCTGTGGAGTCTAGCATCGGGTCAGTATGTGTTGTTACCTCAATACTGTGTACATATGTATATATTGTATTGATCAGAATATAATAGCGAAGTTATATGACTCAGACATGCATTCGGTAGAAGCTGAAAGAAATTTGCAAGCAGTAGAGGGAATAACATTGGAATTTATCACGGGGAATGCGTCATCTCTGCCGGCCAGGAAACACAATAAAGTGTCGTTCAAGGAGAGCCGCTGCTGACGTCTCAATTCGAGAAACATTTTCACTTTTATGTTATGCTATTCATACATACACGACTCGTTTTTATTAAATACTTTTGTTATCCATGAAGTCTCAAAACCTATATTTCTAGTATGCAATAACTCTCTAATTTCTATAGATAAATAGAAGTAAAAGTTTATGATTGGATACAGATGAATTTTGACTAACACATTACATTTATCTATTTATGTACCTTCTATAAACTGGTAGGGTGTTTTCTTGTATTTATTTTATCGAGGGCAGCAAGAGTGGCTAGATATGATGCCATAGCGCGGAAGGGATATTAACGTTTCCAGATTGAGTATGTTTGATGGCTCCTAGTGTTCATGAAGTTACATCCCAAGAATGAAATAGTTCTCGCATGCGTCGCACATCACCCGCCGTCCTGCCTTGCCCTGAAGAGAAACAAAATAAACACTTTGAGCTCTACAGACTTCCAATAATCGATCGCAGTAAAACATTTCTGGATGACGTAAGACAACAACTTGAGAGCTAAACGCTCTTTTTATAAGCTTAAGTCCTACCAACTTCTTAATTCCTACACTAAATTCTGGCAAGTGTTAGGCTTTTTATTCGTATTATTATAGAGAATTGTCAAAATATTTAAAAGTGAGCTATATTTTATGTTGTCCTGCACCGTGGCGTAGCGGGCTAAGGCAGCATGCCTTGGTCCCTGGCGACGCAAAGTGTCCCGGGTTCGATCCCACGTACGGGGTGCGGATTTTAGGTCCCGTATATAGGACCGGTGCCCACTCAGCATCATGAGGAAAGTGAGGAGCCTACGCTAGGTAAGCGACCCTGGTCACGGAAACCAACATTCCGGCTGGGGGATGCCGAGATGCTGACCACATTTCCTCCCCGTATCGGCTGGATATCGAAGTGAGTATAAAAGAGCAGTGTCATCAGCATATAAAGCCGTGAAAATTGGAGCTATAGCAGGAAGATCATAAGTGTAGATATTAAAGAGGAGCGGTGCTAGTACTGAACCTTGAGGGACACCGGTGCCCACTCAGCATCATGAGGAAAGTGAGGGGCCTACGCTAGGTAAGCGACCCTGGTCACGGAAACCAACATTCCGGCTGGGGGATGCCGAGATGCTGACCACATTTCCTCCCCGTATCGGCTGGATATCGAAGTGAGTATAAAAGAGCAGTGTCATCAGCATATAAAGCCGTGAAAATTGGAGCTATAGCAGGAAGATCATAAGTGTAGATATTAAAGAGGAGCGGTGCTAGTACTGAACCTTGAGGGACACCTGCTAAGATGGGCCGTCGGATGAATGCGAAAAGAGCAATGCGCACCACAAAAGTTCTAGTAGTGAGAAAACTTGCAATGATTTGTATAAGATGATAAGGGAGATCAATCCAATGTGCTTTATGTAGTAGCCCAGTGCCAACACTACTTATAGCTAGCTACTTCTCCTGAACAAAGAACTTGGCTAATGACATCATATTTACTGTTAGAATTGAAAATAATATTTTTGTATTATATATTAAATGTATATAAATAATATTGAAATAATGTGGATATTATTTGTCTATCTTGCTGTCATTTCTGCGTAATATTTTTAAACACATCAGTGAGCGGAGATGTCAGTCCTTGTTAACGAAGTTTCGAAGTTCCCAATCAAGCTGGTTTCTGTGGCAACACTGTCTGTAAGAGAACTCAGTTTAACAGCATGCCGTTAATTACCGCGTAGTTCAGTTGACATGGCACCTGTATTACCACTTGTTTTGCCCGGAAGTGGAGACCCCGCGGCGAGTCGCGTCACAACTGCACCATTTTCCAACCCATTGCTCCACAGATAAATCTGCCTAAATCTTTCATTCCAGTCCATATGGCTTTCGGTACGCATGTGGACGCGATTTTTGATCAACGATTTGGAAGAATTCCTGACGATAGGGCCACATTTAATTCGCACCAGTAATTACTGGCAAGCCAACCAAGTAACGGGTGCTAAATTTGCAAGAATTTGTGAACACGTCAATGAAACTGTTTGTTGATTCTGAGGCTCTTTTAAGTATTCCTAGGACTAGTGTGAGCCAAACGTATTAGAAATATTTATTTTTTCTACGTGTATGAAAAAATAGTTGAATGGTTAAGGTTAATACTTTTATAAATAAATAATACGGAAATAGATAAATAACTACAGTGATTAAATTGTATATGTCACAATCAATGTTTAATATAATAATAATGATTTATAGCTTTGTCAGGAGATTAGAAGTCATCAGAGAGATTATTTCAGTGTGAGGGGGCACTGGTGGTTTGAAGGAAGTATAAGAGTGGAGTTGTTTTTACGGACTTTATTGGGACGGGTGATGGGTTCGTAGCTAGCTCACAGCATGGCTCTTTGATCCCAGGAGTGGTACACAACATACTGCTTCGTTTATTTTTTCTTTTCTTTATTCCCTTACTCTTCTGGCCTGCGCTTCACACACACACACACACACACACACACACACACACACACACACACACACACACACACAAACGCACGCATTTTTTTACACACAACGCTAAGTTTGACGTCAACATCCTAGCCCACTGTGTCCATCGACGTTCCCAACAAGAGTGCCTCCAGCTAGAGCATTCACTTGTGTCCTGGTTTTCCAGTTGGCACTGCCCCTTCCCTCTTGGGGGTAATGACCAACCCTTCCTTACCTCTCTTTGTTCGCCTAGCGGTACTGCTTCTTGTACACTCACAAACTGAGAGTACTGTTTCAAGTGCTAAGGCAGTTAGGCGTTTTACTGAATTCAGTCAACCAAACATTAAATTAAACTGAAAGTTCTAGCCTAGACCTCAGTCGTTCCGAAATTACAGATACGAAAATATACACACATATCTGTTCTGAAATGTAGCAAGTGAAAGATAATTCTTAAAATTTAGCAAGTAAACTGGCTGAAAACTTGCGTATAAGACACGAATAAAAATTTTTAATCTGGCAATGTGTAATAAAAAGCTTTGGTGGGGAAATAATGATGCAATTGGAACTGTTATTAATAAAAACGCGTGTATATATGCATGGTACTTGCAACAATATTCTATTATGCTCAATTATTAGAAGTCAAAGACCATGCTTGGGTTAGTGGATATTTCAACCTTCGTTTGTCATTATTATTAAGGGCACAGTTACTTTAAACCATGAATTTATCTATACTTCATAAGTTAGCAGATATTAAACTTAAATTTCTAGTACTAATATTCACAGGCAGTTAAATTCTACATCGTCAAACAGTTGACAACTCGCTTTAAAGAGCTCCATTAAATTTATGAGCCTTGCTTGGTGGGTAATGTCTATTCTCACATCTCCCCACGTATACTCTGAAAAGTTATCATAAAATGCTATTTAAAAAGCTGTTCAAATAAAAAATGACTAAGTCATCTTGCAGCTATGTGCAAAGAAACGTGACTTAAATGCACAAGGGCTGTCATACATAAAAGGAGTACCACTAAACCGTAGGATGAAATTTACTGCTCTACTCTAAAGTATTTAGGCGCTAGGTTTTAATTTCTATAGAACGTCCTAGTAGATAGATAAGATATTGTATTCTCTGTACTAAATACGGTACCAAAATTTCTTTACAAATACTTGTTTAGAGGTAAAATTAATAAATGCTCGTATTTGTGTCGCTGAGTAGCACAAGTCAAAACCAAAACTTTGGGCAAATAAAAATCAGTACATAAGCTTGATATTTCCAGAACGGAACGCAAAAATCTCCTGTCACAAACTGTTACTTACATGGGACATAGGTAAACACTTTATTTTCCAGAAAATGGCTCTCTAATAACTTTGAAATGTCATGTCATCAGTGCTAGGAAGTTCGCACCGATTTCCTTGAGCAGTGTAAGAGCGACCAGCCAAGGCTATACAACGCAGTAGTAGTAGCAAGGACAAGGTTCATCGTAGAATGCAACTCATTACTGCAAAAAAGTTGTAACTGCGTGACACAGAACACGTTGGTAGGAAGGAAAACATTCGAATAACATCTTTATTTTGCTTCAAAGGTGAGCCACTAAATTTGCTGTATGCATTGTATGTTTTCTAGAAGTGTACTTATTAATATCTTTATTTACTTCATTATTTACATTTATATTTCAGCGGGATGCTACAGCAAACATGGAGAAAAAAGGGGCCAGATCGAGAAACTAAATTAGCTAAAATTATTAACAAATTTGCAACAGATTATCAATCAACTAAATCTTGTTATACGGGACACAGAATGTGTTTTTCATTTGAAAGGCTTCAAAGGTACATTATTGTTTTTAGTAATACGGCCGCAGATGAGTAAATATGTAGTAAAATCCCTGCTTTGCATTTTGTCTGGTAAGAGTCTTCAGATATTTAAGAAATTAATGTTATTATTTGGATATTATTTTTATTCGATCAGGAAATATTACAATCCGCGTTATAATTGCTTGGGTGTTGCCAAAGTGGACCTATTTAAATAAAGAGATCAGCCAGAGACAAACCCGTATGTACTAAATAAGAATTTGTTTATTGTACATAATGATCTAAATAGATGTGCATTTACGAATGTCTCATTAGTCTTTTTTTTTCTCTGGGCAACCGGTTTCAATGCCTCCCCGCCGTGCATTTCTTATCTACGACTTGTTTGGATACCGGGAGAAGGTCGGTCGCAACGAACTTCCTAGCCCTGTCATATGTTTAAGTACTATCATGTTGATTATTCTGGAAACAGTCTCTGATGTTCCCTTGGTGCACCGTAAAAGACAAAAAAAAATATTACTGCACAACACACGTAATTTATATGAAAAACACTTTTGTTGTGTTTAGTATTCCAAGATATTCTTTCTTATTAATTTTAATTTCAAAATATTTTTTTCTTACATGTGGTAATATACTGGTTTTCTTTCTCTCTTTAGTGGTCTTTCAATAATGCCATACTGTTGAAATAAAAAACAAGAGACCAAAATATATTTTTATTTATTACTAATTTGAAGTACATCTAATTACTTTGTGTGGAAGAGAATACCAGTGAAGTGCTCCCCTTAACCTCACTTAGTTACTTGCATGCAACTACCAATTTAGAGCTATAAACTTAGCACAATTTTATCGATTAGTGTGTGTGATTTTATTCCTTATATCATTATCTGTTTGTGGCATGTTAATAGAAATCTTAGGTTTAAGATCACGCAACATATTCTCCTTGGTTTGGTTCCTGGGGAAGGACATTCTGCCCATGAGATTTCCCTGGTTGAAATTATTCAAGAAGTTAGATCTCCTGGTTTCCGTCCAGTTGTTATTGCCGTGGTTCAAATCCCGGCCATGCCATTGGATTTTTCAGTTTGACTCTATCTATCCAAAACCTTAGCATATACTTGGCTTTTGTGAAAGAAGGGTTAATTTTCATCAATTAACTTAAATAATAAGAGTATCATGATGAAGCCTGGGAGTCAAGTACTTACAGTAGCGAGTAAACTCATCACAACATGTGTATCGCGAATACGAAAGTCTCTAGTGATTTACCGTGAAAATATATAACTGAATTGAAGAGTTTAATGTCATGACGGCAGGTTGGCAATGGTAGCTCAATGGGTAAGAGCCACTGGACGGAAACCAGGAGATCCGTGGTTCAAATACCGGCCATGGCATTGAATTTCTTAATTTGACTCCATCTATCCGAAACCTTAGCCTGTAGACAGCTAGTGTGAATGAATGATTAATTTCCAACAATTGGCTTAAATTCAAGAGGTTGATCTTTTTTTTTCAATCACATGCTAGAATCTTGCGTAAACCAAACGTACCTGAGATCCATACCTTCCAATTCAGACATAAATATTCTATCATAACCTGGTATAAGATACTTTTTGAGTTCATGTTGGGGATAAAACAGCCAATTATTTCAAAATCCAAAGTTGACATTGGACTGTAACCTTTTGGAGATGGAGTGTTCATTGCTGAATCCCCATTGGATTTACATTGCTCCAATAGCGCTAACTTTGTTTGTTGACGAAACCATCCACCCAAAAATGGGCCTCGTCGCTAAAGGTATTTTTTCGGCCAACACCCAGTCAGAGAGCACACAGAGCACACAATCTGTGGTCATTTGGTTCCTGTGCCTGTGTTAACACAATTTGCAGGTCTGTATGCAAAATCCGCCAGGTTGTGGTCGATAGAATCCCCAGTTCTTGTGTCCACTTGAAAATTGATTTTTGTGGAATCTCGCATACAATTTCACGCACAATGGTTATGTTTTCTATGGCGCACTTAGGTACATCATTTTTAATGTGCTACAGAACAAGTTGCGTCCATGTTGCCATCATGTATCGATTTTTTTGTAGGGCTATTATGCATAACAAATACTGAAAGCAATATACGGAATATTTGGCAAACGGATCAATTATTCTGATATTTTTTTCAGGATTTGCACATTTAGGATTAATATGTATTGCAGTCCCAAAAAGCGAAATTTCAAAGTAAGCTTATAGCGGAATTTGACCATTATTTCAGTGCCCTCTATCCCTACAACGTATTGTACAGATCAATTATTTCATGATTTTTTAGCCATTGCAATCAAATTTGCCTAGGAATGGGGAGGGCCCACCTGATATAATTGGTGTAACAGATCGCGTGCATTATGGTGAGGTTATGTATTTCTGCATTTGCATGGAAGTTTCTTCTCTTTCTAAAACAACGCAATATAATCATACTCAAATAAGTTGATATGTATTTTATAAAATAAATACAAATACCTGCATTTTATTGTTCAACACCAGTTTAATACTTGATACATGTAGAAGAGTAAACAGAGAAACTCATGTGATACCCAAATGACACATTTTTAACGCTTGCAGTGTCGAAATGGCCGTGATCGTCTGTAGGTGCCTCGCGATCCCCTTTAAGCCGGCAATTGATTGAAGCAAAGTTGCAAAGTGTTTGTGGAAGGTTCATTATAGGCCACCTCACCGCGGGTCGCCGACTCATTTCGGGCACCACAGGGGGGGGGGGGGGTGGGAGGAAACATTCTTCTCATCCCTTTCTCTCGGGGAAAATGGCATGGAAAATATTCCATAACAATTTGTTGTGTTCAGCCTGTGCGTTGTTAAACAGGCTTGAGGTGGCTGTGAAATAAATAAACAAATGCCTTCACTGGGGCTTACTCAAAAGTTGTTCACAAAATGAATGTAATAGAAAATTCACTTGTGTACGCTTTAGAAATATATTTTAAAGATATAAGTTGTAATAAACTAAAATAAAACTATGCCTAAGGATAAACATTGTTATAAATAACTGAAAACTGAATTTGTAAGTCCAATTATTGTGTTAGTTTACAGAGAGGTATTAGCTCTTATTGAGGACGTTTTTGGTTTGGTTCCTATGGAAGGATATTTTTACATAAGCCTTTCTTGGTTTCTCTGTTTGACAGGGAGAATCTGGGGTGGTTCCTTTTCTGCTACGAATTTTACTTCCCTCATTTCCCATTATTTTGCTTCCATTTTCAGGTTTCAGGTAAACGTAGGGGCTGTGTGGCGAGAATGGGTACAAAAAATGGTCCAGTTACATTTTAACAGTTACCTTATATCCTAGTTAAAAAAACTAAGGGATACTAAGTAATTAGGTACTCAATAAAGATTGCTTTAACTAGTTAGCAGGTGGCGGTTACCAAAGTAAGACTATTACCACAGATCTAAGGAAATAGTATTAAGTTATTATAAGCCTAATTTCGTTATGTTGATATTACAGCACTAATATATCTTCCTTTGGTAGATATGCCCGAATTAAGTAACTTTCTATTTAGTATCATTATGCAGGAATGTTGAAGCAAGTGGCATTATAAACTACAAGGTGTCAAAATCGCCAAATAAGGTTCTTTTTAGATCGCATCAAATATCAAAGTAAGTATGCAGTGTAACTGAGAGCGTGTTGATCATAAAATCAATTAACTTAACAGCTACTTGTAACCGTTATATGTAACATTAACAGGCTGTGAGTAAGACAGTTGTAATCGTTACCCGGAAGTAATTGTCAAATCACTGCCGTGCAGTATCGGTAGGTGTCGAACTATTTCATAAATGCCATAGTCGGGATTTGAACCACGGATCTTCTGTGGTCCAAATTCCGGCTATGGCATTGAATTTTTTAATCTGGCGCTACCCTTTCGTAATGCGTCCTACACACGGCTAGTGTGAAAGAACAATTAATTTCTATTAATTGTACTTAATAGTGGTCTGAATTATAAAGCCTGAGCCTTAAAGTACTTACAGCATAGTAAGTCGCCATTAAGGTAGTTGTCTCATGTGTTTATGAGAACTTCTAGTGGTTTACCGTGAAAAACATGAGTCAGCTGGAGAATTTAATGTCATGTCGGCACGTTGGTCGTAGTAGCTTAATGGTTTAGAGCGGCTGTACGGATACCAGAAGAACCGTGGTTCAAATCCCGGTCACGGCATTGAATTTTTCAGTCTGGGTCTACCCTTTCGTAGTGCGTCCTACACACGGCTAATGTGACAGAACAATTAATTTCTATTTCATAAATGCTCGCTGGCTTTGAAGTTCTTCTTAGACCTGACAGCTGGCCGCCTCAGGTAGGTCGAGCTATTCTCGACTCCGCCAGAGGGAAGCTCCCCCTGAGCAGTTTGCCAGTGTGACCAGGTTATGAAGCTAGCAATCGTTCGAGTCCTCAGCGCATCTCTGCTGACTCTCTAGGTATAGCCATTTCGTGTTCTTTCGCCTCACCCGTTCTGTTTGGAGGTAGTAAAAACAAATGATCCGAGTTCTGAACGTTCCATTACATAGTTAATTTTATTCATGGTTGTAGTTACAATTTTCTTAAATACAGTTTACATAGGCAAAACTAAACTTCCATTCCACTCAGATACCACATCAAAACTACACACTTTCATGTTGTGTGTGTGTGTGTGTGTGTGTGTGTGTGTGTGTGTGTGTGTGTGTGTGTGTGTGTGTGTGTGTGTGTGTAAACGAATTAACCCTGGAATGACAGACTTCTTTCTCAAGGTTGTGTCATAAATTCCAACACATTGAAAATATTTCTTTGTTTTATATTATCACAAACATTCCTCTGAAGGTTTTGGCCACAATACCACATATTTAAAATATCTACATATGTGAAAAAATATTTCACTTCAGTTTATTGTGAATGGCCTCTAAAGTGTTCTTTGATTCGAATAACTTTTATATAATTTTCTATAATGATTAAAAGTCAATAAATGGCAAGTAACTTAGTGGCCAAAAAACTTTAAGCTTATTACGTCAGCTTTGTTTTTGGAAGTGTGACCATTGGTCAGCATCAATATATTTTGTTATTGCTTTGGATTTTATTACATAATTCAGTGTTTCTTTTTCTGACTTTCGTATTCCTTTACTTTGTTTCCCCTTGAAGTTTAAGTTGAGTAGATCATATCGCATGGTAACTGAATGAAGGAATTGAAATAATATCAAAAGGGGCCTAGAGCTTAGTTATGACATATGCCTTCTGACATTTAGATAAGCAAAAACGCCGAGGACACCAATAATGACCCTACGCGGGATTTCAATTCCAGACTCTTGAATATGATGTCACCCTAATATCACTTTTTTGTGTTAGTTGCAAATACTACATAAACACAGCCGCCAGTATATAGTGAGCTGTTCTTAAAAATTGTATTATGATTTGGTACCTTCCCCTTAAGTTTATAACTAAATGTTACTTCCACGGGCAAACGAGTTTATCAGTGTAGGCCTGGGACTGTAAGGTCTCCGTGATCTTTTCTCATACCATGCTGAATAGGTGCAAACAGCTCCAGCTAAATTGGGGATAAATTTAATATAGACTAATAAATGAACCATTTACGGATGTAGACTTTAACTACTTTTGAATTTTAGCACTAGAAAGTTTAATATTCTAACATTGCATCTGATAATTTCTGAAGTATTTAACGATTTAAAATAACTGTTAACCTAACATTGGAAGCATTGATAATCGAGTATACAGTAAAATACTTGAGCAATATGTAAAGAATTTTAGAAATTCGCACTCTTTTATGGACACAAGTCCCTCCCTTTCCGGTTCTATTTTCAGAATTGGTGTATGTCACTCTGATTTCTTAACGTACCACATTCTAGCTACTTGAAACGTGAGCTAAGGAATTTCTTATTGACCTGGGTTCACCAAACACCTGCTTATAATAGCTACTCCGGCTTCTAATTACTTTGCCTCAACTCGTAAGTTACCTTGCTATTGACTCTTGTCCACTGATATATGTATATTCTTATATTATGCACTGATAGAAATTATTTATTGCAATTTGCCGAGTCCTACACAGATAATTCTCCTCAAACGAGTTTTGAACTCGTTTCCTACGGCTCAGACAGACTACTTTGCAACATAGAACAGTTTTCCAAATTTCTAGAAATCCTCATTTACTTAAACGTGGTTTTGATGTGTGATTTATAAGGCCAAGCAGTAATGGAATGGAAGGTGTACACCCCTGGCCCGTGTGAGTCATAACAGAACAAGCCCTCGCCATTTCCTTGTTTCCGGAAACGGAAATTCACCTCCCAGCGGTCGGTTTCAGCTAACGACCTCCTCGGCAGACTCGGCTCGGTGCTTGGAGATGGCTATCTGCGTTCCGGTGTTGCCTTTGTAGAGATTCTTCTTGGGACGAACAGTACGTCACTTCACTAACAAAACAATTAAAAAACAATTATTGTGTCCTGCTTCTTCAGGAAGTAACAAGTAACGTATATGCACCTAGAATTTGTTTACAAAAATGATCTATATAGTCGCAAGGGTAGCATTGTTTTTATAAAAACTATAAAAAGAAAACAAATGCAGATGTCCACACCCTGGCAATTGTAAATATGAATCAAACATAATCATTTCAACTGAAAAGTGTTCTAAGATATGAATCAAGAAGCGGGGTAGCCGCCTCCTTCATTGGCTCAGGTAAAGTTCGTTGTTATCCCGCTTCCACACAGTAGTAATCGATTCACATCTAATTTAACCAATCGGAGACATCAGGCTATTTCCCCATGTAGAGTAAATTACATAATAGGAACGCGTATCGCTTTGCTCCTGTGAACACCGTAGCAGCAATGTCGGTCTAATTATGAAATGGATTATACAGTGAGAATAGGGGAATGCAATAGGCCTTAAGCGATAATCGAATGCCATTAAGAGCAGATCGCCGTGTGATGACTTACAGATTTCATCCTATCTGCGTAAACAGGTGGAAAATAATGAACGACTTCCCATTTGAGAAAACTGTAAGTATTAAAAATTCAACTCAATAACAAAGAATAATTAAGAAATGGCTAATTGTATGAAAAAAGGTTTTAACATTAATTATCACATTTTTATGCAGTAAGATTGCGTTTATAGTTATATTTCTTACGGTTCCCGTAAGGGTAGGGATCCATCCCCATCAGCTGCGGACGCTGCGCACCCTAGCTCACGTGTTACCTCTGACGTTACTAGAGGAACCTTGGGCCGAACATTCGAGCCCCTTCCTGATTGTGAATTGTTCGGATTGGGTTGGACTCGAGGAGGCAGTTGTTCCCGATAACCGTGGGTGATCGGCTACGTCTTCGGATGGGATTGAGGGAAGCGATATGTTCCCGCGTACTAGCCTGCATAGCTAGTAGAAGGTGTGCTAGATCACCGGACGGCCCTACCGAGGTTAATCGTTAGCCTTCCCTTTGGGGTTGGCGCGCGTAAGTGGCGTATCCACTTCTATCCCGTCTTGTGTCCTTGGACCAGATGGTGGGGGCCTTATTTGTCACCCAGGTCTTGCCCTATGGAAAGCCCCACGGAGGACGTCGAGCGCCCTTTGTGACATCTCGGATAACTCCCTGGTTTTAAGAGGCCCGGATATTGGTCCTATGGGTCCAGGTCTGATGGGAGTAGACCCTCTGGACTCAACTGTAGGGGAGGAGATCCATCCCCTTCAGCTGCCGTGGTGCGGGCGCTGTGGACTCCAGCACACGTGGTACCTCTGACGTTACTAGAGGAAACTTGGGACGACCATTCGAGCCCCTCCCTGAATGCCAGTTGTTCGGATTGGGTTGGACTCGAGGAGGCAGTGTTTCCCGATACCCGTGGGTGATAGGGTACGTCTCCGGACGGGATTGAGGGAAGCCATATATTCCCGCGTACTAGCCAGCATAGCTAGTAAAATGTGTTAGATCACCAGGCGGCCCTACCGAGGTTAATCGTTAGCGTTCCCCTTTGGGGTTGGCGCGCGTATGTGGCGTAACCACTTCCATCCCGTCTTGAGTTCACAGGACAAGATGGGGGGCTTGTTAGTCTCTGGGTCTTGCCCTATGGAAAGCCCCACGTAGGCGCCTGGTGCCCTTTTGGGACAGCTCGGTAATTCCCTGGTCATTAGAGGGTGGGCCAGGCTTCACTCTTTGTGGTGGATTGCCCTGGTAGATAACCTCGAATTAGATACCATCCAGAATTAAGATAATGTCTGAGACTGTTATCAGATATTTCTATCTTCCATGGAAATATCGTAAACATACGTAATTTAATCAAAATAATTCCAGCCATTATTCATAAAAAATAAAAAAAAAAAATAGAAAAGAAACCTTCCGTGATAAGGGTACTTTGGCCGGAAGGATTTGGTCAGAAATGTATGTGTGGCAACTAGAAATGGGTCGAGAAATGTTTTTCTTCATACTCGATCCTGATACACGATGTTTTCCACGATATCCCATACTTCATACTTGATCCATCATTTCTACTTTTAGTCTGTAACGTAATTTTAGGATGATTATGATGAAATGCTGGTGTATGCAGATTAATTTCTCACCTTTGGTGAAGAACTTGAAGAAATTCAGAAGTTTCTCCTGCAATTCTGGATAATTAGGTGCATCTGTAATTGTTGAGCAATGAGATCTTTTTATTTCCCAGGGTCGTGGTAACGGGCCTGATAAAGATGGTATTACTATCTTTAAAAAATGAATAATACCTATCTTGTTCAAACATGGATATTTAATTCCTCATAAACAATGTTAAATTATTTGAAAATTCCAATGTGTCTATGAGAACTCCTAAGTGGTTTACCGGGGAAAATATGAGTCTGTTGGAGAATTTAATGTCATATCGGCACGTTGGCCATAATAGCTCAATGGTTAGAGTGGCTGGACGGAGACCAGAAGATCCGCAGTTCAAATCCCGGCTATGGCATTGAATTTTTCAGTCTGACTCTACCTTTCCATTATTAATGTAGTCTTTTTACAACCAGCGGCAGATTCCACGGTGAACTATTTCTTTTCTTGCGCACACGTACTTATGCATCTTTGATTCACACAAAATTGTTTCTGCACACACTCGGATAGACAAATACACGTCTTACGACTTCCATAAGCAGAAGAACAAAATCTTTTTAATAATAATGGAATTGAATATCATGTTGGCACGTTGGTCATAGTAGCTCAATGGTTTAGAGTGGCTGGACGGAGACCAGAAGATGCGTGGTTCAAATCCCGACTATGACATTGAATTTTTCAGTCCCGCTCTATCCTTTCGTACTGCGTCCTACACACGGCTGGCGTGAAAGAACAGTTAATTTCCATTAATTGTACCTAATATTGGTCCGAAATATAAAGCCCGGGCCTTAAAGTACTTACAGCATAGTAAGTCGTCATTAAGGTAGTTGTCTCATGTGTTTATGAGAACTTCTAGTGCTTTACCGGGGTAAACACGAGTCAGTTGGAGAATTTAATGTCATGTTGGCACGTTTACCATAGTAGCTCAATGGTTTAGAGCGGCTGGACGGAGACCAAAAGATCCGTGGTTCAAATCCCGGCTATGGCATTGAATTTTTCAGTATAGCTCTACCCTTTCACACATAAGATTATTAAATATCGACCATTTTAAGGAATGTGCTGACCTACTATCCCAATGTTATCAAGAGCCTCACTGACGTATGAACGTTCCCAGTGATAACTGTAAAGGAAGCAGCAGAATTGGAAAAGACGTGGTGTGCCAAAACTAGGAGTTTAGCTGGCAGTAGTAGTAGGGGAGGAAAATGATGTAATCAATACGAGGAACGGACAATGACCGGGTACACATCTTCCATTAGCCTGCACCATCACTCCCACGCCTGCCTGCCATTGCCTTATTTTCTATTACACTGATTGACCCCTCGAGACATCCTCAGCTGTTGCTGAATTATTGAGGGCAAGTACAGTCTACTAGATAAACCTCCTTACCACATGCATCGTGGTACCCTAACGCACTCGAGATATACTTGCCTTCTTTGTTATGGTTCGGCTATTCGTTTAATTACTCTATTTAGCTTCCGGCCAAGTATCTTGTCAGAGTGGTATCGGAGAGCAGTTATTGATATGAATAACAATGAGATTTTAATAGCGCATTTGTTTAAAATGTTTCGGACAGGCACTTCAAACTCAAACCAAGGTTGATATACTCTTTCAGGGTATTAATATTTGATACAGGATTAACATAAGTCAGGCACTTAAAATGTCACTACATGAAGAAATACTCAATTGAGTGATGCAATGAATCTCCTTGGACCAATCCATCTGTGGCGATATCATTTCAAGATGATTTATTATCCGAATGAAACGTGTTACCGCACTATCACATAGTAAAATTCATCTCTGAGAAGCAAAGATGTTTCTCTAAATTCAGGCGCGGAGAAAAGAGAGTTACCAAAAACATCATCAATGATTTCGCCCCAAACCTATAGACAGAACTTCTGTCGTACTTTAGGAACATTTTCATAGAATCATCTATGTCTTTACCTCGAATATACTCAGTTTCATCAGTGAACAAGCTACATGATATGGAACATATGAAACTAGCGCAGATATGTACCACTGAATTCCTCTTGACTCCAAAACCCACTATTTTAATACTTGCACCCGTTTGAGGTGATGACTGGACTAAGCTACTGAAGGAATTAGGTACGGTGATCCTAACTCGGTCTATTGTACCTATAGACACCTCCGGGAGGAAGAATAAGACGAGAGGTGACAGAGGGCTGCCTTCAGAAGGCCCCACGACAATGGTCCGAATTTATCAGTTGGAAACTCCCCGGCAGGCCATCCCACCTACTGTGCCCCGGAAATTATGGTCATAAGGTTTACCCGAAATTGCGAAGACTCCGGCCTCTGTCAAACCGGGAGTGATGGAAAGCTCCGAGGTTCTTTCCTAGGGGCAGTACCTTGAGTCTAAAAAGCCCCCCATCGACAACGTCAAGACGGGTGGAAGTGGATACGCCACTTACGCGCGTCAACCCCGCAGGGAAGACTACCGAATAACCTCACCTGGTGATCCAGCACACCTTCTATTAGCTCTACAGGCTACTATCCAGAACTTTCTAGGAAACCCTCTGCCCCCTTCGGGTGGCCGAGGTCTGGCCTGAGGTACCCGATTTTCCGCGGGTAACGGGAACACACTTCCCGCCGAGTCCAACCCAATCCTAAAAGCTCCCAATCAGGGAGGGGCTCGAATGTTGGGCTCGAGGTTCCTCTAGTAACGTCAGAGGTACCATAAGTGCTTGGGGTCCGCAGCGCTCGCACCACAGCAGATGATCCCCTACCCTACGGGGGTGCCCCGGAAGTTAGGTTAGGTGCAGATGTTCTACTCCCATTAGTCCTGGACTCGTAGGACCAAGGATTAGGCCTCCTATCTAACCGGGAGCCGAAGCTCCGGGGCTCTTTCCATAGGGCAATATCTTGAGTCTAAAGAGCCCCCTCATCGACTCGAAAATCAAGACGGGTGGAAGTGGATACGCCACTTACGCGCGACAACCCGGCAGGGAAGACTACCGAAAACCCCGGTGGGGCCGCTTGGTGATCTAGCACACCTACTAGCTCTGCAGGCTAGTACCCGGGACTTGTTAGGCAACCCTCTACCCCCTCCGGGCGGCCGTAGCCTGGCCAGGGGTACGCGATCTCCCACGGGTGTCGGGAACACACTTCCCCCTCGAGTCCAACCCAATCCGAACAGCCCCCAATCAGGGAGGGGCTCGAATGTTCGTCCCGAGGTTCCTCGTGTAACGTCAGAAGTACCACGAGTGCTAAGGGTCCGCAGCGCCCGCAGCTCAGCAGCTGAAGGAGACGGACTCCCTCCCCTACGGGTGTAATCCGGAAATGGCCCACCAGGCCGGTTTGAAACCGGAGACCGTCCTACCGGATGAGCAGACTTTTGTGAGTAGAATATCTTCCTACCATGCAACGCCAATACCTATTCTCTGAAAGAGACCATCAGATGTGAGATGAAGTTGTAATGATAATGGAGAAGAAATGGAGTGACAGACAATTCGGGGAATATAATCAACCTACCCAGCATTCGCCTGGTGAACCATGAAAATCCATAAAGCCCTTGGGTCAGGTAGGTCAGCAACGGAATCAAACCCGGTCCACCCAGATGTGGGCCATAGACGAAACTGCCTGAGCCATCCCGCCCTGTCATTGAAGGTGATGCACGTACACATTTCCGATTTACTGAGCGACGAAAAATGTTTCCTTATAAAGGACAGAATGGAGTAGGGGCATTTTCTGAGAGCCTCCATGTCACATTATTAGATGCTGCTAAATTAAAGAGCTTGGTATTCAAGTAACTATTCGTTTTTAAAAAATAAAATAAATATTTGGTTTGTTAACGATGATATAAATTGCCAAGATGAAATCAACGTCGCAGGTGTGACGGATTTTCACCCCTGAGGAGTTGTTTTATAGGACAGTAACTCTACTGACATGGACCTGTCACTTTTAAGTAAATTTATATACCTTTGCTTGGGCTATATTTGATCCCACGGCCTTTGCGTCAACAGACGAGTTCATAACCAACTGAAATCTACAGTGCAATATTCGTTTTCGAGTTTATCCTTTCAACAAGTAGCATAAGATGAGGTAAAAACAAAATTTCTTGATGTCAGTTTATTTCGGGAGTACATTTCCTTAAGTCACTGAGAGCTTCTGAGATTATCCATAGAAATTTCAACATGGAAAGTTAAGTTGTGTTAGAAATGTCTTATCATATTTAAACTTAGTCCAAGTTGTTTGAACCTTTTCTGAAAACATTTAAAGAAATGTTTTATGTTAGTACTACTTGGGTGGGATAATTTATTGAACAATTTTTCTTTCGTATCTTGGAAGGATGACTAACTTAGTTATCAAATTTGGTTAATTGCCTTTGTTAGTTTAGGTATTTAATGAAATGCAGATACTCTAGGCAATTGGAAAGTCGTATGAATATAATACTCTGTTTTTACCATTTTATAATGTATTGTAATGCCATCAAACCCACAGTTTTTATATTTATGTTAAAAGTGTTACCCAACATACCCAAGTTTCTTTTGACTACGGTAAGTTGTACTTACCTACCTCCAGAAAGTAGGAAGTTGCAGTAAAAACACTTACTTCCGGTTGGATGGGCGATGCAAATGGGATGGTTCTGTTCTTCCCCGAGTCACTAAGTTTTCTTGTCACGTTTCCCGCAAGTCACAAACCAAAAGCTTTCTCTGAAGTTTCTAAGAGAGACACAAACGCGCACTGTTCCAGAATTCCCAACAGGTGACGTGCTACTCCCTATCGGACATAGCTTTATTAAAACATACATGGCGAAGTACATGATGGCCAACATTAATTTTACTTCCCTTAAATTTTCATTATACTTTCTAATTGTGTGGCTGTTTCCTTCGTGCTGCTACCATTGTTGTATTTGCATGGCTTTCTCTGCACATTCTTGTGTAAAGTATTCTTACAAACGCCTGTTCTTAAAGTTACTTCTTGTCAGTCGAGGAAGACATTTGCAGAAACTGTTTTATTAGACATTTGCTCATAGCTACTATGAGAATGTGGGAATACACCAGCTTCAAAACGATAGTCAAATGTTTTAATAATAACCAGTTTGTGACAGCTTTAACATTCCGTTTTCTTAGTATAGGTAAGAGAGAGACAGCGATATAAAGAGAAAGAGACAGTAAGCATGACGACATTGTTTCAAAACTTTAATTGGGGGAGCTTATTCGCAGAAAAATAACTGCATACACTTCGTTTTTAATGAATATATTTTGAACATATGGGACTCCTTTGTTGTAATTAATGTCCTTCAACGTAAATTATATTGTGCGATGAATAAAATGCATGAAATGATGTTCAAATGAGCTCATGGTCCATAGAGCTTAGGGTTACCAGATAAGTATAAGGGAAAGCACCGAAAAAAATTTCCAGACAACTAACTCACCCTAATCGATAATCGAATGTGAGACACAGAGGTAGACACATTGAATTAAAGTCTTTTGACATATTTTTTAGAAAATCAGAAGTTTCGATAATTGTTTTATGTAGGATAGAATAGAATAGAATGCTACGGAGTGAATTCCACACGTCAAACAGACTTAATCTATTGTACCTATGGCACCTCCGGGAGGAAGGATGAGGCGAGAGGAGACAGAGCGCAGGATTCATGACAGTACAAAGGACCGGGTCCATACCATTTATCATTTTGAAGCTCCCCGGCATCCTACCCACTTAGGCTCTGAAGCAGACCACCAGGCCCGCTCGGACACCGGAGATGGAAGTTTTCCTAAGAGCATATTATCCTGCCATGCAACGCCAAGACACCCACCATTACTTCTACCCTGAAATAGACCACCAAATGAGAGATGATGTGAAATTATAATCGAAATTAAATGGTGTGACAAAACATTTTTGAGATGTAACTAATGTACCCAGCATTCGCCTAGTGACCCAAGAAAATCCCCGAAAAAAACCATGGGAATCAAATCGAGATCTCACTAATGCCAACCACAGACGAAGCCACTTGCACTATTCCGCTCGGTTGATGTATAAGTATAGTTTGCAATAGTACATTTTGAATATCTTCTTGTCGGATTTTTGAAAACCACTGAACGTAAACACATACCAAGTTTGATATATCACAGTGTTGTCATTTTTAGCAATGCTGGCCAGAGATAATCATATACTCATAGAATCTTGTTTTCTATAAATTCTCAAAATGTTTTGAGTTCTCAAAACGTAAATCTCGATATACAATTTTTGAGCGAATGTGATACTTTCACTGCATTATAGATGAATAGCAAACGCAATATAAATTCTGTTGTTGTATGTCAACGACATATTCACATATATTTAAATAAGTTTATTCTTATATCTAGTTACATTGTTTACCGTAAATGTTGATACAAATCAAATTTGCAAATAATATTGTAATAGGATCACAAGCTTTCAAGCATTTGGAATATAATGTCATCAAAAAAGAATATTTAAAAGTTCATTAATCTGGTTAAAACTCTAGATTTTCGAAGAATACTTCAGAGGCTATTAATATAAATGTCAGTATGCACTTTCTTTTGTTGTATTATAGACTATTGTATATGAAAACAAAATAATTCATTGATTTTTCTCAGGCAAAGCTTCCCAACCCTCTCTATGCCCCTTTACCAGTATTAGTTATGTTACTGTCACCAGTCACTGTTCGTCCTAAGCCCTGTACTCCGTGCTGGAGTTTTCCAGCTACCCTGTGTAGTGCGGTTGTTAATTAACTTTTTCTGTTAGTCAGCTTCCTGTAGGAATTTGGCCCTTTACAGCACTCACTCCTGCATGCATATGCACAAAATATTCTGTTTATTTACTCTTCATATCTGTTTTTCTTTCTCCGGTCTCTTATTTTATCATTATTCCTTACTTTGATATACTTCACTGTATAATTACTCATTTTCCTCTGCAGTTAACGTGCGGTAAATGTACCTCGACACCTGGAAGTTAAAAGTTTGAGGACTTTGTTATTAAGATAAAGGTTGGTAAGTTTCTTCTCACTGTGCGACACTTCTGTTGTGTTATGTCTTTGAAGAATCTACTGGCGTCAGCTATAGTGGTGAACTATGGGAACTGCCTCTCAGGGTATCCAAGGATGTGTTAATAGCAGTTAAGTTGGCTGACAAATTGAATAAACAAATGAGCTACTTGAATTGGTTGCTGACTGTTTAATATAACTACACTGTTTCTAAGTCCTGCACCGTGGCGTAGCAGGCTAAGGCAGCACGTCTTGGTCCCTGGTCACGGAAAGCGGCCTGGGCTCAATGCCACCAATGGGGTGCGGATTTTAGGTTCCGGTACCCTCTCAGCATCGTGAGGAAAGTGAGGAGGTTACGTTAGGTAAGTGGCCCTGGTCACGAAAACCAACGTTCTGGCTGGGGGATGCGGCGATGCTGACCAGATCTCCTCCCCGTTTCGGTTGGATGATCACCCACCTCTGCGATGCGTAAGTGGGCGTGAGGCCGGCAGTCAGGTTGGTGGGCCTTGGCCCTCTTAGGGGTGTCGCGTCAGTGGTTAACTTCTAACACTGTTTCTAAATTTTAGGACTTGTAACTCTAAGTGTTAAAGTATTATCTCCTAGGTTCTATTGTAGCTGCCGCTGAGTACACGCTAATCCAACACGGTCTTTAGGTATTACGGACTGCCAATAATCGAACACTAAAACACTTATATAATGTAATGATTGTAAGAATTAAGGTACAAAAGACACATTTTTTAAACATTAGTTACTGTTATCAACATAAATCTGACTAAACCACCAAAGTTTTTAATTATACTTTGTCACATCATAAACTTTTTTATGGATCTGAAACAGCCATCTGTTACAGGATTCGTATAATTCTAGGAATTACCCTTTTTATCTAATTTTCTGAACTATCATGCGTTAATTTCATGAAAAGCTAACCGAACCATGAGCTAATGGACTTCACTTATATGCTTTATATTCTGTGACTTACAACCCGTTTCTTTTCCTTAATACTTAAATTGTATGGCTAATAGCTTTATGCCCGCCTCGGTACCGTTGATGGTAGCGTGTCTGCCTCACGTTCAAGAGGTCCCGAGTTCAAATCTCGCTCAGAGTGAGTTACCTGGATAATGTTTTTTCAGGGTTTTCCCTTACCCTTCAAGACGAATGTCTGGTAATTCTAAGCTCCATGGACTCTGGACACATTTGAGCATCATTTCACCCAATTCATTCACCGTCCGATATGACTTAACGTTATAAGACGTAAATTAAGACAAACAAAAAAGCAACAACTTTATCTCATGACAAAATTATAACTACTGCTTCTTACATTAGGTATAGATATTCACTTATGTAGACAGTTCACTACAATTATTCATCTCTCTATGGTTTGTTCATGAAATTAGTAAACTTAAGAGGTAATATTTACAGTATCAAATTCCTAGTTACCGAATACAATGATTTGTAGTTGAATAAATAGCCACATCTTCCATACTCACCGCACTTGAAAAACACAGTGATTTTCTCGACCTTTATAATATGGTACGCATTGGGAATCAATAAACATTTGCGATGATAGTTACCAAGGTAACGGATGTAGTAGATAATTGCTCCCTTGGAGGAACTCCGCTCAGTACAACATCACTGGTTGTTGCCAGCGCCACTTCCGGATTACTGGCAGGCAATTATACCTTCCATTATTGAAGCTATAGCCGGGTCATCGTAAAGTGTCGAGATCATCTCACTTGGGTAAGCACTCAAACTATTAAACCCAAATCCTGGCTTAGACCTTCATTAAGTACATGTTGGAATTCGACGAAAGCATCCTTCTAATACCTAAGTAAAATATAATTATAGAGGAAGAAAAAAGAAAGTCTGATAAGACAGTATGACTCAAACGTCTGCCCTAGTATACGATACTCTTGATGTCGTCTTCAATAACTCATGTTAACAAAAGGTATTGAATTATCAATCTTTCTTATAATTGAAATAATTAAGAAACAAATAAATTGTAATCAGTTTTGACCTGATAGAAAGGTCTGTCATTAGCAGTGATGATGTGACTTCGTACCACGTTGGGACGACATTTGCAACAGGAATTTAGTTCAGGAGATGAATTTTCATCTCACCATTCTTTTGATGAAGCCACTTGAAGCCGTTTGAAGTTTCTGTTGAAAATATCTTTGATAAGACCTAACTCTTATTGCCCCGGAAGCTAGCTTGGAGTTTCTTCTCAGACGTTCGGTTTCGAAAGGATGTCGTAGCTCTATAGATTTTCCAGGATTGGATAGTGGAAAATAAATGAATTCATATAATTTATAATCTTCTGATAATGATTGTATTGATGTATAAAACTAACACCTTGATATAGTATGATGGATAGAGTCAACATGAAAAATTCAATGCCATGGCCGGGATTTGAACCACGGATCTCCTGGTTTCCGTCCAGTCGCTCTTAACCTTTGAGTTAATTTCCATCAATTAACTAAAACCTTGATATAGTAGTTTTAAAATAAACTACAGTTGAACAATAACTTTGCCGAATGATTTAACGTCATTTCACTTATCTATCCAGACATCTAAGTTCCACGAAGTCCAAGCGTCTGTCTAATGATCTCATCCCCTCTAGGGACTATCGTCGACATAGAACGATTTTTCAGAAAATTCACTAGATACCGTTTCGGTTCTTTGGTGGTGCTTCGGTACTTTTTATTTTATTTTAAAATCACAAAATATTATTGACGCAAGTGTAGCATTTCAAAGCCCGAGAAACTGCTAGGAAAGTGGTACCTGCACAGCAACATTAAGCAAGAAAATGAGCGTGTGTCAAATTCATGACAGTTAACAGTTGCCAACAAGAAATCCCTACATATTTCAAAGACGATTTGTCACATACTCTTTCTAGTGCACTGCATTACTGGAAAGAAAATTTAAAATTTCCAGAACTAAAAAAAGCCGTTTAATACGAGGGCTGTTCAATAAAGAATGATCATAATTTTTTACGGTCATAATTTTTCGCGCTAAAATTCAATCTTATTATACCCTGTTAGCTTAATGTGACACAAACACGCCATACTAGCTTTATTCTTGGTACTACTGGTTCGCACTCGTGAGAAACAGGCAAGTTTAGACATGCTCAGTATCGCCTACCACTGCAATTGAGGTAACACGCGAGGAACAATATGCTGATTTAAAATTCTGCTTTCGTCTCAACAAATCTTCAGTTGAGGCCTACACCATGTTACAGGGGCCCTATGGAGAGTCTTTTCTTCCCTACAGCACAGCTCAAAGGTGGCTTAAAATGTTTAAATAGGAGAGACAATTAGTTTCAAAGGAAGGTGGACCCGGTGCTCCAATTACTGCTCTTTCCCAAGAAAACATCAAAACTGCTGCTTCCATTGTGAGAGAGGATCGACGAATTACCTTAAGATCACTTTCTGAAATACTGAACATTTCATTGGGTGCCCCCCACACGTTGGTGACAGAAACATTACACATGAGACGTGTTTGTGCGCGATGAGTCCCTAGACTGTTGATTCCCGAACAAAAGTTCATTCGCATGCAGGTCTGCATGCAGTTAAAGTTGATGTTAGAGGAAGATCCGGAGATCTTTCAAACGTAATCACTGCTGATGAAACTTGGCTACATCATTTTGATCCTGAGAGCAAAAAGCAAAGCTCAGTATGGAAATGTCCTTCATAACCAACCCCCCAAAAGCAAAAGTGTCTGCTTCTTCTGGGAAAGTTATGGTCATCTCATTCTTTGATATTCATGGAATGGTTTATCAGCATGTTGTACCTGCACACACATCAATAACTGAACAATACTACAGGATGTCCTGAAAACATTGCAAGTCCATATCAGGTGCAAAAGACCACATTTCCATGAAGCAAGCTGGATGCTGCACCACGATAATGCGCGGCCACATGTCAATTCTGTTGCTGAATATGTTACAAAAATCAACGTGAAGTGCATCCCTCACCCTCCCTATTGTCGAGATTTAGCCCCATGTGACTTTTTTCTATTCCATAACTTGAATAAACGCCTACGTGGGAGGCATTATTCATCATCAGAAGCAGTGGTGAAGGCTGCGGAGGCGATTTTGAAGGATGTTTGAAAAATGATTTCCAGCATGTCTTTGAAGACTGGCAGAAACTTTGGAACAAGTGCATCGCATTCAGGGGAGACTATTTCGAGATGGACCATTAAAATTATGAGGATGAGTAAAGGTGCGTTGTCAAAAAAAATGTTGTGATCATTCTTTATTGAACAGCCCTCGTATATGTGCATTCCACCTGAAATCGTTGTCTCTGAAAGACTATTTAGCACAGAACGACTCATATGTGAGAGAAAAAGAAGTAGACTTGACCCCGAAAGGGTGAAAATGCTAGTATTTTGTGAACGAAAACTTATAAAAGTATACCGTTTGGCTTTTAAATGTCTAATGTAGAGTTGAATAATAAGAACACTGATATCTTTAAGTTCTGTCTCATTAAATATATGCACCTATTTAATTTTACTGATATCACACAGCTCTCCCAATATATTTTGTGTAGAAACTAGAAGTAGATATGACGGTATCGAGTGTGGAAGTATCGGGTATCGAGAATCAGATATCGAGAATCGGGTATCGAGAATCGGATATCGAGAATCGTATATCGAGGAAAACTGGTATCGACCCATCCCTGTAATAAACCTATAAAATTTCCGTGTTGAGGACAATTAAAACCCATGTCCTTCTTTAGACAAGTCCAGTGAAGTCAAGACAGCTGTATAACAGAGAAGGTTTAGTTTGGAAATTGAGGATGAAAGGGGTAAGTGGAAAATACATAAAATAAATGGAGAAAATCAGGAAGGGGCGATGTTTTGCATAAGGTGGGAAAAATGTAATTACAGAGATGACAGAACAAAAAATAGGTCTAAGAGGAGGATGCAAAATGAGTCCAATTTTATTAAACTATTTATAAATGAGATAATATAAAAGGTTAAAGAAGGAAATCAGCACTGGCCGGTAATAGCAAACAAAGAAATTCCTGGACTGCTATATGCGGATGACTTAATGGTATGATCTATAACGAGAGTAGGATTGTAGAAGGCAATAAATGAAGTACAGAAATTCTGTGAAGAGTGGGGAATAAAAATAAACAGAAATAAGTAGAAAGTTATGGTCCTCAAGAAAGGAGTTAAACTAAAAAAAGATATGAAAAGTGGGTACTAAATGGTAAAAGGGTAGAAGTGGTCAGTGAATTTGAATACTTAGGAGTGAGGTTGAATAACAATGGAAAGTGGGGAGCACACAGGAGAAAAATTGAAGCAAAAGGAAGGGCGGCAATGAATGAAATAAGAATTTGCAAATATAAACTAGAAATGACAACCAAATGGTTAGGAAGAATGTACGAAGCACTAGTTAAATCCAAAATGTTGTATGCAATGGAGATCTGGTGTGGGGGCACAGAGGTAAACAAAATGGTGGACCAAAACTACAGAAGGTTTTGTAAAGAGCTACTAGGTTTACCAAGATCAGCACCTAGGGAAGTAGCTTTAGTATAATTTGGAAAGACAAGAATAAATGGAATAATAATGGGAAGAATAATAACATTTTGGTATACGTGTTTGGGCAAATAAGAAGGGGAAATTGTTAAATTATACATGAGACAGCAAAAACTATTAGTGAACTCAAATATTTAGTGGGCAGAGTTAGGAGGCGTTATGGAAAAAAATAGGAATGGGAGATATATGGGGATTAGAGGAAAGGAGTACGAGCGATGTGGGTAAATTGGTAAAATGCAGAATAGAAGATATAGAAATACAGGAAATATGGGGAAGTATAGAAAATATGAAATCATAACAATTTTACAAACAAAAGAAGGAAATTGGGGACGAGAAGCATATGTAGATTACTGCAATAGGCAATAGAGAGGGAAGGGTTATCTTGGATGAGAACAGGAACAATTTTCTAAGAGGGATAAGAGGTAGGGAAAAGGGAATTTGTGAATTGTGTGGGGGAAAAGAAAGCATAGTACACTATGCAACAGAATGTGAGGAGGTTGAAATATGGAGAAAAAAGGTTTGGGAGGGAAAATGGGAGAAAGTAGAGAAGAGGATAGTAACTATAAAAATGTTAACGGGAAGGGAGGAAAGGAAGGTAAGAAGTATTGGTGAGTTTTTGCAGAAAGTGAAAGAAAAATGGGCCAGAAATGTAAATAATATAAGATAGGAAGATGAGGGGGAAGATCGGGACTGATTAAGTACCAAGGAGGCATGGAGTTTTAGAGTTACCTGGCAGAGCAGAAGACCAGGGTGTCATGCAAGCCATGGTAGCAACAAGGTAGAGACAAATAAATGCAGTCAAAAGTTGTATTCCCCTGTATTATAACTATAAGAAAATGAGTAATAGAAACACTTCTAGAAAAACTATAAATTTATTAGGATTAATATGCAAGAGGTAGTAGAGAAAGTCACGTGAGTGTAACATAGACACCTGAAGCCAGATGTGACCTTGAAGCAGAAAGACTGTTGGTATTGCGCCGCCGTTAAGTTGTCAAAGGAACGGCCATTGTACCGACCTTATCACCCCATTTCCTGCTAACGGTCCTTTTGTTCTTATCTGTGCAGTCCGCTATGGACACTTTAATGTGACTTGCCAACTCGCCCTTCCCATATTTCTGGAGCCCACACCACACACGCCTCTCGGGCACCATTCCCTTCACACTCCACTGAAGTTCTTTAACTTTCCGTCCACCCATCAGTCTTCCCTTCATGACCGAGGTTTTAATTGGCTTCACGCCGCTTATTACGTAGAGAATGTTCTGCAGTCCGCCAAACAATTTGGTATCGAGACAAACTTACCATTTATACGAAAACATGTTCTATATTGCTGCATTTTTAAAATAGCTTCAACGACTTGGTTTAAAATATATGGATGACAAGTAAAATATAACTCTTAAATTTTCTAGGAAGAACATGTGATTTTTGGAGCCAATTTTATGACTATTACAAGTACTGTATACATTAGCACACCCGTGACACTAATGATACAGGAAAAGTTAAAAAAAAAAATGAAGAGCAGGTTAGAAAAGAAGTGTTTTGAGTCTAGTCTTTGAATATCACCCTGACATTTGCCAGTTATGAAGACTGACAAAAACAAAAAGATATTAATACATTTGTGGAGCAAAGTTCTGTCCAGATTTCATCTGCGCCTCTTCTTTACAGGAGTTGATTAAGGTGAAACATAACAATAACTACATACGAGGAGATGTTGTAAATGATGTTCTCGCAGCAGCACGGCGGGCGTTGCGGTGTTTTTTCCCGCTCCACGTAGTGAAGAAATATGTAGCCGAGATGTTTTCCCGGTTCCTGGTTGGGATAATCCAACGACGGTGTAGATAACGGTATGAAGGTATCCTCCCAAATATGAATGTTTCACTCTGGTTTTTTGCTCGGTTCCTAGCTGCTCCAATCGGAGTATGAGAACTCTGTTAACACAGCTGTTGTCATGAGCGAAGGAATTAACCTTTTAAATACATTTCGAAATAAATCACTATTGTTTAATTTTAATATTTCAAACTTTTAATTAAATGTAAGTGCTTTATATAATTTTCCGTACAAAAATTCAAGAGGAATTGTATGACTTTATTACAGTCTTCGGGAAAATCATGTTGAATTGTACGTCCGTTACCTTCGATGTTCGCAAATCAAAAGACGCTATCTTTTCTATCTACTTATCCAAGATTATTTATTTTTCTCCTTTCGTTGCTATAACTACAAAACAACCTCTTTCTCACTGGTCCACGTCAATTATAATAACCAATACCAACACATTGCATCATATAATTTTCACATCGCATCATATTATATCCCTCTGAATTTCACACTTTCATTCCTTACGCATATTAATTTTTCCATGCCAATCTCTAAACTATTATTAAACTCATTTAAATATTTGCAGTTTTTGAAGGCTAAATTAAAACAAATGTTACAGCTTTTATAAGCATAGTTTGTAGAAGTTTGAGAAGAGAATTTCAATGAGTATACTATTTATAATACTTAAAAATAATATGAAACATTTTCGGAGGCAGTAATTACAATAAGCATATTTGTTGGTGTATCTTATTTCGGGTACAACTTCTCAATGAAAACAATTTGTAATAACCAGACATCGGAGCCCGTACACCTTTAAAGAGATATGAAGATTACGAGTCTCGCAGTGTATAAGTGCTGACGTCAGTCTCGGGGACACACGCAGGGATAACCCGGTTCGCAACGCATAGCTTTAGTTTCATTACAACTACTGCTCGTCAGGCAGGTAGATCTGCCTTTCAGGGAATGCAAGGTGTTTGACATATTTTGTTAATAGCATTACTTTCACAACAATTACTGGACAATCTACATTTTATAAATCAAAAGTTTTGGATATTACCAACAACCATTAAACAGCTGGAAGAATGTACTTTCGAGCTGTCTAAAAACAGCCGAGGTGGTGTCTGCTAAAATTAGCAAAACAGAGAATGCAACAACTACCAAACGAACAAAAACTGAATTGTACAGTATTCAACACAAAAATATTGGATTTTCAGTGCTGCGTAATATAAGAAATAAACTGAGCCTCCGACAAACAAATGAAAATGATTTGTACCACTCATATGCACCATTAACGTCATCTGACATTGAAAGAACTTTCTTTTAAGATTTTTATATTGTTTCACGTTCGACAATTTACGAATGTATATGTTATTCACTGTAATTTCTGCATCGAAATCAAAGAAAAGGATGACATGTTGTAACGTAGGTTAAACTTTGTCTCCGTACCGGATTGTACACACACAGCGCTTCGGTTGACACAGACGTTTGTTGGTGTCGCACCTAATCTTCTATAGTACCTGTGCGCGTACACTGATTGCTAAGGTGTACCGGATCCGATGTCTAACGAGTCTAAAAATCATTAATTTATGAGATAGAAGACAAAATTGTAGTGGCTTCATCCTGCTTTGATGGCTACCGTAAATCTGGTTTGAGTATATCGTACGCGGTTTCAAATATCTGCGGTGTTCAATATTTGGTCAAGTCTAACGTCAAAAATTTCCATATCCGATACAGAAGTCATATCTCCTCACAAAAAACTGTATTGTTTCAACTCATTAGATCGAGCAGGCCATGCAATAAATCCTCCATATAGGCGGAAATTTCCCATGCAAGGAATTGCTACTAGTGACCGAAATGAACTGGCGCACCTCCGTATAAAAGCATCGTTCGTGGTTTGAGTTCCAGAAGCTTATCATAAATTAAATGATTCAACTAGCTCCGAGAAACTGTGATACATATCTGAACACAGACGGGAGAAAGAAATAGGGACAATAAAGTGGTCATTATTCCACTCCAAACATTTAGGCAGAGCCTCTGCCGATACCTGTCCTGCAAGGGAGTTTACATAGAAGAAGTTGTGAGTATTATTGAAATTGAAATGAATATGTCGAGTGAATTCACCAAGTGCATTTTAAGAAATCAATTAACATAGGCAATTCTGTAACACGTGACGGCAGAAGTTAATTACTGATTCAAAGTCAGCCACATTTAATTCTTACGGCTACAGAAGCTATCACGCAAAGCTTTCCAAATATATAACGCCTTCCCTTATTTTAATGCATATTGTGCTATGAGATGAGTACAAACAACTCGATATTCACGGTCAATGCTTCGTACTTCTCTTGGTTTTCCAATATCCGAAAGACTCCTTTCAAATGAGTCCTCTCAAGTGGAAAAACGTGTCTAAAACTGGATGTGGCGCGAACGCCCCGAATCCAGACAGCTCCCGTTTGTTAAATATCATCAAAGCAACCGTGTTCTCTCAGGAAATTTATTTCTAAATGGTGTAATTATAAACGTGCGGCTTGGCTTTGTGAACGAAGAAAATTCATTAGATTCAGAGAGATTTGCAATACAAAGACGCACAGAAAAAAACACACACACACAAAAAGTTCCGCCCTACAAAGCAGAAGGGCGGTGTCGCATGAAATATACAGCGACGGTGCATTGTAAATAAACCACTACTTTACTAACTAAGGGAGGTCTTGTGCGTTTGTCTTCAACTAATGCCTTTCCTTGTATCCAGAAACAGGTTGTTAACTTTTAAAACAAAGCCACACAATATTGATGATTCTTGATGATACTGCCGACCTAGCGAAACTCCGAAACGCCGAGTACCCACATGGGGAATTTATAAACCAGCCTCACGCGGTAACGTGATAGGCTCGTGGTTTTGTTATGTGATCCTGAGGTCACAAGTTCAAATCCGACCCAGACCAGTGGTTTCTAAGTGGCTTAAAGGCGACGGTACCGTAACGGTAGATTTATTGTTATTATCCCTGATCCTCATTATCAAACAAAATATTTATTTCTTGCTTTCGGAGATCCTGGCTACGATTTTTCTTAACCGCATACTCTGACCTTTAGTCTTCACTGATCGATGGGCTAACACTGCTTTGGTTTCTATTACGATTTTCATTCCATTGTTTTCCTAACATTTTTACTCATCTTTCAGCTATGGTTTGTGGTTTCGTGAAAGATTGCATGCGGAAAATGCTACAGATGTTTCCTCATAGGAAATAGTGGACACTAGAGGACTGTCGATACATGTGGGCAACTATAGCAATGGGACGGTTTCTCAACGCCAGAACCTTAGGGACTTGCCCACGTCTCTGTGTCCTGTGACCTCCCGTAATACCTTTACTTCATCCCCTGTGGTTGCCATAATAGACTTATGTATACCTCTCAGCGTTCGAGATGTGACCCTTTGTTGTATAGCTTGTAACGTTCATAGGAATTTATCCACCTGCTGCTTTATAGTTTGCAGAAGTAGCTTAATTACAAATATACTTGATGATACAAAGGTGACTTAGGGAGCTGAAGTAACAATATTGGGTAACAAATGAACGACAACTCAACACGTAAAAGCACAAATTATTATATAACTTGAACTTAACGACAGTCAGTACCTTACACATAGTTTATTCTACATAACAGTAGTCTTATGTTTTGCCATTTATATGAACTGAACTTATCTCTGCACTCTTACACAAACTATTGTTAGAAATGTTATTTTTATACATATTTATTAGTAATTGAGGTATATCTTCATTGCACGTCTCAGTTAGTTATAAGATGAATATGGCAAGCTAAAGCAATAGTCCGAATTTTATAAAGCAAATCGATTTGACATTTGATACTCCTCGTATGACTCCAAGAAGAAAGAAATAGGAAAATGCAGTATATAGAAGGTTATGTGAAGATATTATACATCAGGAATTTTAATTAACATCATTATAATAGCAAAGTATTTTTGATGTAAACGATGCTTTTAATGAAGAAATTTTAGTGTTCAATTTTGGAAGATTCTAAACTTATATAAAAGCTTTGCTATGTGTGAACATATTCCTGCTGTTAACGATAAATGTTAAAGTACTTTTGATGATCTTAGGGACGTTCAGAAGTGTTTTTGCAGTGTAAACCTAACATCGAATGCAATAGTGTCTCTATTGATAAATATTTTATTTAGATGCCAATCTGGAAAAGGCAGGGTTTATGGATGGAGGTATTTTAAACCTAAATATATCCACAAAGAAAACGTAGATAAAGGTACATCGAGGAAAATATCCTGTATGATCAAAAATAAGCATGGAAAATAAATGCCTGCAACAGCTCTCGAATTTCAGCTATTCGGGCTATGATGTAAGCTTTGACTTAGACAAAGACATAGAAAACAAAATAAATAAATTTCAGCAGATATATGGAACTATAGGAAGAACTTTGAAAAACAAAGTAAGGAAAGGAAAAAAGTTAAAATTTTATAAAACGATAACAGTTCCAGGGTATGTATGAAAGTGAGTTCTGGATATTAAAAGAAAGAGATAAAAGCAAGATACAGGCAGCAGAAATGAAGTTCTTAAGAAGAGTTAAAGAATGTACTGGACGAGATTTAATAAGAAACGAAACTATTCGAGAGGAACTAGGCATATATAAATTAAAGGACAAAATAGAAGAAAATATACAGTATTATAAAGAACATATTAATGGAATGGACGAAGCAGATTACCGGTTTTAATAATAAGATATAATCCTCGTGGATGAAGAGATGTAGGAAGCCCTATAAGAAGATGGGAATAACTGATAGAATGTGAAGACGAAACACGCAGAAATTCGTAATCCCTGAAATGAAGAAGAAGAAGAACGTTTATTATTGAAAGGTGGCATATTTGTTATTTAACTGCTTTATATACATTGTTCATACAAACTCATTCTCTCGGAGATTTTTTATAAAACATTTTTTTAAAATGTGGAGCATCATACCCTGCGAAATTTCGATTTACTTCTTAATTTAATGTATTTATTTTTACTTCATAGAGAAATTAGCAACGATAAATATTTATGGAACACGACTTAAAGTTAAATTGAAGTATGGAAATGGTATAAACCTTTAGAAAATTAGTAGTTTTCAGCGTTATATTGCCTTACAGGATGTCACACTCAAACATGAAATATGGTATTCGTTAAAATATTATTATTCAAAATTATAAATGCATTTTACCTTCTCTGCTACATACTTTATGTAGGAGGTTAATGCATCCCACCTAAGTCGTTATTCATTTCTATTTTCCTTGCAGTATAAAACAGCGGAATGTCAAGCACTTGGCCCGCTTTTTTTTAAAAAATTGACTACCATTTAAGTTAACTGAATTCATATTGTGCATACAGGGAAATATGTCACAAAGCACTTCTAAAAACTTCGACATCAGCAAATGAAAGAGTATAAGAGTTCGCGTGTGGATTAGTAAGTAAAATAATTAAACAAAAAAGCAAGTTCGACTAAAGCAAATTTTGGATATAAGCTCAGTATCTTAAAAAGTGTAAAGCAAAGGAATTCCTCCATTGCAATTATGGAAACCTTCTTAGACATTTTTTTTTCAAAATTAACTAACAATTTTGATTAAAATTCCACAAGTTTAAGATTGTTACAGATAAACAAAAGTAGATAACGTATATCGATCTTTCTAGGAATGGAATTTGAAGTCCTGATCGTTCATGATCAGCTTGTGGCGTTTTTTCCTCCACTCGCTGGAGGTAGGAAGCACGCCGACTGTTTGGAAGATCCAGGTCAATATTTGATTAAATAAGGGTCATGAGATCTGTTCTCAGGTGTAGATTTTTGGTGACAGAAATAAAATTTTATATGACTCCGATTTCGTAATATATTATGTAATTGTATAATATGGATTACAATTCACTCGAACTTTCTTTCTTAATCAGTCACTGTAACTTACCTCCAACACATTGATAAATCCTTATTTTTAAGTTAATATTTGTGGCGATATAATAGGCCGTCTCGTTTCTCGATGATTAATCAGCCCCAAAGTTGGGAGCGATCTTTGTGACCGTCCCTCTTAATCATTGCAAGTCGAATTGTTTCTTGATGACTGAGTTTGATATATTATTTAATTTGATGGTATAATCTAACGTCCACTCGTCACTATTACGAATACCGAATAACTATTTTTGAAGGTTATTAACTTTCCTTACAATTATATTCACCGCAACATTTTTTATCGTCATGAAACCCGACTGAAGAACCTATCTCAAGATTATTGATTTTCCGTAACTATCGTTACTCCTCTATTAATTTTGTGATTGGCCGATGTACTGCTACGTCACCGCATTACGTAATACAATTATTACTACGACTAATCACAAAATTACACATATATTTGTTTTTAATATTTTAATTACATGACCTACTAAGTCATATGAGAAAACAATATTCATATAAAAAGTTCTAACTAAAACATATCGTTACAAGCTCTTCACGCTTTACGTTCTGAAGATGTGGAAAGACAAAATTTGTTATTTTAGCTTATTTAACTTTATGAGTTACGTGTGTAATAGGCATTAAAAAGTGCTTCTTTCTACTGAGATGTCTCTTTATTGGGGTTGACGTTCCTTTGTGTAACCTAAATCCACATGAGGCTATTGGATTTACTTCCCTTCCGAAGGAAACAGTGGTAAGAACTTCTACACCTTTAAAGTCACTCACCGGCGAGTTTGCATCCGCGGTCCCAGGAGTTAGAAGCTTGCATGTTACCTCTAACCACAAAGTAGACCATCTTTCGTAGTTCACAGTGGGCCCTTTAGCCTTTGCTTGACTCTTGAGAAGAACGAATAAAGTTAAAACCCAAGGAACGACCAATGAAGAAGATGAACAGGCCTCTTAACGATTCCAGAAGCAGCACATCTTGTCGCCGGCCAGCTCTGCTATGCCCTGAACCACTTGCAGTCATGTGGTAATCAAAACAGCTTCCAGCAGTCTTACCAAACGCCAGGAAAGAATCTTTTCATGACTGAAAATTTACCGTCCTTGCGCAACATACCAACCACCGTCGCCTTATCTTGCAACTCATAAACAGATGAAAGCAAACGATTGGTACATGAAATTCATGAGAAATTTTGAATCACCTTTCCGCCACCGGAAAAGCAATGAAAGGTACAATGATCATGTGGGAATCAAACCGGTGACCTGCCAAATGTGGGCTCACACGTTACCACTCTGTTAGTTTCGTTATCATACACAAACCTAATTTCTGTGGTACCCAATCTCGGCAAATAAAAGTGCCCCATTGCAAATGCTAATGGTATGTTTACGAGATTTGAAATGAAATCAGAATCACCGCTGACGGAATGTTATATTCTTGTAGACTGGAGGGGGGGGCAGTTGTAATTTTCATGTTTGTCCCGGTGTGTAATGTAAACAGCGCTATGTTTACACGTGGAAATTGGCCCCATACACCAGGTGGTATTTGTTAATGAAAGCTGTCCCCGCTTCACCCTATCACGGTTTTATAAGCTTCAGAAAACATCACAGTCAAATGGATTTATTTTTTTACTGTATTTTCTCCTCTGAAATAAAACGGCACAAAAAACTGCTTCATATCGAATCACCATTTTTGGCATGCGCCGAGAAGGACTCCTGGAAACGTTTCAAATGACTACCATTAAAAAGTTGTGTAATTTATTACCCAATTTTAGAACCTTAATGTTCTTAAAACTTTAAGAAACAAGGCTAACACAGGAACCCAAAAAGTATTGGCTGTGAAGAAGGGTTTGCTTACTCTTGTGACAGTAATGTATCGATATGGAGTCGTGGAAGGAGTACTACAGTAAAATTACAATATATTACTAATATTTCCAAATCAAATTCAAATAAATCGCTAAGATTTTGAGTAGGAGTTTGCATAGTTTGGGCCTGCATCTTAAATTAGTTTCAAACTCCTAGTTGGGTATGTTTTACCAGAAATACCAACATAATTGCAGTGAAGTTAATAAAACGGCGCCAGAAATTAGTAGTTTCTTTTAGTTAAACTCAATTAAACTCTCTATAGCATATAATCTAAATAATTTATAAAATGTTTCGGTATTGGACAAGCATGGTTCAATAAATAAGGTAAATGGCAATTCTGGCGGTATTTATCGCCGAAAACAGTATCAAAGTCACAGAAATATAAACACAGAAATATAAATTTGCAGCAAAAAACAATAACATCTATGCTATGTGGTGAATGGTGTGCAGTAGAAAAATAGTCCGAAAAGGCAAAGAAAACCTTGCGACGGAAAAGAAGATTGCTACCTCTCCGAAACAAGAGGGAGAATAAGAAATCGTTGGAGTTATTTTAAGAAGCATCTATGTGTTATTTGAGTACATAGTAACGTGATATAGAGAAAGGCATTCAGTAGTAGTCAAAGAAGAGGTCACACTTGGACGCTATCAGAAGAGAAGGAAATGTGTCCAAAATATTGTTGAGTATAAGGTCTGAGCTAATTTTGGAAAGAACCCTAATTATTGGAATTTAAAATGTCATTTCCTGTATTGCATGTTTGAATACGTCTGTGTGAGTCAGTTGGTTCACATCGATAGATGAAGAGATAGTCATGGAACTGTAGGATACCTCCTGATTTGTCAACAAAACAAATGAAAATTGAGGTAACTCATGTAAACAGTAACTGCACAAGATGCTGCAATACTAGGAAGCAAGAAGCAAGAAGGGCCAAGCAGGAAGTATGAATTTGGCATGGGAACTACCAGAACGCCCGCATGATTGTGACTTTTCGATTAACGATCATTTTGGTGGGATCCCTATTTAAATGCTATAAGTCGGTACGGGAGAGGGTTTTTGGGATGAGTTTAACTGAAGCGACGGTTTAAGTCTGTCAGGTCTGAAGGCTGTTGCCGTCTGTTCTACCCGAAACAAGAAGACGATCAACTCTAGACTACATTCTTCATATAGCCGTTAGCCCGCCTCGATAGCGTAGATGGCAGCATGTCTGCCTCACGTGCAAGGGGTCACGAGTTCGAATCTCGGTCAGGGGAGTCGGTCTGGGTAAGGTTTTCTCTGGGGGTTTTCCTTATCGTTACAGACAAATGTCGGGTATCTCTAAGCTCCATGGTCCCTGGACATATTTGAGCATCATTTAACCCATTTCATTCACCGTCCGATATGACTTAACGTTGGAGGACGTAAAATTGTACTGTTCATCATATTATAATTTATATAATATTTCAATTGCACCTCTGATCTCTTCAAGATGAGGGAGTGCCTTGATTTGCTCTATCGAAATATACAATATATTTGTTAATGTGTTAACATATTAGGTGTTTCATTAAACCTTCTCATGTCCTCAACCTATACCAATTAGCTCTTATTTTCCCAATCCTTCCATTAGCTACGTTCCTAGTTGTGACTTAGAATAGTAAGTCCTTCATCTCCCTTACAACCCTGGTTGCAACAATATTCTACATGGAATATTCTGGTGGATTGCGAATATCCTAATAGATGGGTCTGCTTGATATCTTATGCACGTCTAAGTATACATTTTTAATTTACGTCCTCCTACGTAACTGGACAATGAATGAAATGAGTGAAGTGATGTCAAATGAGCCCAGAGTCTATAGAGCTTAGAGGTACCGACATTCGTCTTTCAGGATAAGGGAAAACTTCGAAAAATTAACATATCAAAGTAAGACATCCTCACCATGATTCGAACTCGGGATCTCTTGAAAGTGAGGTGGACCCTCACACTACCAAGACGGACTAAGTATGCATTCTATGCCCTAGAACCTATAATTTAATTCCTGCATTTCCTTCATGAAAAGATATGATTTCTATAACTGAGAAACTTGTCATATATCTACAACAAACATAGAAGTCCATTTTATTAATGGACATTATCATAGGTACATATTAATGGAGACTTAATGATTATTGTCCCTGCATTATTGTTATACACAGCCGATGATTATTACCGTTGTTACCTGCCGAGTAATTTTAAACACGACAATGAACACTGGCCAGGTCTGGGGCTATCCTTTGTTTGGCTCTGAGAGCCTGTGAGGAATACGGAACATAAACAAGCCTCAACAATGCTGTGTTATTGCAGGGGGGTGTGAAAGTGGTAGGGGGCGGATAAAGGGAAGCTACAGTGCCATTGTTACCCTGGTGTTAAATGTTCGCCATGTGTTTTCGGCTTTAACACAGGAGAACCCATCAAAGTAAATCCTCAAGTCAGTGCTATGAGATATACTGAGCCTTAAAAATGTAGTTTCTTCCTTTGCTACTGTCTTACTTTACTAGCTCTAACGTTACAAGGCTTCCTGTTTAAACTTTGAGTACTTACACTGTAAGCTTTCTGTGCAGTATTATAAATTGTAATTTCTCCTTTACAATGTAAGAAGATACTAAAAATAGTCAACGGATTATTAAAAAAATACTTTTCTCCTTGTAGTTATGGAAGGAAATTAGAAATAATTAACGTGAGTTGACCATCACAAATACAGAACTTTATTTCAAGTAAAAATATATAAATTTCGATAAAGTCTGACGGGTTGCACTCACATCACCTTCTCTAACCACTCTTATGATACTAAGATAGTAGTACTTCTGCCTCACTTTCAAGAGGTCCCGAGTTCGAATCTTGGTCAGGTTTAGTTGTACAGACAAACTTATTTCCAGAGTTTTCCTTTATCCTGAAATATGAATGTCCGGTACTCTAAGTTCTATGGGCCCTGGGCTAACTTGAGCTAACTTAACTTATTCAATTCATCATCCGATTAGAATTAACGTTGGAGGGCGTAAATTAAAGAGATGGCACTCTGATTTGTACAGATAGTTTTCTTACATACTTTAAGGTTTAAGAAAATAGGGTAGTACACTAGACTTAAGGGACATATCTAAGAGACAATTACTATGTGATGGCTTTGAAATTATACTCTATTTGCAAGAACTGCAAATGGGAAAACGAATAAATACGTCTCTGCATTTGAGTTAGGGAAGAATCATCAAGAATACAACTTCACAGGCTATTTCCTAAAATTCTGTTTTCATTTGTCACCAAATATCTTAAACATATGATAGTTCAAACAAAACTGTTAGGGCTACTTTTGAGGAACTTATGTTTTCCACGTAAAAGACATTTTTGGGTAAGAATTTCGGTTTATTGATTTGTAATGATAGGTTTTCTCTCGTTATTCAACTGTTTAGCATAAGGTGCTAACTGAAAAGCAAGCTTTTATATGAGGATTGTTGGATAGTTTTAGCATTCATAAACCTGTCTGCACATACATAAAGTTTTAAAATAAAGGCTATTTAGAAGGTTGACATTGTTTCACCAGCAGTATTTGATATCTAATTGCAATTATAAACCATCTTTCACTGCCGTTTTTAAAACTCTGTTAATACAAGTCTATCTGTGTATACTCCTTGCAATAAAATGTAGGTATTTGGTTCTTGTTCAATCTATGTGGAGTGCATTTTTTGTGAAGTAACAACCACTACTCCATGATTTTCTTAACTAATAGTCAAATACTTTTACGTCATTAGGAAGTTTTATAGCTCCAGTATGTTAATATACGTAAATTTTATTTAATTTGTTATAATTTTAAAATGCACAGAATATTACTATATTTTCCAAATTAGTTTTACTTGATTTTTACAGAGCTCAAATGCCCATTTACAGCCACAAAGTTATCTAATTTTGCAGCATACCTTGTAAGCGGCTTAGGTTAGAATTTCCGCATGATCTCTACCTTATCGGAAATCAAAACAAGAAAACATGATATCCAAATTTAGTAAATGGTAGCTGAGCGGTTAACTCCCACAGCTTCTGCAGTGTAACGTGTGTTTATTCTGCATGGAATTTCCAATACCGCGCAGAGTTAGCGCCCTGGTGTATAGATTTCCCGCATACAGCAAAGGTGAAGTAGATGCCTATACGGCAGGCGAATGGGAGGGCGATACCTACATAAGAGCTGTTATACTGACTTTTGATTATAATTGTGAAGATAATTATGTAAATAAGTAGTATTAGAATATTATTAGATTATTTAAAGATTTTATCTCTTCAAAACGTTGAAGATCACAGAGAACTATTGAAATTTAACTGTTGTCTTAGGTACAGAGTGCAATAATTGGTATATTTACTTACATAATTTCACTACCAATTTTTGTATTACTTTAAAATGCAATAAAATGTAATTATCTTAAGTTTCAACCAATTATAGAGTGTTAGAAGCCCATGGCAATTATCTAATGACACACAAATGAACTATAATATTTTTAGTTCAAAAGAAAATAACAAAGAGCTCCTGTGATAATAAATATTGATATTTTGTTGAAATTTCGAGATCTTTATAACGCAAAAGCTAAAAAGGTTTCGTAAGAAAAAACCTTTTACATCATTTTATTTTTTATTTTTTTGTAGTTTTGGAATATACGTTAAAAAGTTCGAAACAATTGGTTGAGAAGTACAGGAAGTGGAATATTTAAGTGTGAGTTTATCGATACAATTATTTCAAAAAATATGGAAGGTATTTTGTTAAGATTAGGATTTTATTATGGCGGGAATTTGGTACGTAGGCCACCATGCTGGGCCCATTGTGCCTATTCTCCCACCCCGGGAGGAAGGATGAAGGAGACATAGGGTGGCCGACCCAAGGAGTAACGTCAGTACAAAGGGCAAGGCCCCTACAGTTTACTTAGAGACCTCCCATTACAGGTCAAGACAACGGACACGCTCCCCTACTGCGGGACAACAACGAGCCAGCAGCCGAACCCCATAGGTCGCTGGTTGGCTAGCGGTCCTGAAATGGTGCCAGCAGAGGTGCGGAGACCGGCAACCAACCTACTGGAGGAGGAACTAATTTTCCTCAGATCATATCATCCCGCCATGCACCGCCGAGGCACCCGCCGACTCTTCTACCCTGAAAGAGGCCACCAGATGAGAGATGTTGTGAAATGATATTGAAGATGAAATGGGGGGACAGGAAATTCGGAGATGTAATTAACCTACCCAGCATTCGCCTAGCGATCCGGGAAACCCCGAAATAAACCATGGGTCAGCTAGGTTGGCTACGGGAATCGAACCCGGGCCTCCCGAAGGCAGGCTACAGACGATACCGCCTGAGCCAGCCCGCTCGATAAGGTATTATGTTGAAGCACAAACTAATGTTTGAAGTACCTATATAAAAAGCATGTTTATAAGGAGGAGGTCCTTGTGTTGTGTGTGTGCGTGCGCGTGTGCGCGTGTGCGCGTGTGCGCGCGTGTGTGTGTGGTATTAGGCTCAGGGGCTAGACAAGAATATTTTTAAGAAAATCATCACCCCCAATGCTCCCTTTTATTGAAAATGTTTAAAAAATTTTAATTTATTTAAAGTTTTCTAACAACTGAATTAAAATACCATATCTTTAACATGTGTTCTTCAATTTTTTTCGAAATTGTATCTGAATTCTGGACGATTTTTACACAACTTTTAAATGTAAGAGGTGCAGAATTCATTAAAGCACGCAATTTATATGAACATTTGTTGTGGAGTTTTCATCAGAGGCGTTCCTGCTACCGGCCTTGAATTTGCCGAAATTATATATTTCTGAAATGAGAGATAGTTCTTTCCCTGGTTATGCAAAGATTGCAAGATATAGTCCATCACATAAGGCTGAGTTATTAAATTATTTGTCTGTTGCTTCTGTTGCTACTGTACCTACAATCGAATAAGTAACAAAAGTATTTCTACACATTTTTATTTCGATTTTGGTGAATTAAATAGAATGTTAAGAGTTATAAAAAGTTTTCTGAAAAATGGGTTGAAAAATTTAAGCTAAGTTGTATATTTCTGTGTAAATTGTGGATTTATTAAATCTGTATTTTCGTAAATTAAGACCATATATATTTCAGTGTTTAAGCGAATATTTTAAACATGTGTTATTTAATAAAATTACTGACATTTCCTTTTATGCTAAGCTATTCAGATACCGCAGATCTTTAGATTGACAGGGAATCTGAGTAGGTCGCTAAAAACGTTCAGATGTTTTGCTCTTAAAATGTGATTCATTTTGATGTATGAACGTAAAAATTTAAACCCCTACCAGAACGGAAGGATAATATATGATGGCCGCGCCCATGTGGGTTATATAAATATATTTGAGATGAAATACATTCCAATTTCAGGAACGTCGATACAGGCCTGTGTCTCACACTGGAGAGCGTTTTATTATACCTCCCTTTCTCTCCTCCTTTCTCGTATAATACCGTAAGAAAATGTCGGAAGCTCGCACAAAGGAAATACCTAATATAAATTTTCCGCCTCGACAATTGAATCTTGTCTGAGCTGGCGATACAATTGAAATCAGCGCTCCTAGCGGCCGTAGCTAGAATACATGCTTTATAGCAGAAGTGGGGATACGAAACTCGCATTAACTTAATGAAAATAGAGGATGATTCGTTCTGAAGAAGGTGAATATCTGGATAAACTCGCGGGTATTTGAATTTAATTAACAACCGCGGATAATAATGCGTTAATTGAATAAAAGTCTGATAAAACATGACTGTCTCGAACACTGAAGCTTCATAAGGTTTCCGTAAACTATCCGTCCATTCAGCATTAATATTTCTCTGGGACCAACGTAATTAAATTTATTCACATAAGTTTCTTGTTCATTCTTCTAGAGTTGCTCATACAAAAACTTGTTCTTTTATTGAGTTAAAATTTTAATTTTATATTTCGTTATAGGTACGTAATAAAATGACAGTAGGATTGCTGCGTGGTGACTGAAAACTCCATGTTTTATCATAATCAAGAAAGACAAATTGAAATGTGTACACACTTTTGTAAAAATAATCTTTCTAACGCCTATTCCTCTGTCTACTGCATGTTCATGGAATAGATATTTGCCGAAATTATTTATAACATATTATTTAAGATTATGCATGACTGAAATTTCGTAAACATTTTAAAAAAATCACCTTTTCCTCATTTTAGTCTATAAAATAGCGTAAGCTTTCCCGAATCAAAAGAATGCCTAGGTAGCATCCACAAGCTATTTTATATGCTCTAATCCAGTTTTAATGTTAAGCGAATGCTAGTGTTAGATATGAATTCTAATTATTTATCCTGGTTTTCTCGCAATTCAAATTTTCAGCATTTTTCATGATGCTCCTTGATTTGCAGTTTTGCTGTTAGAATAATGAAACTTACTACACACGTTTATAGAGACACAGTGAATAGAAACTGCCCTGGGGTTTATTGTGAGATGCATTTTTCTTTACTTCAAAACACAAAAATATCCAAGTTTGGACAATACAGCCACATTCATATCTTTAAACATTTCTGAAGCCTAAAATTATTGAGACACAGAAAAATCTAGGGAAAATTAAAAAATGGATGTTTTGGGAGTCTATTTTTAAAATATTAGACCAAAGTTTAAGTTATTTTGTTGAGATCTTTTAGGTGACGTAACCAAAAATAAATATATTTTACCATATTTTCCTAACGACCAACGTGTAATTGATAAAATTTGGACGGTATCATATCTGCACTAAGCTACATCTGCGGTATAAATCTTAGAAAGCTAGCGCTATTAGTTCATGATTTCAAATTTTACGCCACAGGTATCCTTAATAAGTGCAATGGGATTGGCTTTCGTTGTAGCCAAATCTTTTAAGAGGTGTTTGCTCTTTGTTGACTTGAAATTCCGTTATAATTGTCTTGCAAGAAAGAATTAAAATTCAATAATGGCTTTCTATTTAGCAACAGTACAAGGTTTTAAGAATCCAAATCAATAACAACTAATACCTCGTAAATAAAATAAAAAGATATTTTGCATACAATTTGACACCAGTTATACAACAGTAATTTTCATTAAAATGCCATATACTTAAGATATTCTTAGCAGAAAAGAAATTTATATTGTCGCCAGACCATTGTTGATCGAGGCGGCAAGGCATTCAAAGGAAATGAAAAAATGAAATGTGTAGTGTTTAACGCCCGCTTTTACTACATACGGTACCGCAGGCGATGACACTGATGATACATGCGATGAAGATGGAACAGTGGTGGAATGAGATGGCGGGGGAAACCGGAGATCCCGGAGAAAACCCGCCCCAGCGCCGTGTTGTCCACCACGAATCTCACTTTGGGGTCGCCTGGGATCGAACCCGGGCCGCCTTGGTGAGAGCCAAGTGGTCTAACCACTGAGCCACGGCGCGGCCTAGACATTCAAAGGGATGCGCAGTGCAGTGTGTAGATAAAAGCTCGCCGAAACTGCGGGGGTGGGGGTAGGAGACAGATTTCTCGAGAGGTCGCCTTTGTTCTATCCGGGTCTCGATTGTTTGAGAAATTTCCGGAATGTTAGTAGTCCATAAAAAGGCAGCCCGCCCGCCAAAGGGGGTCAGTCGGTAATTGAACACGTGCGGGAAAACAGCTGTGTTTGTTGACCTTGTATATTGTTTTGTGTATGTGTATGAAGTATATTTCTACGGAAATAAAGTGCAATTTTTTGTGTTTGTAACCTGGACTTTTTATTTCACGAACCCACAAAGTCACAATATCTTATTGTTCCAAAAATAACATCTTAACTCATTTCGATTCTAGAAGAATTTTGCAGAATTAGTAAAACGTACACATAAATAAATAATAAAAGATGTAGATTTCATTAAAAGAACAGGTGTAAATCACTGTTTCTCTGTTGTGAAAATAGCCACCTTTGAAGCATTCCCCGTTATTATTTCGAATGCCCAAATACATACATTTATCAAATAGGAAACAGTTTTTAAATTTTTCTCCTGGTCATGCACATAAAACTGCGACCGGCTCTATAAGTATTTGATTATTGATTAATCCTATGACTTGTCAGATTTCAATTGTTGAAATCGTAATAATGTCATTTCTACAAACGTATATCTTGATTAATAGGAATAAAGTAGAACCACAAGTGGTTTTAGGAATAATATATACAATAACGAGATGAGGTAATCATGAGCACATTCATCAATTTTTTTAAATTAAATGAACTAATATATTGCTAACAAAGATTTAGTAAATGGGTTACAAATGTTGTCTGGAACATTAAACCTAGGTAAATCCAAACGTTACAGCAGTGCTGTAGAGAGTCAATCGAGACAAATTGATAATAGATTTTGGATGGTTACTTAAGTACTACTTGTACCGAAAGCTGTGGGATGTGATTCTTTCATTTATGATTACCTAGCGCTGTGTAGAATGGTGCGTTTGCCATTCAAAGAATTGTGCTTTCAAATCTTTGTAGAATGTCGATATTAGAGATAGTGTCAAAGTTGGATACCATAAATAATGAGATGTTAGGCAGCTTGTGACGTCAGCTTACACTGCTGTAAAGTAAGTTTAGTGTGTGACGTAAGTTTAGTGTGTGACGTCAACGTGCTCTGTACTGCTGACGTAAGTTGTGCTATTAACCCCATATATATTTGCTGCCTCTCCTGCATTACTGCATCCCACACGACTCAAGCTACTCTTCTTGCCGTGCGTCAGCAGAACAAAGAGCGGTGACGTCACACACTGAACTCGTGTTACAGCAGTGTAACACCGTTACTGGCTGTCCACCCCTGCTATAATGCTATGATGATGGTCTTGTACAGTAAGATTTTGTTGTAAACCACAATCAATTCTGTTATATCAGCATTACTTCCTTCCTTTTCTCATTGTATGGTGCTTCCAAAGAGTTCTGCAATTGATATTGTGGGAATTTCTATACGATTTAGATATATTTTAGGGCATGTTTTGCATATTATAAAGGGCCATTTAGCTGTATTCTTTACTTGGTTAGCCATTGCTGAATTAAGTCTAAATGGTGTTGGAGATGCTCTGAAGATTTTCTTGTGAGGCGAGAATGGCCACGCTTCTGCAAAAATGTCTAGTCTGCATATCCATAAATCATAGGTGTAATAAGGTGTAAGAACTTCTCACGAAAACTGTCTTAGGGTACTCTAGATTTGATGTCATGGAAGGTGGAAAAGTCATCTTTGTATCTGACTTGGAAAATTTACCTTTGAGTCTAGCAATATAACGGCAAGTAAGCACCAATTTTATTTTGTGACAAATAAATAAATAAATACATGTTGCTGCATTTTAATTGGAAATGTCCCGATTCAATACTGGAATGTCGTAGAAAGCTATACTGGCTTTTGTCTTCAAGGCTCCTATGTCACTACTTTGGACATATCATGTTCCTTAACATTACTACGAGAAAAAACCTAACAGGGAACCAGTTGAAAAAGTATACGTGTCAGCAAAATGAGTTTGCAATAATACCAAATATTGCGGAAAATATTTCAAATAAATTGTATGTTTTATGGAAAACTAAGAAATGTTGTTCCTTAATGACGATGTGAATTGGCAGGATCATATTGGTACCGCCAGTTTGCCGGAATTTCATCCTGCAGGATTTCTTTTAGATGCCATTAATTATATTGAAATAAGACTATCGCTTTAAAGGAAGCTTAAAACCAATCGATCTGGGCAGGGTTTGAATCCGTGACCCTCGGATTAATAAGCCAGCGGTTAACCAGCGGTAGATTTAAGCTTTATAAAATGTTTTGCATTGGTATGATTTCCTAGCTATTATTTTTTATTGCTCCTAATTTATTAGTTTACCGTTTTCGCAGGGGATATAATATATTTTAACTACCAGAGAGCACAGAGTTTCTAGAGCTTAGAATAACTAATATACATAAATTATTTCAAGATAAGGAAAATTTCCTGAAGAGAGTTTATCTGATTAATTATTTCAGATATTTTAAATGATATTGGTAGTTTCATAAATAAAATTTATTATCGTATAAACAAATAATAGGAAGATATTATATATTTTTGTAGGTTAAAATGAATGAATAATGTAAGATGCCTCCATTACAGTCTGTAAAATGTTGTAAGTGGATGGGAGTAATTATCAATGTAATTTATATCAGTTACAGGAGTAAGTTAGGCTAGTGTACAGAGGTTTACAAAGGTTCACCTAGCAAGGTGCTATTTCTATCATAATGAGTATAATTTAAAAGTTACTAAAGAAATTAAGATTTAATTATCGAGTAAAGTCCGAGTAAAAACTCTGTTTTGCAATAGAATTAGCAGCTCCAGAATTTGTTGTTGGAATGTAGTGTTTTTATGAGGGAATTAAGTTAATAAAATAGCTCGATTATTTCTAATATTCGCGTCTTTACCTCTCAGGTTTACATATTTTACAAAAGTGCTTACTGATCATGACAGCCTATTAAATGTAGATATATCTAAATAAATTTGGTATTGTAAATGTAGTTCACTAAATATTTTATTCTTTACATCACGAGATGCATTCTGCTTATTTTTCTACTATAATGTGTTACAAAATCTTATTCTTCTGTCTGCTTCTTGTTAATTGAGATGCGTTTACATTACAAATTTCGTCATACTAAAACAAAACTCATTTTTGGAATACTGTATAACATTTGCTCATTTTTAAATTTTATATCCCTTCCATGACATGTATACCTACTAAATACGGACGAAACGTTAAAGAAGCAATAAAGGGTTGAAATAAAGGCTAAGTAACTCCGCGGCCTAAATGGGGTGCAGTACTACAGGTGAGACGTGTTCAGTGCTTCGGTCCCTTACGATCAGGGAAAGTGTTGAAACGTGTGAAAGTGGCTGACGTGACAGAAACGTCGTTAAATAAAATCTGTAACTGATTAATAACCCCTTGTTTGTCCCTTAGGTTTTACCGTTATGAAAATGGATGCTTTTCATATAGATTCTTTTCCTTTTAAAATTCATTTTCATATACCCTCTACAAACTACTCATATAGTTTTATTATGTTGCTCGTTGCAGATTCAAGAGCAATACAGCATAAATGCTGGCCATATATATGAGATGCGTTCAGCTTACAACACCTACTTTCTCAGGATTGTGACCATATAGGAACTTGTGGTTCTTTTCTAAATAGACGTGGGCTCTTTGCAATGCGTGACAGAGACGGCTGCACCGTAAAGTGCTTAGAACCCTAGTGACAGTGACGAGAGTTAGGACTGTTTCTGATACTTAAAATGGTGACGTTTTCATTGCAAGAACAGCGTGTAATCCCCTTCACCTCTGTCTAGCACACGTGAAGTATCCCCTATGCCCAACGTGGTTCGGAGTCCACGGTAAAAACTGTAGGTCCTCTCACCTCACCGCCATCTTCACTATCACCCTATCATCGGAGGTAATGGACACCGCCCTCTGGGTGCCTCCACCTGAGAAATGGGTCCGGTCATCACTTGGTGGGGTGAGGTTACCCCGAAGGCCAAGGTTGCCATGTGGGGAGTGTTAGTAACTAACTAACAGCGTGTAATCATTCGTTTTCTCCATTTCCATTGAAATTCATCGCCAGTTGAATGAGGTATGTGGTTATGGTACCATGGATATGTCTAATGTGTTTTCCTGGGTGCGACAGTTCAATGAAGGCAACAACGAGTGACAATAAACCAAGACAGCTAAGGAAATCGCCTCCAGAATTGCCATTGCCATAGGATCTGTACACACAATGCTGCATGAAAATCTGAAAATACTTAATCGGCGATCCTCCAAAACAACGTTCTCCACTCGCTATATCATGTCGTCAGACTGGCTGGTGCGAGGCCGTGACTGTCTTTGTTTGTCACACGATGTTCTGCCTTCATTGAACTGTCTCACCCAAGAACGCACATTAGACACATTTATGGTACCATCACCACATACCTCACTCAACTGGCGATGAATGTCAATAGGTGTCACACCACGAAAATGGAGAAAAGGAATGATTACACGCTGTTCTTGCAATGAAAACGTTGCCATTTTAAGTATCAAAAACATACCTAACTCTCATCGCTGTCACGAGATTACTATACACTGTACAGTGCTGCCATCTGACACGAATTCACAAAGAATCCATGTGTTTTTAAAAAGTCAGAAGTTCCTACTGTCCTCCACAGGAGAGTAAGTCTCCGAGGCCTGAGACAGAGGGGGCTTGGCGAAGGTTCCCACACCTTCCCTGGACAGATTTATGACACCTCATTTCAGAACAGTTACAGACCATTCGAAAACATTCTGATGGCTCCTACATTTGCGAATGAATCTTCTCTGTTTTAGTGTACAGAGTGAATAAGACGCATGTTTTTGAACGGTTATTCTCTGCCACACACATTCGCTGTCCTTGTCGCACTGTGTAAGGCAACGCATACCTTTCAGGGACCTTCTTTGCGTTGTTGGACAGTATCTGGTCCCTTTCCTGAAAAAAATAGGTGCTATAACTTAAATCACCTCGTATCATGTAGTTTCGGGACTCTCCGGTAAACAAATGAATAGTGTTTTCTCTGCTCAGTGTTTTACAAACAGTTCTTACAAAAGCTTGCACTCCTACCGAACATATGTTCATCGAGATAAACTTCCATTAAACATTTCGTGTACAGTCTTGTATAAGAAGTATGGACTAAGCTATACTATTAGTAGTCATATTGTTTGGGTGACCAATAGAAAAAAACGAATAGTGCCTTAGAAGTTTTAAATATATTATATTTTGAATTCACATACACTTCTCGACTCATTACAGTAACAACTATTATCAAAATACTACAATTCTGCCTTCTTGTTAATGGAAATAAACTGTCAAACATATATCGTTTGACGTAATATACAGCAGTATACGTGATAGTTAAACTTTTAAACCGAAAAACAGTTGACTAGTAATAGTGCCTTAAAGCATTGTTCGATAACTTTTTATTTTATCAAAAATGAGTCGAACGATGATACTTAAAATGTAATTTATTTATTTCATGTTGTGTGTGCACTGGTACTTAATCATTAGAACTCTGACTGTGCGGTAATATATGGCGGACAGATATGTATATGTTGATAAATTACATAGGTACCAGCATGTAATGCTCATTGCAATATGTCAGAGGACACTTAATCATACAGAGTGTACCTTTATTGGTGTCAAATATTTAGGCGACGCTCTCCCAATATCAAAACAGCAAAAAACACTTCAAACCCGCAAATCATTTCCTGCTGATTTAAAATTGAACACTATAAAGTGGCTTTCTCATGCATGCTTTAAGTCCACGTTCCATATTAGTGTGTGCTTCGTGTCCCAGATGAAGGAATCCATTGGATTGAAATGTGTAGATGGAGCAATCCATGCAATGAATCATTCCCTGCATGTCTGTCTCTGCTAAAATATATCACTTAGGAATTTTTTTAAATGAACTGAGCTGGGCACATTCCACGGATGAGACGCCTCATTAATTAAATTATGGAGCTCGTTTCCTAAGAATGACGTAGTTCTCTGTATTCAAGCGTAGAATAAATGTTTGTCATACGCGAACTGGTGGTCATTTATTAATGAGTTAATAAATGATATTCAGACTTACGTTCCTTAAACACATTTTTCTTATACCGTTCTGATTTTGGAAGGAATTGGTCTCTGAAATATTTGTTACCAATAAAATACATCTTGCGTTGCAAAGAGTTTAAAGAAGAACTTTGTGTGCTTTACTCGTTTTAAAAATTATTTCCCAGCCTTTCTTTTAAAATACACTACCGTCAAATGTTTTCGATCACCTATTAAGAAAGCTAAATGCTTTATTTCAATCTACAAACACGTCATAAAAATTAAAAAGACCAGAAATATTGATATTATCTCTCTGTAGTATTAAGTACAATACGGACACAATATGGCATGAATTTTAGCCTCTTCAAAGGCTATATCTATCCATTCTTTGCTCCCAGAACCGCAGGCACAAAACATAACCATTCTGTACATAATATTATGCAGTGTTTTTGCAGATGTTACACTATCGTTCGTCTGCGAATCATTCCACAGACCTACAACATTAGATTTCCTCAGTTTTGTCACTTCCCTGTCAGGCCTCTTCCATAAGCGTTCAATGGGACCAAATCATTCTTTCTAGTTTCCCACATTGCTCCTTTCTATTGAAATATCTTCTGCACAACTTTAGAAGCATTTTTCGGATCATTGTCCTGCTGTTGAATAACTCCAGACCAATAAATTATTCTCTTGCCAGGTATATCAGCATGTTAGATCAGTATCCTGTTATATCTTACCTTCTTTAATGCTTCATTAATTCTCAGTGGATCACAAACTTATATCACCTCAAAACATCCCCACACCTCACTCAGACCTCTACCATGCTTGACCGTTGACATCACACATTGACTCTTCATCGTTCTCCATGAGGCCGACGAACAAACTTTTTTTTTTAATTTTTATTTAAATTGCTCAGTACAGTTAGTGCTATACAAATTGTGGAGCTATATACATAATATACATAATAAAATTAAAGTATACAAGGATAGACGATACCCATATTAGAGTCAAGCAGACTGGTCTGATTATTGTGAGTATAAATTAAATAACTTCTTCATTACAGAATAAATAAACATTATAGAAATAAAATGTCCTGTGGCAAGCGTGCCATCAGTCTTGGTGCAGCATCAAGTCGACGTCCCAGTTGGAAGAATAACGCATCTGATACATAAGGAAGGTGAGCAAAGAATCTGCTTGTCGTTGTAGAGATGTACTCATTAATGCTATGTCCAATTCTTTATGCAGCTATGCATTCCGAATGTACCACGGGGTGTTCACAGACAATCGTAATATCCTGTTTTGAAACAGCTGGAGTAGGTGAATATGAGTAGCTGAAGCACATCCCCATAAAGGACTGGCATATAGAAGAAGTGGTCGTAGAATACTCTTGTATAGTAGCAGCGTATATTCGACTCGTAAACAGGATTTGCGGTTGAGGATGGGATACAACTTGTGAAGACGAGCATAGGCTTGATTTAGTTTACTTTTGATACGAACAAACCTTCTACGCTGGCTTCCAGTTACTTAAAACTGAGATTCGTCTGTGAGTAACACCTCAACACCTTCAACACTATTGTTGAACGCTCCAGTTTTTATGTTGCCGTGTCATTATAATCTTTCACCTTAGTTTTTATGTAATATAGTTTTTCTTTGGGCGTCATGCACCCTTTTAAACCCTGTTCACGAAAGAGATGTTGAACGGTTGAGGCAGAGATTGGAGCTAAAATGAGATCTGAAGCTTTCCTGGCGACGAATATGCTCAAGTTGTTCTCGGGAAGCAAGCCAGGTGAAAAGACGATTAGAAGTCGGGGTTCCGGGAGTGTACCGCATTCCCTGTGCATGTGAGACACCGTATATAGGACAAACCGGAAAGACCATCACTACAAGAATAAACGAACATGAACGGAGCATTCGTTTAATGCAACCTGAGAAGTCTGGGCTGGCAGAGTATTGTTTTGATAACGACCATAGAGCCAACTTTCTGGAGACGATCATCTTGGCAAAATGCAACAGTTACTAGGAGTGGAGAATTAAGGAGGCTTTGGCCATTTCCTCCGAGAGGAGCCCCCTTACTCGTGATGCTGGATTTCAATTCAGTTCCTCTTAAAAACCGGCCTTAGAATAGAAATCCGTCGACTTATGAAGCACAGATCAATACAGCTTAATCATCAAGTTAAGTAAATACGTTTATTTTAGCTAATTAATTTTTTTTCACCTGACTTTCTTCCCGAGAAAAACTTGAGAGATTGGAGCTGTTCACATACTATTACTTCCTCGTGAATTTACGGTGCTGTTGGAGTTTTCTGACGTTTACTCTGTACGCATATGAACTGATCTTCCCTATATGATGTTACTAGGGGTCTTTCAGATCGAGAAACACTTGCACTGGCATCAGTTTGTGGATATCGCTGCAATGTAAACACCATTATAGATTAGGCTTCACAAACCTTTCTTGTTATTGTCCTACTAGAATATCCTTCTAGATGCAGAGCTACAGTAACAGCACGTTTTTCAATTGAATCGTTTATTTCAGAAACCACCTAAGTGCGCTTTTTCAACTTTTGGAAAACTAAAAAAAAAAAAAAAAGAAAGAAAAAAAACAACAACTTTCGCAGCTTAAGTATAGATCTAGTCTCCTTCATGTATATATTTTTTACCAAATCAAGAACATACTATTGAAATAATCTATTTTTTATTTTTTCTTCCTGTAAGTTTCTGAGTCATAAATTAAAAAATATGCACTTAGGTGGTTTCTGCAATAAATGAGTGTATTCAAAGTGATATTTTTAAAATTATTATTGAAATTAAGTCAAACCTTTTACCTCTTTTGGTATCAAAGGCAAGTAACAGACACACTTAAGTATAAAAAAGTGTTTTTATTAGGCCTAAATCGAAAACTACAAATGGACTACACGCTACAGTATGTATATATACAAAGATCAGGCCTTATTCACTTATTCAGCTTCTGGCAAGTCTTCTGGGAACTTCTTGTCAGTTTTTGGCCATTGGATGATAGTGTCATAGAAGTCTTCATATCCAACAGTGTATTACATCAACTTTTTATATCCTATATCTTTTTTGTTTTTGATTGGCTCCTAAAACCAAAACTCTCACTGTGCAAAACCCATAAATTTCAAAATTTGTTATGTCCTACAAAACTCTTTAGCTAAAAGTAAAATATAAACGTTTAAAATAACCTTGGTAAAATAAAAGTAAACAAAGGATAAGCTTCCTCTGTTGGTAGCTCCGGAGGGCGGGCAGTTTTTAGCAATATGAAGGTAGATTTTGTTATTCCTGCAAAGAATTCGCTTGCGACCTCTTTTACCAGAGTATCCTTATTGTAGAGAAACTGCTTGTACTTGGACACTTTGAATAGTTGCTTATTTTCTTTGGGTACTTTCCCGCCTGATGTTCCTTCTGAATTTGGTATTTTCTTATATGATTGGGGCCATCACTTTTTAAAACTGAGAACATCGTCTGTTGTAAGGTGATATACAGTTAATCGGCCAGACTTACAAGGACAATCAGACGGTACCGGGATACAAATAGCAAAATGTACTTCCTTGACGAGACTTGGGTGAATGAAGGAAACACGACAGTATGGCGTGACGGGACTTTTAAGACTGAAAGACAAGGATTTTTGCAACGTATGTGTGCCAGTTTTAAAAAATCATAGTGGAAAAGGCCGAAGGCCTGTCATTATAAATTTGTTTTAGTTTCATTGCTCATTCACTCAGTTTCAACATGCTCAGTTTCATTATAAACTTCATTACTTTTGTATGCCTTCATATTCTTATTTGTATTTTATCTATCTTCCTGTCAATTATTATGACGTTTACTGCAGTTTTAAATTGACGGGAAGTCACCGCCTACTTCGTTGAAGGGGAAGGTAATTTCACGCGGAGTGATACATGTCAGCGGGGCAAGGTTATATGAAAAAGAGATTATGTTGGTGTATGTTACGTCATTCTGCTACTCAGGGCTATACAAAAGTGTCTTTCTACGGAAATAAAGACCATTTGGAATTTCTGTAAACTTGACTTCTAATTTTACGAACAATATATTGCTGACTGAGTTAACCGAAAATAAACTCTGAATTACAAATAATTGTTTATCATCCACACTTCAGTTGTCTGGTTAATGCCTTCTTAACCTTGACATAATTGGCTTTAAGGGAAAGCACCAATAAACATTTCTTTCTTGTGCTAAACCTTGAGAAAGTGTTGACCAATGAACACGAAACATGTGCTAGAATATTTCTAGAGATAACTTTGTAGCAACATATTACATTTTTTTTCCTTGCACTCCACGCCAGTTAATTTTACTTTTACACTGTACGGTATACCATCGCTGGTCCGTTAAGTGCCTCATATTCCCACAGGTGCTTGCATTCTGACGTCTGAAGCAAACAAGCAACGCCTAGCGAAACCAAGCTATAAACCGCTACACTTTTGTTGATATCTCATATGGCTACAGGGTAGCTGGCTTGTATTCCATACCAACTGAAAATACACCTCGTCGCCATGGAAACTTGACTACGCTAAAGTAAACAGATGAACATCGGATCCTCATAAAACAGAATATGCGTGTATAAACTTTACCACGTACTGTGGGTGCGCCATTTTTATAGAATACGGTTCAACTTGCTTCAAAATAAACACTCCATGATACACCATATGAAATGTTTGAGAGAGACACCCAAAATGAGCTTCGAACGCTTAAGGCAATAAAACTTTAATGAGTTGTGTTTATGTCTTTTCTACCCACGCTTACACAAACTATTTTAACAAATGTGCTAACTCGTGTATTTACTTCAATTTAATCGAAGTGAACATTTTAGAATTGTTTCTATTACATATCGCCTTGTGTGTGCAATAGAAATAGAGAAGTACACTAGGATTAAGAGATGGTCGCTATTCTTGACTTTGAAATCCCGTTCTGGTTGCATGACTGGGAGTACAAAAGAATAACGACTATCCATTTAAAAAAATAAGCATTTAGAATTTCTATTCAATAAGAAGGAATATCTTGAAAATGGTTAAATCTAAAACAATTCGTTCTAGGCAAATTGTCCTTTAATATCTGCATTTTTTGTACTAAGGTTTTATTTATCTCTAAATGAACGCTAATTAGGAACGTTACATCAAAATTACATGTCGAAATCCACGGTTTTACATAGAGATTTCCCAGTGAATCCACTCATTCATAAATAAACTTTACCTGGAAGCGTTTTCGGACATTTGGATTAAGTCAAAAGTGACTCTAAAGATTCTGATTCAATTAAAGTACACTGCGATCCATATAAATCTGAACCATTTCAATAGGCCATAACTTTTAAACCAATAATAGGACACAGGTGCAACTTTGAGAGAATAAAAGACACAATTGAGAAATTACATTACACTATTTACATCTCAGAGAAAATGTTGGAAGTGTGCTCCACCAGCATCTATACACCTTTGCACTCATCTTATGGAGGTGATATTGAATTGAGAGAAAGTTATTTCCAGCAAGATGGAGCAACGTGTCATACATCTAATGACACCATGGAATTGTAACCAGTTTCTTTGATATAATCGAGTAATCACAAAAGGTCTGCGGTCCTCCAGATCCTTTGACCTAACCTCACCGGATTTTTACTTGTGGGGGTATATAAAATACAGTGTACAAGAACAGGCCACGGACACTTGAGCCCACCTCGGTAGCGTGGTGGTAGCATGTCTGCCTCACGTTCAAGAGGTCCGAATTCGAATCTCGGTCAGGGTGAGTTATTTGGATAAGGTTTTTTCCGGGGGTTTCCCTTATCCTTCAAGACAAATGTCGGGTAACTGTAAGCTCCGTGGATCCTGGACTCATTTGAGCATCGTTTCACCAAATTCATTCATCCTACGATATGACTTAAAGTTGGAGGACGTAAATTACAACAACAAAAAACGGACAATTGATGTTAAGGAATCCATTCGAACCGAAATAAGTAACATTGCCGAGGATCTCTCCGTAAAACTTCGGAGAATATGGTGAGATCAGTGCAAACTTGTATAGATGCTGGTGGAGGACACTTTCAACAGTTTCTCTGAGATGTAAATAGTGTAATGCAATATCCCAATTGTATATTATATTTTCCCAAAGTTCCAAAAGTGTCGTATTGTTGGTTTAAAAGTTATGGCCTATTGAAATGGTTCAGGTTTATATGGATCACACTGTATCATGACTATAGGTCGGAGGCATAGGTATACTGCACATGGACTGTACTATTATCCCTCGCGTATGTAAATAACTGCAGGTAGGTACAGCCTGGCCATGGTAGATACAGCGAGAAAACAGTCGCGTTATACCACATCTCGACCTTGCGTCTGCTTAAACTTGCAAGGCAATGCTTCACTAGTTCGCAAAGTACTACGTTCCGTTGTTTTTACGTTTGCTTCTATTTGCAATCATTTGCATATTTAATGGCCTGCTGTATATGTCACGTCATTCATACTCTGCGTCCAGCTAGCATATATTGCATTTTTAATGGTCTCTGGGGTCCATTTCATTGTGAATTACTTTTACAAACCTGGTAAGCCGTAAACTATAGATAAAATCGCACCATACAAAAAATGTATGAAGGTTTTTGATAAGTTAACTTTCCAGATATTGCTTGTTTTTGGTTTTAACATTCAATTAATTATACTCTTCTCAGATAACAAGTCGTTTATCGATTTCCCCCTCTTGGGAATGCAGTGACAATAGAATTTCAAAATCGTCACATAGCAACCAGCTATTTAAATATTTGAATATTGTTTAAACCTACGAATTCTCTTTTTTCCAAGTCACGACGGAATAGAAGAAGCATGCGCCTTTATTAGAATAGTATGTAAAGAGTGAGAAAGTAGTGCTCATAGGTAAGCGTTCACGTTAGAAATGAGTTAAATTTTCCTAGGGGAATACAAAGATAGGAAAATGGACAAGCAGTGAGAATGTCCTACCTAACGGTAATATTTTCGCGATAAACAGATTATATTGGAAGTGGAATCCATGTCAGAGTTTTTGTTCCAGTCCCACCCTGGCGTGTGAATTGGATGCTGGCTGGACCAGCTGCTGAGATGAACAGTGGGCACCCTACATAAATCCTGGGCATTACGTCATATATCATATCGTGCCCGGCCTCGTGTAAATGAAAAAAATATAGGGTGGGTAGAGGCGGCTTAGCCCATCTCGCTCTGCCAGGCTTTGCCCAAACTGATAGACGTCCGTTTTAATAATAGTGTCAAATAACTAAGTACCTACACGTTCCACTTTTAGCATTCAAGGAATCCTATTTGGTCCCTACCATTTGCCAACATTACTCCACACATGAGAGTTTACTGCAAACATGTTTGTAGATCACTCAACACACTGCAATTACAGAATGAGGTGGCCTTATGAGAACTGTGAAAATTGAACCTCCTAGGTACAATACCCTCACTAAGACCTTGCGTTTTTCGTGCTCTTCCCAGATCGGTAGGCGACTTATGGGATGATATCTTATTTTATTTCCTTGGTTTCGTTCTTTCCTATGTTTTAAGTGTGTCTTTTAAGTTTCGTGGTATATAGCGGACACCTGGCGCGGATGCTTGCGTTAAAGAAAGGAAATTTCCCGTGTACTCTGAGAGATGCTTAATTGGACGGGCCTTTCCTTTCCCTCTACAGTCTCAGCAGTAGAGCGTGTTTTTGAACCAGGAACTGCATCTCATTGGCCTTAATTCATTCCTTCCTGGAAGCTGGTAGCTTCCAGGTTTCTAACGAAACCTTAATATGACTGGAATAAACGTTTGCCGAAGTAATTTAATTACAAACGTCATTGTAATTAAAACAAGAGTATAGAGGCTGAATCATTTTTTCAAATTTTTAAAAACCGCATATATAATTGATGACTGAAGCTCCATACACCACAAGAACAAAGAAGTGGTGATTTAGTACGATCAAGGAGTATTAGAAATGTGGAATAGAAGAATAAGTAAAAATTAGTTTACTTCATTGGCAGGTAAAGTCGTGTAACACAGAAGTTTTTCAAAATACTGTCGCCATTTTTCTCGTGAACCTATTGAAATTCTGTGACATTTTTAGGCTCGCATATAGAGTTCTTCAGGAAAAACTTATGTAGCGTTTCTTTCCTGTATTCTACTTGTATATATACAGGTAGGTATGCCATTTAAAGTATTGTTGCATACCAGGGTTGTAAGGGGGAGGAAAGACTTACAAACCTAATCTACAACTAGGGGTGTAGCTATAGGGATGGTAGAGCAAAAATAAAACATAACATATCAATCAAGACCAACTAGCTCTATTTTAAAGAAATCTAATAATCATACAGAGTACTTCCTGAGTCTAGAAGAGACCAGGGGTGCTTTGGTAATACTTGGTGACATAATAATTTAATAAAATCTTACCATTGGTGATGTGTTGGGTGTATGGCTGGTCCGAAGAAGTATAATCTGCTGAGTCTGGCGGGGGTTATGGTATTCGTAGAAACACTGTCAGATAAACCGACATAGAGTCCCCTCTGGCATCCCTACGACGTTTCACACTGAGGGCTAACTTTACCAGGCTTAAATAGCGGTTCTACAAAAAGTCAATTCAGCGATTCCCACTAACTATAAATTTTGCATCATGCATTTTTGCGTTATTGAGGAAATGTTTAAGCCTGTTACCTACTTAACCGTTCTTCCTCTTGATCAGCAGAACCAGCCTGGGTCACCTGTGAATTATTTCCTTATGCCAACAGACTGCCAGTCAGCGGAATTTACGTTTGACATACATTTCTGTTAGGATCAATACCCTTTACAGAATACCGAAATTTCCAAATCTAATTCAGCCTATACACGTAACACATCCCCGTCGCCTAGATTTTGCTGCCCTCAGCAAATCCAAACGACTGGTAACACAATTTTTTAAATACATACAATAATAATTTACACTTCATAGGCAAATAGAGCTTACAAACATTTACATGTACACATTTTTTTTTTTTTTGAAAAGTCATAATTGTAACACCTGAAAAAGAAAATCAGAGGACAGGAAAATGGGAATGAGTAGATACGGGTTGGTTTCGAAGTATCCCACGCTGAATGAAGTCCATAGTTCCATAGAAACACACTGTTCCACCATTATGAGTTTATAGTTTTGGGAGACACTTCACAACACTTGGTCACTGAAGGGTTGTAATTACTACTTTAAGTTTGTCTAACAAGGCCCTAGCTATTACAAGTAATGTAAACTTCAAAGAGAAAAGAGTTTAATGTGCTTCCTGCTCCAGTTTGATAGTCTGTACTTAGTCTTTTAGAACAGGGAAGCTGATGAAGAACCTCGGTTGTGGCTTACTGTTTATATGATATCGTGTTCAAGCGTACGGTGCTCCTTGGTAATGCTTGGAAAAGTCTGTGCTGAAGAGCCGATGATAAGTTCGAAAGTGGAATTTACTGTTTTTTAGAATAGTCCACTTAGCTTACACTCGCCTACCTCAGCTGGGTCTGAGTTCTTGCAGGTGAGAACACGAAAAAGTGACTTATAAGTTATTGTATTTGAGCCACTGTAAAAGTTTGCTGGATAGAGTTGCTTTGGCTTTTACCCAGGGTTTCACTGCGAACGCCATGAGTTCATGAAGTTGAGGAGGTCCTCTGGAAAGATTAAGTGCCTTTCCAGACGTGAGTAGCCTTGGGTGCCACTCCTAATGTGACACTTGGTCATCTGGGGTGCTTTGGTTCTCCCAGGATAGAGTAACTGCTAGGGACCCAGGTGTCTCCTCTGCTTTCTCCTTATGGTGGTGGTGTTTCCTGATGCTTCGACGTGTTTGTTCATCCATGCCGCAACAGAAAAACAAATGATCCAGAGTTAGGATTGATGCACAAGAATATTTCTATGGGGTGAGGATGGGTTAAAGTTCACGGGAATGTAATTAAATGAAAGGGATTTTCAGGTATCACATTATCAAATGAATATTTCTTATATCTATTTACAAATTATGGTTATGTATAATTAACATAAATGGAACATGTATGGAATTTATGTGGAATCACTTTTAGAGGTAAAAGGCAGAAAAAAAATTGGTTAAAGTTTATAGAGTAAAAAAAAATGAAATTTTATGTTTGCCTTATGGCTGAATAACATAAGCAAATAACCTATAAAAACTGCATAGATGTTCCACTTAAGTATGGTTGTTCAAACATTAGTGATAAACTTGGAATAAATTACAAGTATTCTTCATAAAACCATTATACAATTGAATTATACATAATTAGTAGTAATAATGATAAAAATTTAGCTAAAGAAAAATGGAGTTCATTTAAAGAATAGTACTTGTTATAAATTATAGGGAATTATTTACAAAAATCATGTCTAATGACTTGCCATAACAGCATCTATATACTGGATTAGACCTACGCCTAACAAATGTCTACTGTTGTCATAACATCAGTCAAATATCAGAGTTAACCTTGTCTTTCTATTTTGTTACAATAAATCTTGATGCTACTGAAGTGATTGTTTCTAGAGTTACATAACATACCTTCATAATACATGGTAATTGAGGTCACGTTTATACAATCATCTTACAATCTATAAGGATATCCTATATCTTTATCTTTTTACATAAGTATAGCAAAAGTAACTCTGACATTTGCTGGTTTAGCACTGATTGTTTAAACAAGAGGTATAATGTTTCTTTTCTTCTTTTCGCAAAAAAAAGTGTGATCAAAGATATCGAAGACAATATCGATCTTATTATCTGGAGATATGATGTACTTTACTGTCACTGGATGTTAAAAAAACAAGTGTTAAATTACAGTGCATTGGGTTGCCTTATAAATGAAATGTTAATTGATAATAATTAAATCTTCTCTTGTTTATTAATCCCTAACAAATTTAGGCATGCTTTTATAGCATGGTAATTATGAGTGATAGCAAAAGAAAGGGGAGGGGGTTTATAGGTTGTAGATCTCATCGTGCTGTGACCTGTAAACAGAACTTAATATAACGATTAGTTTAATCTTGGTCATTGGTCATGTCTCAGATTCATAATGAATAATGTCAAAGGAAGTATTTGAGCTATGTGCTGCCCACTGAATTCAATAAATGTTGGAGAAACTGAGTGGTGTAAGAGGAAGTACCCTAAGAATAGCATACCCCGATAATTACATCAAGTTGATCAGTCTGCTTTGATAAAAACTAAATATAAGTCATGGGTTTCTTTATCAATACTTAAAGGTGAATTGAGGAAACAGCTGAGTTCTATGACTTAGAACCTTAGGTAACACCTTAGTTAAAAAAAATTCTGTGCCTTTCTTTTTGTTTATTTTGCTTTCAATCATTTTCGTTGCTGGTGAATCATCATTGTTAATACAATTATTTATTAAATCTTAGGATTTGGGTTGATTTATTCTCTTTCATACTAGTATCATTCTTCACTATAAGCTGATTGAGGGACGTCTCCCCCACAGCAAAAACTTCACATTCACGCTGCGCAGCTCTCATTCATACTTAAACATTAATGCAACTTTGTCTTCAAAACTTCTTTATTTACACTGATCAGTAATTATATAGCTTTAACTAGGGAAAACACTTGCGTGACAAATCCCATTTTATATTTTAACAGCTGTATCTATATCAAATCAACATGAGAGGTATACACAACCTAAGGGTCTCGCGACCACCAAAGGATGTACCCTCTGTCGCTCATACACAAAACTCTTATAGCTTGAAAGCTTGAAACTTGAAGATACCATGGTATATGCATACATATTCACTAAAACTGTCTCCGAAAATCTTGCGATGTATTCGGAACAGAACACATTACTAATAGAATCTATAAACACTTAAAAATAGCCTCTAAGAACGCCTCGCGGTTGTTCTTAAGGTCAAAGGGTACTACAAGCATACATTATCTTCACAAATCCTAAGCATTTGGTCACAACGATCATAACTTATAACTTTTAAGCACAGAGAATATAAGGTCACATTGAAATGATTTATAATAAAAAAAACGTGGTGTACCGCTGGTGTAGTTGTTGTCATTATTTTTTTTTTTTATTTCTCGGAAGGGAGGGAGTAAGAGAAGGGCTGAATATGTGCCTTGTCATACCGGCAAATGTTCCAGAGGAGGAATATTAGGGTTACTAAGAGCTGGGGAATCCATTTGCCGAGACATTGCTAAAAGTTTATAGTAACGGGAAGTAATGAGTATAACCGAATAATCATTCATAAGAGTGATGATTTAGAGAGGAATTAGCTGTCTATAATAAGCGGTGAAGGAAGGGCTTTTTTCTGAAATAATATTAATACGTGTTAGAAATAATACATATTCAGAAACTATGATTATAACGTTGTATTGCTTGAAAATATAAATAATGAATCACGGGACTTATCCACGATGGAAGTTTGTTCTTCAGCGTGAACACGTCTGTCTTTCCTATCGATCAACGTTTAGCTTGCAAAGTTTCATATTTCACAGTGTAATCGCAACGTCAGTATTTTAGTTTTTGCTGGCCTATGAAAGTCGGCCGTGTGCCGACTAGCGTGTACACTAGCGTGTACAGATGTTAATTTTTAGATTTGTGGGTCATTTCTACGTGTTTATAATTTTGGAAGAGAAAAATGCAGTAAAGTAACAGTGTGTTAAATCGTTTTCCATCGTTTAATGGGTGGATGTCATCCTAATACGTCGCGTGCTATTTTATTGAACTTAATGTGTATTATTGTGTATGTATAGAATGAAATAACGTGCTAGCTGGTCCAAATCAGGTCAGTGAAATACCAACCATTGTAATTATAGATTTAGAAAGATAATTTATAATCAAGAGACATTTTTTTTTTTTGAGTGAGATTAAGCACATCGAGTGTTGTAAATGGAGTTACATGTGAGGGTAAACGAACATTTTTCTGTGTATTTTGAGTGTGGGGGTTCGTTAGTTATAAATTTGTAGAAGGTATAATGCGTTCCCAAGGTTTGGAATTGCTTAACATGAGTGAGTGAGGTAAACATTCATATGTGTAACTACGAAAAGAATTGATTCCTGTTTCGCAAGAGCGTAACGCAGAATTTAAATTTCATGTAAAGCCATTCATTAAGTGAGAATTATAGGTACTAAATATTAATTCAGGGCACATTTTAATAATTTTATGTATTCTTTGTCTTTTGTTTTACTTTTTTTTTCTGAAGCATTATGGGCTTTTCCGGGAAATTAGATTGGTCATAGAATCAGCTCATAGTTATTAATTCTATAGAGCTTTTCTTTTTTTTCTCTTTTTATGAAAAAAACGTATCATTGTGTTGATTTCACGGCCCTTGGCCATTAGGGATAAGGAAAAACAAAATTTAACATCTAAGAGGAGGGAAGATAGAGACCGACAGTTTTTTAAATTTGATTATTTTTTGTGTGGATTGTTATGAATTCTAGGGATTTGGATTAATAATAAGATCATCTTATTGAATGAGAATTCATATGAAATATTGCAAAAGTAGTGGAGAACCATATTGGATTTGTTGTGGTAAGCTATTTAGGAGAAAGAAAATAGGGAAAGAAAAACATTTGAACACATTGGAGGGGAGAAAGATAGAGATAGACAGACTTGGCAACATTTGTTTGTTTCTTTTTTTTTCGGTTTGCTTCCATTCTTAATCATATAGGGAGTAATACTGCATGCTCAATCTTAAAGTCATTGTAATGCAATTGTGACAGGTACTCTATAAATGGATATATCAATAAATTATTAAGGTGCATAATAGGGATGTAGTCTTGATACGTGTATTATACTATCATATTTCTTTCGTCCAGTAACATTTTTAATGCGGTAGTTTACGGGACTTGTTTGTTCCACAATGCGAAATGGTCCATGATACCGATGAAGCAATTTGGTCGTTTTGCCTTTCATTCTCGTTGGGGTGAATACTTTCACTAATTGTCCGGGTTGAAATTTAATGGTGCGTCTTTTTCTGTCAAATATTTTTTTGTACTTAATTTGTTTTTGCCTGATCCTTTCCTTAGCTAGTTGACGAGCTATCTGAATGTGCTTTTGTGTAGTTTGGACAAAGGGGTTGTCCGTGGTGTATCTTAGTTGAACTTCGTTGGGAAGGGTGGGATTGCGTCCATACAAGAGGAAGAAGGGTGATTTTCCCGTAGTTTCTTGTTTACTCGTATTATATGCGAAAATGACATGCGGGAGTGCTGTGTCCCAGTCTCGTTGATCAGTTGACACGTAATGTGATAGCATATTGATTACAGTCTGGTTAGCACGTTCTGTAAGTCCGTTGCAGGCTGGGTGATAGGCTGTGGTAAATGACGGGTGCACGCCCAGGATCTTTAAGAGGTGTTTCATTACATCACTTAGAAACACAGTACCTCTATCGGATAAGAGCTCGGCAGGGGAACCGTGCCGACAGATAATTTGCTCTAACACAAATTTAGCTACGTGCTCTACAGAACCTTTAGGAATAGCACGAGCTTCTACCCATTTTGTAAAGTATTCAGTTGCTAGAACAATCATAGTGTTACCCTGTTTGGAACGATGAATCGGGCCGATGAGGTCGATGCCAAAGCGTTCTGCGACATTATTAACGGGAATTGGCTGTAAAAGACCAGCTGGTTTAACATTTGTCCGTCCTTTTCGCCCTTGGCAAGATTGGCATGTGCGGACATATTTTTCAATGTCTTTCTTCATCCCAAGCCAGTAATATCTGGAATTAATTTTTGTAAAAGTTTTCTGGAATCCCAAGTGTCCTGACAGAGGATCTGAGTGACACGATATTAGAATTTCGTGTTTCAGCTGATCAGGGATGACCAATAAGTGCAAAGGTCCTGAACTTCCCGCATTTTTGCGGTACAGGACTCCTGATTGTAAAGTATAGGTTTTTGCCTGTCGTTGTAACCTAGGTGAGCCGGATTGGGGATTTTCTAACGTAGTTATTAGGGGTAGCAGCTTGGGGTCAGCTCTTTGTTCATTTGCTACTTGAACTGGTGTTAATAGACAAGTTGGCAAGTCGTCCAACTGTTCCACTAAATAGGGGTTGGGTTTATCCACTGGAAAACGGGACAGAGCGTCTGCGTCCGTGTGTTTTGCACCTGATTTATAAATGATGGAATAATCATATTCCTGGAGTTTTAAAGCCCAGCGTGCTAGTCTTCCTGTGATGTCTTTTAAGTTACGAAGATAGCAAAGGGAATGATGATCACTTACAACATTGACGGGGAAACCATAAATATATGATCTAAAATGTGTTAGGCCGTATACTATCGCTAGCAATTCTAGTTCCGAGATACTGTAATTTTTTTCATGCTTGTTTAGAGAACGTGAACAGTAAGCAATTGGATGCAATTCGCCATCTATGCGTTGCAATAGAGCGCAACCAATTCCTGACGTAGAGGCATCAGTATGAATTTCTGAATAGGCTCCTGGTTGATAGTGAGCTAATACTGGGGCAGTTGTTAGTAACTGTTTTAATTTATCGAATGAGTCTTGTTGCGTTGCTGTCCACTCAAAATCTTTGTTTTTCCGAGTTAGTTCATGAAGAGGTGAAGCAATAGAAGCGAAATTCGGGACAAAACGTCTATAGAAGCTAAATAAACCAAGCACTTTTCTAACGTCCCGAGTAGTCTTAGGGACTGGCAAATTTTTAATAGCTCGTAATTTATCATTGTCTGGTTCTATACCCTTAGCGGATACTTCAAAGCCTAATAATTTTATTTTTGACATACCAAAAAAACATTTTTCTGGTTTTAGTTTGAAGTTATGTTTACATAGTTGACGAAAGACTTCTTCTAAATTTTTTAGTAATTCATGAAATGTTGGAGCGAAAACAACAATGTCATCTAAATAGACTAAAGCTTTTTTATAACAAAGATCACCCAATAATTTACGAGAAATTTCTGAGAAAAACCTAGGGGCATTAGCAAGTCCGAAGCTTAGTCTGTTAAACTCCTATTGGGAAGAACTTGTAACGAAGCTTGTATACTTCTTGCTTTTCTCATCAATAGGAACTTGAAAATATGCGCTTAACAAATCCAAACTGCAATACCATTTTGAGTTGCCTAAGTAACTAAGCAAATCATCTATGAGGGGTAGGGGGTAGGAAGTTGTTTTTGTAACTGCATTAAGCTTCCGATAATCTATACAGAATCTCATTTCACCACTTTTCTTTTTAACTAAGACCACGGGTGAACTCCAGGGACTAAGGGATCCGCGAATAATCCCGGCATCTAGCATTTCTTTAATTTGGGAATCTATGATTTCTCTTTGTGCATGAGATACACGATATGGTTTTTGTTTTATGGGTGTCTCATCTGTGACTTCTATTTTGAATTCTCCTATATTTGTTTGGCCTAATTCTTGCAACTTTGTAGCAAATACATGACGGTATTTCTGTAATAAACTAGTCATTTGAGATTTCTGTTCGAAAGTGAGTTGTGAATTAATGTTAAATTTAGCGTTTTTAAGCTCAATGGGTTGGGAATCTGTAGAAGACCAATTAGAAGCCTGTATAAGGGCTACTTCATAAGCATTGGCAAGGGTTGTTCTAGCAAAAATAACTTTCGGTTCAGCAGTATTGTTATGTACTGGTAGTGAACATTGTCCTGCATTATCAAATAAGATAGGTGAAATTTGTAAACATTTCTTTTGCATAATCGAGTCTCTGGGTTCTAACAAAATTTGTCCTGGTTTATCAAGATTAATTTTTACTGGTACGTTCATGGAAGTGAAAGGAGGTATACGAGTGTCCTGTGTACAATATGCCTTAGGTACAGTGTCAGGGTCCTGTTCTGGTTCAATTGTAATCTGAGCCAAGTGACAGTTTTGTTTCTCGCCACAGTGTATATTTACTGTGCTATCGTCAGATGTCTTAAGAGTTATATCGTAAGAAGCTAAATTAATAAGAGCTTGATATTTGTTTAAAAAGTCCATTCCTAACAGAAGGTCGTGAGCGAACTCTCGTGCTACTAGTAATTCTTCTGTAAATTGTACTCGTGCAAGTTGAAACTGAAACTGGGTCGAATGACCAACGTCTAGTAGTTTGTTGTCTGCTGTGCGAAGGAGTAAACTATTAGATATTGGAAATACGAGTGACGTTACGAAACGTTCATGCACTATGCTAACGGCACTGCCGGTGTCAAACAATATACTAATCACTTGGTTGTTAGCTGCAATCCCCTGAGTCGTAAGTACATTCATAGGCCGAATATGTGCAATTGTAAAATCTGGAATATTAGCTGCTACGGGCGCCACAGGTTTTACTCCTGTGACGTCCTTTGCCCGTTTGGGTGACTTTGCCTAAGTTTGCAGTTTATCGCTGTGTGGCCTTGTCGGTGGCATGCGACGCACACGGGCCGTGCATCAGCTGTTCTACTGTTTGTTTGCCAGCTGACATCTTGTTTAGCATTAGGGGGTCTCCCAGAAAAATTAGTTCCGCGTTTTTTGTAAAAACCACGTGTAAAATGATTGCCAAAGTTAGTACCGCGAACGTGTCCACGAGGTGATGTACTATGTCTGTCATTGTGTGAAAATTGAAGTCTTTTTATTTGCTTCTGTAATGTTTGTACGGCTTCAGTCAACGTGTCAATGGGGTCTGGCGCATTGGCATCGTTAATGGCTGATACAGGTCTCGATGTAGGTCTCTGCATTAAGTCTACACGTTGTCCTGCCAGATATCTAGCTGTTTCTATCCTACGGACGAATGTGATTAGGTCGTTTACAGTCTGTGGGTTTGCAGGGAGTACTTGCTCCAGTAAGGATGGTTTAAGCCCGCGGGTAACATGACGTAAGCGTTCTCTCTCTGTCATGTTGGGGTTCACTTGATCACATAGGGCTAGAACATCATAGATATATTGTTCTGTAGGCTCGGCCAAATCTTGCATTCTTTGCCTAAGCCGACATTCTACTACATCTTCGTATGCTGCTGGCACAAAAGCTTGTTGTAAAGCGGACTTTAAGTCTGTCCAGGTATACTGTGTATGTCGGGGAGCAAATGTTTTAAACCAAGTGGCTGCAGCGCCACGTAAATAACATGGTAAATATTGTGTTTTTGCGTGGGCATCCCAGCCATTAGCTGCTGCTATAGTATCAAAATTGTAGAGGTAAGCAAAAATGTCCTGTCCGAGTCTGCCTTCAAACACGCCAGGGTCAATAAACGGCCGTGCGTACGGCATTTCGACAGATAATGCAGGTTTAATGTTTATGTCCTTGCTAGTTATAGAACTGTTCTGAGGAACCGAAGCGTTCATGATTTGATCATTAGATATCGACTTAGAGAATGCTTCTGCGGGGGTTGGATGAGTTTGTATGTCCGGGGAAGTTTCTGTTAAATCTCCTACACTTAAACTTCTTCGTTTGTCTGGGATGTATGAAACAGGTGATAATTTACGAACTCGGCGGGAGGTTCTAACTGTCACTTTGTGCATAGATCTCCAAGGTTCTAGAACATCAGGGGGAAAATATTTAATGTCGTCAGAGGTAAGGCTATGAGTTGAAACTAACTTATTAAAAGAGAATTGCTGGTCCGGTGTGAGTTTACAAATTTGCTGAGTTGTGGTTCTATTATTTGTGACCTGGGAAGTTAAGTCAATATAGGGGTAATTATACAATAACTTAGGAGTGCTTACAAAAGTTAATGAAATCAGTCCACAGCACAAAACATCAAATACACACAACACATATGCCAATATAAAACATCCAATCATTACAACAACACAAGAAAATGCAAAAGCAATAAACCTGAAAAAAACTATGCATTAATAATCTGTATTCATAACACAAAAAGATTGCATCATTATCACAATTTCAACCTGAAATCAATGAACAAACAGAACTAAATTTCTAATCTTTGAGTTTGCAAAGAAAAGAAAAAAAAAAAAAAAAAAAGTTATTCAAGTTAGAAAACATAAAAATAGTGTTTGACATTATTTATTATGTCTGCTATTGGAAAAATCTATATGTGACAAACATTATTTGTAAATTACACTATGTTACTCATTATAAAACTGATTTCACACTTGTAAAATAATCTAAAATCCGTTAGGGTGGGCTGGGAGGGTAGTTAAGATACTATTATGATTAAACTTGAAAATGATATATTTAATAAAAGCAGCAATAAAATTTAAGCAAACTTAAGAGAATTTGAGGTATGAAAATCGTTATTTAACTGTTGCAAAATGGAACACCCTGGTGCTCTGCCATACTATTACATGACGATAGGGGGGTCTGGAGGTACAAGGATCGAAACCATATTTCTGACCTTAAGGGTGGTAGAAACCGGCAGCCTCCGCCACATGCTGTGTGAAGGTAGGGGTGTTGGTAGGAATTACGAGAGGTACCAAGGTATAGGATTCGAAACCTGGTGCCGAGACCACATTGTTGCATGAAGGTGTGGGTGTTGATAGGAATTACGAGAGGTACCAAATACAGGATTCGAAACCCGGTGCCGAACACCACATGTTGCATACCAGGGTTGTAAGGGGGAGGAAAGACTTACAAACCTAATCTACAACTAGGGGTGTAGCTATAGGGATGGTAGAGCAAAAATAAAACATAACATATCAATCAAGACCAACTAGCTCTATTTTAAAGAAATCTAATAATCATACAGAGTACTTCCTGAGTCTAGAAGAGACCAGGGGTGCTTTGGTAATACTTGGTGACATAATAATTTAATAAAATCTTACCATTGGTGATGTGTTGGGTGTATGGCTGGTCCGAAGAAGTATAATCTGCTGAGTCTGGCGGGGGTTATGGTATTCGTAGAAACACTGTCAGATAAACCGACATAGAGTCCCCTCTGGCATCCCTACGACGTTTCACACTGAGGGCTAACTTTACCAGGCTTAAATAGCGGTTCTACAAAAAGTCAATTCAGCGATTCCCACTAACTATAAATTTTGCATCATGCATTTTTGCGTTATTGAGGAAATGTTTAAGCCTGTTACCTACTTAACCGTTCTTCCTCTTGATCAGCAGAACCAGCCTGGGTCACCTGTGAATTATTTCCTTATGCCAACAGACTGCCAGTCAGCGGAATTTACGTTTGACATACATTTCTGTTAGGATCAATACCCTTTACAGAATACCGAAATTTCCAAATCTAATTCAGCCTATACACGTAACAGTATTTTAGCATAGTTTAGACAGATTAAACGAGAATGAGTTGAAACATTAATGACGAAGCAAATTTTTAGCAGGCACAAAGGACTAAACTGCAGAACTGTATTTCTCCGTAATTACATTCCACCTGGCCAACTTTTACATTAGTAACATATTTATTGGATTTCCATTTTCTAAGGCTTTTATATGTTACTTCACAAACACATAAACACACACAAACTTCTGGTTTATGGGAACGATTGGAAGTAATATTGGGTACAAAATTTCTGCTTGCCTGTGGGAAACGCTCGCAACGCAGGAAGCTGCTGTACCGTCTAGGCCAGAGGAAGGCAGCTACGAGAGTGGTGACGTATTTCAGTCGGGAGCGAGGCCTGCAGTACGTATGACATCAGACAAGAGTCGTGTAGTACCAGGTTGCCTATATAAATGGCGCTGTCAGTTCAGAATCTGAGGGTTCAGTGAGGTGTAGCACACTCCATAGCAACAATGTATCTGCCACGTAGCTAATGGAAATGTTAAATTTGCAATGTGACGATTTATTGAAGGACAAATATACACACAAGAAAGACTTGGCTGATTTTTACAAGAATGTCGCCCAAATCAGATTTCCGAGATTGTATTCACTTACTACATGGACATTATGTATGTTTGGCTCGACATATGTGTGCGAACAATTTTTTTTTCTGTTATGAAATTAGCTAAGTCCAAAACATGAAGTACCTGGTCATACAGCCACGATTACAAAGTTCCCAGACATTACTTCCTGACATTAATAAACTAGTAAAAGAAAAACAAAACAGAAAGTGTTGGCAAATATCCACGTAATTTTGTTCTGAATGGGTCTCCTCTAACTTGCAAAGAAAATTATTTTATGTTTTATTTTATTTCCGTTATAACATGTCTGACCTTCAGATAAACTACGTGTTGAAGTTTTATATATTTTCTCATAGCACAGAGCCAAAATGTAATTGATAATAAACTGTGAACAATTGTGCAATTAAGGCAGCCAGCATTAATATTACAACATCAAGATATAGGTTTTACATACAAGGGGTCTCCAAAAAGTAAATTCTGTTTCAATTCATCTCCGCTGCAGGGCTGCGATCGCAGTTCCGCACATGCGCGGTAGACGCTCTGTATCAAGGAGAAGAAACGTGCGCCATTGTGAAATCGCTGTCAGCAACGTACGCTTTGTTGTGCTTGTTTACAATGTCGGAGTTGATTGAAAATCCCGCTGTTTGTAAAATCAGATCTGTGATTCGTTTTCTAAATGCTAGGAAAGTGAAACCAATTGAAATTTATCAGCAAATTTGCGATGTTTACGGAAAAATACGATGAGTGATACAATGGTGAGAAGAGGGGTCCGACAGTTCAATGAAGGACGTAGTGAAGTGCACGATGAAGACCAAAGTGGGCGTCCATCTTTGGTTACAGAAGAACTGGTTCACGCGATTGATGGCCAGATCCAGGAAAACAGCAAGTTTACAATTAGTGCTCTCGCTATGGAATTTCCCCAAAGCTCACTAGTTCATGAAATTGTTACCGAAAAACTAAAATTTCGTAAACTTTGCTCACGTTGGGTGCCAAAGATTCTTACTGAGCAGCTCAAAACAAAATGGATGGGTAGTGCACTTCAGTTTTTGACCAGTTATGATGAAGGCGGCGAAGAATTTCTGACACAGATAGTCACAGGAGATGAAACTTGGGTTTCTTACGACACTCCTGAAAGTAAGCATCAATCAATGGAATGGAGGCACACCTCATTCCCAGCAACGGTTAAGCCGAAACAAATCTTAACACCTCAAAAAATGATGTGCACAGTGTTATGGAGTAGTTAGGAAAGGCATCTTACTCATTGATTTCTTAGCGCATGGTCAAACAATGAAAGCAGAGAGACTTGCGAGACACTTAGGAAATTGCGCCGCGCAATACAGAATAAGCGCCGAGGAATGCTGTCAAAAGATGTTGTGTTTCTTCACGACAACACACGACCACACGCTGCAAATGCGATGAGGGATTTGGATGGGACGTATTTGACCAACCCCAGTACAGCCCTGACCTCTCTCCTAGCGACTTTCATCTGTTTTTTGCATCTGAAATCTTTCCTTGGCGGTCAACACTTCAACAATGACGAAGAGCTGAAAGAAAATGTTTCCAACTGGTTGAAGACACAGGTGGCAAACTTCTATGAAGAAGGTATACAAAAACTTGTGCCTCTCCTGGCAAATGCCTGCAAAATTTCATAAGTTATGTGGAAAAGTAGTTTAAGAGTTGTAGAATTTTGTGCAATAAATAATTTTTCTGTATCTGTACACAATTTAATTTTCTTACCAAACAGAACTTACTTTCTGGACGTATTTCGTATTATTAATACCCACTACGTTTCCTGGCTTTCCTACGCTGTCGGAAGCCCAACACATCAAACTATTTCCTTCCTCTTGGGCAGCAGAAATTAACGCGGTGACCTCACACGCCAACCTGCCTTTGTTCGGGGGTATATTTGGCGGTTAGAGCTGACACCGCCGCTACCTGTCTTCCCCTGGTCTAGGCCAGAGAGGACAACCAGAGAGGACACAAGTTCAGCGTGTGACGTCACCTCGTTCTGTACTGCTGCCGCAGGATAATAGTGGAACGTGCAGAATGAGGTCATATTGTGCAGCCCGATCTGAACCTACAGGGCAACATTGTTGTTGGAGAGAATGCACTTTCTAACATTATATGCCCGGCTATGAGCGTTTTACTAAGGAGTCTATCTCTCTGATATTGAAGATTCGATAAGCTACTTGTTTGAAGCATCATATCTATGTTGCTGGAATGCCCTTTGTGCAAGTGAATGAATAAGAAAATAATTTAATGATGCGCATCTGGCCTTTTGAACCGGTGGTGAATTATTCACGCGGGCTTCTTTATCACGAGGTGTCACAGAGAATATTAAGGTAGCAAGTCCTGTTCGGATTTGGTTTAACTCGCAGAGAATCATCCCTTCCATATTTTATGAGCACGTGACCCTAGGCTGCCTACGTTCCGTTTTTAGCGCAGCCTCGCGGCAGAAGCTTTTTAACCAATTACAAAATTGTCGGTGTGAATTTAAACTCGTCTATATCTCGTTCTATACAATAGCTTTACCATTACCTGCGGTCAAATGATGTCTGACGCAAGTTTTACATTTGTAACCCTCAAAACTTACTTGCGGGCACGACGCAGCACGCTGTGTAACACAAAATGCTTTTGGGGATTTTATATTTAGAACGAATTGCTGAGTTCCATCTTTAGAGTCGGCTTCAATTATACCAAAGGTACACATTCTGTGATCACAGTAAAAACAGTAGACGTTGCAGCCTATCCATAATTTCACTGGAAATCTGTTAAGTTCCAAAGATGTGTCAGGAAAGTTCTCAAGAAATGTCTGCTACCTCACACTACTTTCTATGAACATTTTTCGATAATTTGAAATTTCTCAAAAAAAGTGATAAACGCTTTTAATAAACATACTATATGACTAAAATATTTTCATAACAAATAAAATGTATTTATAAATTTCAGGGTATATGCTCAAAGGTCTTCTTAATTCTACCGAGAGACCCAAAAACTTCTGAACCGCCTACGCGGTGTTATGCCTATCCGCACCTTCGGTGCTCGTTGCCGAGTATAGATGATTTCCTAAACAAGTACTAGACATTAATGGACAGGTGCATCTCATTTATCAAACTATCCCAGTGTGCAGGACATATCACTGTTGTCAATATTTCCAACATTGATGGGTCTGCTGCAAGCTGCTATAGGGGTGAACTATGGAATCCTTCTTTAAGTGTGACTGTTGGTAGACAAGCGGTTAAGTTGGCCAATAAGTTCATTTAGGCATATTCAGCACTTGACTTATTACCTTAGCTACACCGACTTAGAATAATTGCCTTTCACCAATACATAACTTTCTTTGCTTATGCCTTATGCCCTAACAATAATTCAATTCACGCTTTCTACTTTATGCATTGGTTTTAACATATGAAAACAGTTATTTCTCATTTATTTCTTTACAAAATTATTAATCTTACAAATCAAAACATACCAAATTCACCGTGAGAGTAGAATTCACTTCATTTGAGAGCATTGTACAATTATAGCAGTTCAGTTGTGAGTTGTGACTCGATTCGACCTGAAACAAATGTGTGTTTAGCAGCGAATACTGTTACAATAGTTAATTACAATTAAATAATGAAAGTTTCGTATTTGGGTGCCTGATGTTGCATCATTTTTTATTGTGGCAGCAGTTATAGTACAGTTCATTGGGGAATCGGCGCCGGATATTCGGAACGGTAAGTAAATAAGCCCTGATCTTGCTAGTTAACATCTGAAGCACTATCGGAGTTAAGCAAACTCTTATAGAAGTTCCGCCATCTCAAACGTCCTGGAAACTGTGCTTTTTAATTTATGTGCTCTAACGTTGTCATATTGGATGACGAATGAAATGCGTGAAATTATGACTAAATGAGCCCAGGGTCCGTAGAGCTTAGAGCTACCAGACATTTATATTTCAGGATAAGAAAAAGTCCGGTTAAATCTATATCAGGTAAATCACCCTGAGCTAGATTCGAACTCGGGACCTCTTGAACGTGAGGCAGATACACTACCATCTACGTTAAAGAAGTGGTCACAGTGAAAGTGGAAATTGAACTGGTTCATATAGTGAAGTGAAAATGGGAACTACGGATTCTCAGTGAAAATTGAGCAAAGTTTTTAAGTGAAGGTGAAAACTCAGTGCAGTTTTTTCTTAAAGTTGATTAAGGTTTCATACACATCAATCATGCAATTCTCCTAAGGCAATTTTAGCTTCAGCCAGCTTGTGCTCTAACTCCGTCTCTTACGGAGCCTTCACTGACTCAACAGTATGAAGGAAATTTTCTGCCTCCTTGGGTGAATATATAGTGCCAACATAACCATAAGAAATATACCTCCAGGACGAAGGTTTTCATATGCAATATCACAGATTGCACATCGGATGTGACACGTTTTTGACGAAGCCCAAATAAAACATTTTGAGAGAGGGCCCCACTAGAGAATTCATGGCCCCCCTCACTATATGAGACCGAGCGACCGACCGACTTGGTTTGATAACGTTTGCTTGAGAATGGCCAAGTGCCAAGTCCCTCGCGGCGACTGTTTTAAGGGAACACCAGCACGCAGATAAATCACGAGCAAGTAGCTTCACTACTGTACCCCAACATTCAACAGTGCCTTCTTACTCTTTTAATTATCTCTCATGAATGTAGCACTCATGTTCTTCATCAACTTTGTTAAAAGTGATGAATTGTTCCCTCCGGGTCTTGCATCACGCAAAGAGCAACAAAAGTCTTTAAAAATACCTTAGATACGTTAGAGTCAAATCTCTAGACTTCAACTGCCCATACAAATAGTGGAACATATGGGACTGAAGTTATAATCAGTTCTTTGAAATATAGTTTTCTTTGCATAGTAACGAGTAACAAAAGAGAGGTGATTTAGCACACCAAACTTTATGAACTATTGGTGACAGCGAACGCCTTGGATATGGTTATTCCTACAGAAAAGTACAAGATCTAGCATGTCTGTTTCAATGAGGTCTACAAATGTTTTCCAAGACGAATTTAGAATGAAAAGGAATTAACAGCCCCTTCGCCTTCAAAACTATAAGAACTGTTTTCTTAGAAAATTGAAGTATGTAAAAGTTTTACCATGTGAAGGGAAGTTAAGTGCGGAAAGATAATTTTGGAAATCTCCATGTCGCATCTTTAGATGACTCTAACACTAAATAGCAGTTTGGTATTTTTCGGATCTCTCTTTGCTAGATTATGTATTTACAAACACACACATAGGGGATTACTGTAAAAATCTTTTATTGGGGTTCAGGAGATCCTGCGGTGAAATCACCATACAAATTTTTGGGTGGAATACAATAATTTATCTACTAGTAAATGATACATAGATAAAAAAAACTGTTATCGATAAACGTAATAAACATCAAATTTGTCATATTTGTTTTATAACAAATAATATTTATTAAAATATATTGAAGTACCAGGATTGCTCGGAAGCAGAATCTACTTGAAAATCTTCCTGTTAACTTTTTGGAACTGTTTTGCTTTTGTTTTTTGCCTTCCTCGACCTTGTTATTGTTTTTTTCTAAAATGCCTATTGCTCATTTTCACGAGACCCCAAAACAGTAATTTCTGATAAAATATCGGTATCCATACTGGATGCCAGTAAATATTTCCTAAAGCTACCACACGTATGTGGCAGAGAAGATAAGAGCTCAAACACTTTAAAGAACTTGCTGAAGCCTTCAGCAAATGACATTTCAGAGCTGGCATATAAAAGTGGTATTCTGTTATCCACTTTATGGACATAATGTTAATACAAAAATGTATACGAAAATTTCATTTATTCTGTTTTCTCTCCTTCAATTTATCCCTACCTCTCTTTATAAGATCAACTTTATTTCTCTCTCTCTTTCTCTCAACTCCGTTATTCTTTCCTTTATATGTATAAGCCTCGACACACTTCCTGTTTCTGTTTTCTGTGCAACATATATGCTGTGAATGTTTAGAAAACTGGTAACAAAAGTACTTTTGCGGATGGTATTATTAATTGAAACTTCAGTAAATAGTTTAACTGTACACAGAGCTGTATGGAGTATGAAACATTCTTATTTACATCCTTTTAAGGGCACTTTTTAAATCTAAAACTAAGCAAACAAAGGAATCATCCTCACACAATGTAGGATCAACATCTCTTTGCAGTTTTTCTCTTGGATGCACACAGATATATCTGAAGAGGTAATGAAATATTGTATAATAGGGTTCATGTAATGTTTCTGCTTTCTCTGTGTTTTACATCGCTTTAAATACGTAGTCATGTTTGTTACTATGTATCTCATGACTCGGCTATGCTGAGACTACATCTCCTTACCATAACATCTTGCTTCGTCACGTGTCCATAGAGATGCACATATGCCTTATTGCTAGACAACTGCACTATACTTCTATACGTGGCCGCCAAATGTCATTAGATGATGTCTAGTGTGTTTTTAATGGCTGTCTTTGGATAGATGATAAATCATTCTCCATTACAGTTTATTTTCATTTTCTTATTGGTTAGACATAAATTGAAACTTTGGGTCATGAAATTACAAATTCGTTTCGGTATTTATTATGAGGAAAACCACGAAAACAAAAACAGTCACATTAATCTGCCACAGGACTTGTGGTTTCCTCTCGGCTCAGGCACCCATTTTGTTTCAGATAATTTTATTTTTTGACTTTTTCCAGTTTAAATTCTATTTATGTCTCCAGTAATAGTTAAATTTATTTCCAATTATCGCAAAGGTTCCTAGTATATTGAAATAGTTTTAAACTTGTGATATTTAATATTTAATAGGTTATTCAAGAACTTAACATTGTTTTTATTAGCCTTTAAGTTAAGGATTTTATTTGAGATTTAATATTTGAGGTCTAAAAACTTTCGAAACATATATCACGGAGGGTAATTTAATAACTGGATACAAAAGCATCCTCATATGAGCTTTAGTATCATCTGTAATTCTATTATAAATTTATAAATTTATACACGAATTACTACCGGGTAAGATCAATAATATTATAACCATGTTATTGATAGATACATAAATGATTGCAATAAAGAATATATTAATGATAAAATCATACTGTAAAGTGTACAATTGACAGTTTTATCAGAGCATAAAAGGTCACACCAAGAACTTTGTATGTTGCAAAAAATAGAACTACATAACTGTACCTATGGCTTACGTGACAGTGAACTCGGTAAAAGGACATCTGTCAGCTCAAGTTTCGGATTATTAATTATCAGTAGGTACGTTCAGACATTCCAATTACCTGAAAACAAGTGAGGAGTCAATTTTCTGAAAATTACAAAGCAGAGAGAATTCCTAGAATTTCTAAGTCTCAAAGTAAAAGTAGTGTTTGATAAAATAGTTATCTCAAATATTTATTATAAGCTAGACTTCACTAACATCTAATTAATTATATTTCCATTCTAAATATCCAATAAAACAATTTGTATAAACGTTTATTAAGGTCAAGCAATAAGCTAGAATATTTTGTTGAGGAATGGTCACAGAAAGTCATTTAAATGTTCTAAGATTACAAAGAAAAGCATTAATGTTCTAGAAGGAATGTAAGAGAAGGAGACAAACAAAAGACTTCTCCTCACAAGGTAACCAGCAGCGGTTTTATAAAACAATAGAACAGCGTATACCTGTACGGCCGGCGCACAGTGGTTCGCTTACGGCTACATGAAACAATAGAAATGCAATTACTGACTCCACTATAATGCTGTTAACTGAATATGGCTGCGCAGTAAACTGTCAATTCTAACGGAAACGTAATTTTGGCTGTGAAAAGACAAGTTTGATTGACATAATAACGAAAACAATAACTGCCCGGCTTCAACTAGAAACAGACTCGTCCGCTTGTACCTTGTTCAACATTTTGCTACCCTATCTCCTTTACAGGGTGAACAACGGACTCTATACCTTCTGATTGATAATAGCACTTCACATTTGTAGAAAAGGTTTCATTACTTAGTTCCTTGTGGATCTTCTGCCTTCACCTTTCTGCTAATTGGATAATGCTTTTGGCACCTTCGGCGTTGCTTTCACTCCACGTGGAAACCTGCAGTAAACATCATAATAATTTCCAGGAAGATAGATAAAATCAATCTAATAAAGAGCTGAAGGCATGAAAACATACAAATTTATAACGAAAGTTAACTCACACGTTGAATGGTAATATATGACAAATCTGTTTCAAAGCAAGATCAGTTACAAAATTAATATAAACAACTCTGTCAGGACAACCGATAAATGCACTGCTATCGTCAGTCATCTTGAGAGGCAGGATTGAAATAAAGGATACTCCTCCTTATTTCGTATTAAGAATTAACACGCATTTCAGGTAAAATTAACTCTGTGGTTATGAAAATATGAATATAAATTTGACAATTGTCTTCAAATATTTAAAATATATCGCGATGTTAAATAACGAACTCATTTTTGCCGCACAACAATCCATAACCCTAACAGTCAATGAGATGTGATTAACTCACCTAAGCTTAATGGAAGCTTATTTGAAACAAGCATTAGGGCTTTTCAGGAAATTAGGTTGAAAAAGTCATGAAAATTTATTAATGAACATTTTTTAATCAAAATCATTAAAATCTACAACTTGACTATAATTTTTATTTCAAGTACAACAGAGGAAAACTAAAATGCATAAAATTTTTGGTCACGCCTTCCACAGAGCTTGATGTGCCTTTGTTTGGATCGATATCAGTGCATAGTGATAGGCACATGCCAAATTAGGAGCAATCCAAGCATTACGATAGAAAACTAAGGGGACAAAAAGGTAAGCTATTGATTTTTCATGTACCTTAATTGAAATAAAGTTGTATGAAGAATTCATAATACGTGTTCTTTTTTGTCCTGCAATAATAACTGAAAGATCAACTTAATTAACAACCTTCTCATTCCTGTTTGAACACTAGTCCTGGCAGACTCGTTTTAATAGAGACTTTAAGTGGAATTACAATAGTATACTCCGCGTGTCAAATAGTGGTAAATTCATGGTTAATTATCTTTGGAACGATTTAAGTTATTAAACTGAAGTTTTTACAGAATATCCTCTTCACTGAACTACGTTTATGTAATAAGTTTTCTATTAAGGAAGATAAGATAGTTCCTTAATTGGATCATTTTCATTAAAATTTTATTCAGTTGTCTTAAAATAAACACAGCTGTTATTAAATTGAAGTACATCCACAGTAACACTTAGCCATGGACCCCGGATACATTTGAGCATCATTTCACCCATTTCATGCCCGCCTCGGTAGCGTAGATGGTAGCGTTTCTGCCTCACGTACAAGAGGTCCCGAGTTTGAATCTCGGTTATGGTGAGCTACCTGGATAAGGTATTTTCCGGATTTTTACCTTATCCTGGAAGATGTATTTGGGGTAGTTCTAAGCTCTATGGACCCCGGAATTATTTGAGCATCATTCCACCATTTTCATTCATCGTCCGATATGACGTAAATTATATATATATATATAACGATAAATAATTTTTGCACCAAAAATTTTCATATACATAACAAGCGATGCTCAAAGCAAAAATGGAGGGGAAAAATTAGCTTGCATTTACAAAGAAATAATTTGTGTTAAAGAAATATGGATATACATTTAAATATCACTTTGTTTAAATACATCTCTTTCACACGAGGTGAAATAAATTTTTATTAGTATGGTTTTTGGAACCTGTATAAAAATAAGTGATAGTGAATAGAAAATATAAGATTTATTTGCTTTGCCTGCCACAATCAGATGACATTTATTAAACAATCACAAGCCAATCAGGGCTACAATGGAATTTATTGTCACTCCAAAAGTTGGGAGCGCGGCGGAAAGCACTTCTGACTGTCAGTGTACAGCTCTATGGATACACCTTCTGCATCGATGATTTGCAGGCAGAGGAATTCAAGCGCAGGCTTGTATCTGGAAAAAATATGGCTTCTTCATGTAAATACACCATAATGTGCAAAGGAACAGGGGCTAAGTGTGAATTATAGCCCTTGGCACGGCTGGCAAGTGGGGACTGGGGTGTTTGACGACTGTCGAAGACATGTACTTGTTTATTACACTCCGTTCTGAACGCGATTTGAGCACTTCCCTCCCTAATTCAAAACTTAACTTGTGTACTTTACCTGTCTTATTGACTTATTAAAGGTATGTTACACCATAAATGTTAAATTAAACAATTATTTCAAAAAGAGCTTAGCGTATCAGACTAAAATTTTACAAGTTGTAGATGAACGTATTTTAAACTCAGTTCTCCAATTTTATACAAAAAACTTCCTTCTGTTATACCAAAATTTTTATTAAGATACACAATACATTATTCTACAAATTAGTTATTCATGTAATTAACCTAAAGATACACAAACGCACGCAGGGGCTGCTTTTGCCACCGTAAAATTATGTACGTGTATTTTTATTCAATTGTTGGTGAAAGATACGAGCTTTTGTACCAAAATGTCATTTAGAGAAAAATAATTCCAAGAAAATATTTATTCAGGAAATATACTCGTATACGAGTGTGGTCTGAAAAGCTTCCAACCTCAACATGAAGATGGCAGCACTCGTAAATAAAGGCTAGTGAACTTGGTTAGTTAATCTGTTGACAGTTACTCACTAAAGTTTCAGTGATTTTGGACGCTCCGTTCTTACGTGACAGTCGTATGAGTGAGTTGATGTGAGCGTTTTTATGAAAATGGAAAAATCAAGTATCCAGCTCTCATTAAATATTTCTTTTTAAAGGCAATATGCCTACACCAATCAAAGATGACTTGGATTCTGTGTATGGAGACTCTGCACCATCATTTACCACGCTGAAATTTTGGGTAGCTTAATTTAAACGTGGCCGTAAGAGCTTGGGAGGCGATTAACGTTCGGGACGTCCAAAAACTGCAATTACCAACGAAAACATCGCCAAAGTTCACCAAATGGTGCTTGACGACCGCCCAATTAAAGTGCAAGTGATAGCAGAAGCTATGAACGTTTAGAAAGAACGTATCACATATTAAATCAACATTTAGACTTAAGAAAGCTGTATGCGCGTTGGGTGCCGCTTCTGCAACATTGAACCAAAAACGTGTTCGAATGAATATTTTCAACGTTCTGTTGGCACAGTTTAGGCGCTATAGATCCGAGATTTGGTGCCGATTAATTACTGTAGATGAAACTTGGATACACACTTGGACACCCGAAACAAAATTACAGTCCAAACAGTGGACTGCAAAGGGGGAATCTGCTCAAAACAAATGTTTTTTCTTCGTCTGGGAAAGTGATGGCAACTGTTTTTTGGGATAACCATGGAATTATTTTAATCGATTATCTTCGAAAAGGAGAAACCATTACAGGAGCAGGTTACGCATTATTACTTCACAAGCTGAAGGCAGAACTTGAGGAAAAGCGGTCACATTGGCAAACAGGAAAATCCTGTTTCACCAAGACAACGCACTGTCTCATTCTTCAGCGGTTACAATGGCGAAAATCCACGAATTACGGTTCGAACTGCCTGACCATCCACCTGACTCACCAGATCTAGCCGCAAGCAACTTCTTTTTGTTCCCTCAACTGAAAATTGCGCTCGGAGGAGAGGTGCTTTCGTCAATTGAAGAGTCAATCACCTTCGTGAACAATTATTTTGCAGAGAAAAACGCCGAGTACTATTTGGACGGGTTACAGAGATGGGAGGATCGCTGGGAGAAGTGTGTAGAGTTGCAAGGAGACTATATTGGAAAAGGAATTCTAAAAAAAGCCTTCTATCTTTATTAGGTCGGAAACTTTTTAGACCACTTATGTATAAGAACTCTGTTGGTGTCAAGTATTTCTCGGATGCTCTCCCCAAATTAAAACAATAAAAAAAATTCACATAAAGATGTGTTTCAAAATAATAAATGCTGAGTTACAAATGAAAACTGAAGGTTACAAAAATTACTCCAAGTGGCTTCTTTCTACTCTAAGTTTGCCTTTCATATTATAATGTTTTAAATTCTGAGATTATGATTTATTTGTTCGAATGAAGGGCGAATACACCCTTCCAGAGAGTCAATAGAACTGCCTTAGAATGCGTATTGACTATTACAACATACATCCAGTTGTATAAATCTTAAATTAACCAACTGTCTTAGAAACCTTTATCATATCATGCTAAACTCTTTTTTTTCTTCTTCTTCTTTTTCTTCTTCTTCTTCTTCACTCCAAGCGCTAGGCAATGCTGCCTGTTCTGGCTTAAAACATGTCTGACCATCGTTTTCGTAGTCTTCCCGGATGTCTATTTCCTCTAGGTTTATAGTTTGTAACTCTTCTTGGGATCCTATCTCTCGGCATTCTTTGAATATGCTCTCTCCATTCATTTCTATAATTTATTATTTTTTCTTCTAAAGAACTTATTTCTAATTCTTCTCTTATTTTTTATTTTTGGGATTTTATCTAAAATAGCACATCCCTTTACTGCTCTTAAAAATCTCATTTTGGCAGCCTGTATCTTGTTTTTGTCTGTTTTTGTTAATGTCCATGTTTCAGAACCAAAAAGAAAAGCAGGCACAGCCATTACTTTATAAAATTTCATCCGTGTTTCTTCTCTAGTTTTAGTTTTTAGGCTTCTGTTTATTATGCCGCATATTTGTTGGCACATTGGTAATTTATCTTTAAAATCATTTTCATATTTATAACTGACAAATGTTCTCAAATATTTAAAACCCGTAAATTACCATAAGATAATATCATCAATTACTATTTTGGTTCGAACAGTGTCTTTACCTCGATACGCCATTGTTTTTATTAAAATACATAATAAACAGTTTTTTCAATATAGCTGTCCATATTATTAATATAAAACAGATACAAAGAGACGGCCGCGCAGTGGCTGAGTGGTTTGACAGCATGGCTCTCACCAAGGCTTTGATCGCAGATGTCCGCAAAGTGTGAGTAGACAATACGGCGCTGGGGCGGGTTTTCTCCGGGAGCTCCGGTTTGCCTCGTCATCTCATTCCACCAGTGCTCCATCTTTATCTGATGTATCCTCAATGTCACCACCTGCGGTGACGTACGTAGTAAAAGCGGGCGTTAAACACTACACACATACACAAAGACACATATGGGTTACTTTTCGCATCCTAAAATAAAATTTGTTTCTGTTCAGTAGTTACTAAGAAAAAAACAAACCATTTATCTCACTTAGAAAATCTCACTTACAAAAAGAAAAGAAAAATAAAGGCAAATTTTATGGAGAAAAACTCGTATATAAATGCTGTATTGGTGTCGAATATAAGGGGCATGCTCACCCAAAATTAAAGCAGTAAAAGTGAAGATGTGTTTGAAAATCATTTAATGCTGAGTTACAAAACAAAACTGAAGGTTACAAAAATTACTGGAAGTGACGTTCTTCTGCTCTAAGCCTGCTTGGCTGCTAATGATCTCGTAGTTGAGCGTTCTTATATACACTACATCATCATCTATGCCTGCCTTCTATGCTACACTCCTGGAAATTGAAATAAGAACACCGTGAATTCATTGTCCCAGGAAGGGGAAACTTTATTGACACATTCCTGGGGTCAGATGCATCAAATGATCACACTTGCAGAACCATAGGCACATAGACACAGGCAACAGAGCATGCAAAATGTCGGCACTAGTACCGCGTATATCCACCTTTCGCAGCAATGCAGGCTGCTATTCTACCATGGAGACGATCGTAGAGATGCTGGATGTAGTCCTGTGGAACGGCTTGCCATGCCATTTCCAGCTGACGCCTCAGTTGGACCAGCGTTCGTGCTGGACGTGCAGACCGCGTGAGACGATGTTTCATCCAGTCCCCACCATGCTCAATGGGGGACAGATCCGGAGATCTTGTTGGCCAGGGTAGTTGACTTACACCTTCTAGAGCACGTTGGGTGGCACGGGATACATGCGGACGTGCACTGTCCTCTTGAAACAGCAAGTTCCCTTGCCGGTCTAGGAATGGTAGAATGATGGGTTCGATGACGGTTTGGATGTACCGTGCACTATTCAGTGTCCCCTCGACGATCACCAGAGGTGTACGGCCAGTGTAGGAGATCGCTCCCCACACCATGATGCCGGGTGTTGGCCCTGTGTGCCTCGGTCGTATGCTGTCCTGATTGTGGCCCTCACCTTCACGGCGCAAAACACGTATACGACCACCATTGGCACCATGGCAGAAGCAACTCTCATCGCTGAAGACGACACGTCTCCATTCGTCCCTCCATTCACGCCTGTCGCGACACCACTGGAGGCGGGCTGCACGATGTTGGGGCGTGAGCGGAAGACGGCCTAATGGTGCGCGGGACCGTAGCCCAGCTTCATGGAGACGATTGTGAATGGTCCTCGCCGATACCCCAGGAGCAACAGTGTCCCTAATTTGCTGGGAAGTGGCAGTGCGGTCCCCTACGACACTGCGTAGGATCCGACGGTCTTGGCGTGCATCCGTGCGTCGCTGCGGTCCGGTCCCAGGTCGACGGGCACGTGCACCTTCCGCCGACCACTGGCGACAACATCGATGTACTGTGGAGACCTCACGCCCCATGTGTTGAGCAATTCGGCGATACGTCCACCCGGCCTCCCGTATGCCCACTATACGCCCTCGCTCAAAGTCCGTCAACTGCACATACGGTTCACGTCCACGCTGTCGCAGCATGCTACCAGTGTTAAAGACTGCGATGGAGCTCCGTATGCCACGGCAAACTGGCTGACACTGACGGCGGCGGTGCCCAAACGCTGCGCAGCCAGCGCCATTCGACGGCCAACACCGCGGTTCCTGGTGTGTCCGCTGTGCCGTACGTGTGATCATTGATTGTACAGCCCTCTCACAGTGTCCGGAGCAAGTATGGTGGGTCTGACACACCGCCGTCAATGTGTTCTTATTTCCATTTCCAGGAGTGTATTATGTAACTTCTTAGTGTTACGTATTTGAACTAATGAAGCGTGAATACGCCCTCCCAGAGTGCGCATATTAAAGAATCCTGTAATTTACCTAGAATGTGCTTAGACGTAGACATTTATTGGAGAGTGAGGAGGCCATGCAATGAATCTGCATTTACCTATCCGTCTATTAAAATAAACAAATGGAGTTTTATTTTAGGCATTTTTTAAAAAAACAAAATTATTGTACTTACAATATATAAATATGTGTTTGTGTGTGTGTATGTGTGTGACAAATTAAAGAGGTCAATTTAAAAGATAACTTAAGTTATACGAGGGGGCGTCCTAGAGTTTTAATTATCACCCGTAGATTTTATGCCAGAGTAATGAAAATTTTTTAATGTACTCAATGATCCTTGGGGACATAATGTTGGTAGTTTCAGTGATTTGAGTCCTTTTGTTTTTTGAAATTGAGTGCCAGAAGTGACTGAGGTGTAAGATGGAGAAAATTGAGACCCGTAGTGTGATCAAGTTCCTGTATTTGAAGGGCAAAACTGCCCGGGAAATCCATGATGAGATGATGATTGTTTATGCAAATGATTTCCCATCGTATGACACCATTGTGAGGTGCAAAAGGAATTTTCAAACTGGTCACATATACCTGACAGATGAGGCAAGAAATGGTAGACCGTCAGTGAAGACGATGCCGTCAAACAGAAGAAAGTGGAGTGTTTAATACTGAAAATAGAAGAGCAACCATCCAAATAATCATGAATGAGACACATCTTAGTTATGGTAGTGTGTGGAACATTATTCATGACGAACTGCACATGTATAAGGTGTCTGTACAGTGGGTTCTACGTTTGCTAACCCATTTCCAAAAGCAAACACGGCGCGACCTTTCAAGACAGATGTTGATGCTGTTGGAACATCATGAAGATGATTATCGTCTGGTAACCATGGATGAATCCTGAATCTATCAGTATGATCCAGACAAAAAAAAAAAAAAAAAAAAAAAAACATGAGCATGGAATGGAAACATGCCGATTCCCCCCTCCCAAAAGGGCAAAGGTGCAAAAGTCACCTGGGAAAGTAATGCCTTCAATTTTCGGCTACTGTCATGGAGTCATCCTTGGATATTATCTTGCCAAGGGTCAAACCATCACTGGCAGACACTAATGCAATCTTTTGGACAAGTTATGAGCAGCTCTGATTAAGAATCACGCGGTATGCTCTCCAAAGGTGTTCGTCTTCTGACTGACATTGCACCAGCTCATTCATCTCAAGTTGCAGTTGACGAAACAAGGGAATGTTGCTTTGATAACTTACAGCATCCGCCTTATTCGCCTGATCTCGCAACAAGTATCTTTCTCTTGTTCCCGGAAATGAAGAATGCGTTGCGTGGTCACCGATTTGACAACACAAATGACGTCATTAATGAAGTGGAAGACTGATTTAAAGTGAATTCTGCAGACTTCTGCAATCAAGGTATTTGGAAGGTCCAGAAACGCTGGGAAAAATATGTAAATCTATATGGTACTACGTAGAGGAAGAACTAACAAGCACACATCAACACAAACTCTCTATCACATTTCTAAAGAGTGATAATTAAAACTTTACGACACCTCCTCGTATTCCCCTTCAGCTGCCGAGTTGCGGGCGCTGCGGACCCTTAGCACTCGTGGTACCTCTGAAGTTACTAGAGGAACGTCGGGACAAACTGCCGAGCCTCTCCCATCGGGGATTTGTTCGGATTAGGTTGGAGTCGAGGGGGCAGTGTGTTCCCGACACCCACGGGGAATTGGATACCTCCGGCCGGGCTACGGCCGCCCGGAGGGGGTAGAAGGTTGCCTTATAAGTCCCGGGTACTAGCCTGCAGAGCTAGTAGAAGGTGTGCTAGATCACCATGGGGACCCACCGAGGTTTTCGGTAGTCTTCCCTGCGGGGTTGACGCGCGTAAGTAGCGTATCCACTTCCATCCCGTCTTGATGTTGTGCTCAGCGGGGGAGGAGCTTTTTGGACTCCAGGTATTTCCCTGTAGAAAGAGCCCCGGAGTACCCATCGCTCCCGGGTAGAAGGAGGCCCGGGTCCAGGACTAATGGGAGTAGAACCTCTGCACTTAACTAACTAACCCCTCGTATACTTACAACAGTTTTCCTCATTTAGCCTCTCCTTCTAAAACGATACTAATTCTTTGAGTGGGTCAGTTGAATACTTATTTGCATTGTTTTAGAAAAACAGATATGAGCTACAATTGTGCACCAGTTTCGACATATATTTCGACACTCCATTGTTTATGAATTCATTTATACACTGGGGATGATCAGAAAGTAACGTGATAGCTATTAAAGTAAAGGAGGTACAGAGGTTGACTCACATTTTGGAAACGCATTCACAGCACGTGTAGCTCTTGTTATTTACGTTGAAAGTGCTTACGTCTCCTCAAAATATCGTGACTCCAACACTCGATCTGTTCGTAGAAGAACGGTTTTCGTCTGGCAACCAGCATTATACCGATTAGCAGGGCGGCTGGTGGCTGTGAAAATCGGTGGTTCACAAATTTATCCATACAATTTAATTTTTTTAAAGTAACAAACGGTTATTTAAGTCTACCACTATAGACTGTTGTATACACAAGTTAACGGTAATTCACAGCGTATAACACAACATGCTTATTACAGAAACACTTTAGAGCATAACACTCTTCTAAAAATGGAGTTGATATCTCTTCATGGCAGACTTCAAGTGTACATTGCAAGATTTCGTTCTGGATTGTCTTGGAGGTTCCCTTAAACACTGTAGCGTTCTCCAAATAGGTTTTTCAGAACACAGTCTAGCTCTGCACTGAAGTTTATCAGTCCTCGAAAAATACCAAGATTGCTTGACGTAGCTGAATCATTGTGTCTTTGTAGAGCTAACTCAAAGGTTCCACAAAACCTAATGCAGTTAACAATGTTTAAAACATACCTATTTTGAGCCACTTTCTGGCCGTGTTCTTCAATTGTTCTCCGATATGCACTGTCCATCCGCTTTGCAAAGTGAGAATTGTGGTGGACAACACGGCGCTGGGGCGGGTTTTCTCCGGGGTCTCCGGTTTCCCCCGCCATCTCATTCCACCGGTGCCCCATCTTCATCTCATGTATCATCAGTGCCATCGCCTGCGGTGCCGTATGTAGTAAAAGCGGGTGTTAAACTTTACACATTTCATCTGCTTTGCCATATTTACATTGCCAAGCATAGCAAAACTGTGTTTTTCATGTGCAGTTTTTAAGTTAAGTGTTTTTAGCGCGATCATGAAGATGCTGCAAAGCATTCACGCCATGTTTTGTCCACGGATCTTCACCGCCAAAGAGAACGCAAGGAAAGCAAAACAGGCTATTTTTAATATTACAACCACACATCAAATTATATTTCTCATATACATTGTTGTTAAAGTTCCTGTTCAAATATCTTGTTTTTGTTTTGACTACCTATGTGATTTTTATATTTGGCGTGGGAATTCCAAGTCGCTTATTTTCGGATTTTTCTTCTAAGCTCATTTTAAAAAGGATGTACTAATAGACCCTTTATGGAATTCATTGTTTCTCCTTATATAACACAATATACTTGTATTTAAATAAATCACTCTTATTCACTACTCAAAGCCAGACACAGCTAACAAAACACGGCACAAATCATGTGGCTATGCTCTGGTAGGTAATAGTAATCTGTGGTAATATTTGACCGATGCGGACATTTAATATGAGAATAATACGTGGCGCTGAAAACAGAAGGAGAAGGCTTGGCATTCACCATTCTCTGGCTGCTAGGTTAACCAACCTTATGCAGCTATAAGCCCCGCCCTTCCCCCCTACTTGCCTCGTCACGCCCTAGGTTCATCCTGCCCTATACCTCAGCATTATACCAGTGGTTTGCAACTGAGAGTGAACTACTTGGCACCTGCAAACAATACAGCGCGCTGAGGGCCACTGCACTAGACAAGGTCGAACTGAACGCCAAATGGAACATGCCCTTGCATTAAAGGGAGACCCAGCATTTTGGTTGTAGCGCAAACATGCTACCCCATTGAGAAGCCGTCCCTGCCGATTAGGGTAGTTGAGATATTTAAAGATGGATTGGTAAATTGGTAATCCGCTATTTGAGTCCTCCTAAGAATGTGTTCCGTGACTTAAGCTTTTTTCCACGATTTATTCAGTCTTCATTCGCAGCAAATGGCAGGAGGTAACTTAAGCTTACGTCTGAACCAATTGCTCTCAAAATTTCGTTTGTGAAATATCATTTCATTTGGTAAATTATCTGTGTCCATCGCCAGTGGGAAGTATGAACGGAGGTTAATCACCAATAAAAAAGGATGTGCACTCACATGAAAATGTACATACAACTCTTAAAAATTCTTATTTTTCTATCTACCTCATAGAAATTGAGGTAAACGTTTGCAGAAATTACTTTATTTCGCACTTCGTTGCAGGTACAAGGTAAATAAAAAAATGCAGTGGCCTTTAAACGACAGCCAAATGTCTCAAGACTGTTTGTTATATGTTAGCTTTGACACTCCATTCGGTATGGATGCTCAGGATATGAGAAGGATAAAATAATATTTTACATTATTACGAGATCTAGACACTTGGATCAAAATAGCACTTATAGTTCCGTGATATTTACAATATATATCCTAAAACTTATGAGAATATCCTGTTATGTCCTCCATGCTTAGGCCGCGCCGTGGCTCAGTGGTTAGACCGCTTGGCCCTCACTAAGGCGGCCTGGGTTCGATCCCAGGCGACCGCAAAGTGAGATTTGTGATGGACAACACAGCGCTGGGGCGAGTTTTCTCCGGGATCTCCGGTTCCCCCCGTCATCTCATTGCACCTGTGCTCCATCTTCATCTCATGTATCATCAGTGTCATCGCCTACGGTACCGTATGTAGTAAAAGCGGGCGTTAAACACTACACATTTTTCCATGTTTAATGTAACAGGTAAACTGTAAGATTCAAGCAAAATCTCACTACCCGTAAATGTGTATTCCACTAAAACCCGCAATTTATGTTAAAATCACTTTTTCGTGACTTTAAATATTTTCAACATATTCTTTGTTACTAGTTTGGATTTTAAAATACCTATATACGTCTTGTTGCAAGGTATTTATAATTTTTCCCCTGTGATCGTATTTAAAACCATCTAGCCCGCCTCGGTAGCGTGGTGGTAGCGTGTCTGCCTCACGTTCAAGAGGTCCCGAGTTCGAATCTCGGCCAGGATGAGTTACCTGGATAAGGTTTTTTCCATGGTTTTCCCTTATCCTTACAGACAAATGTCGGGCAGCTCTAAGCTCCATGGACCCTGGACACATTTGAGCATCATTTCACCAATATCATTCACCGTCCGATATGACTTAATGTGGGAGGACGTAAAATTAAAAAAAAAAATAGTCCTCCATTCTTAGTGTAACAGGTAAATTGTAAGATTCAAGCAAAATCTTACTACCCGTAAATGTGTATCCCACTAAAACCCACAATTTATGTTAAAATCAATGACTTTAAATATTTGCAACGTATTCTTTGTTACTCGTTTGGATTTTAAAATACTTATATACCTTTTGCTACAAGGTAGTTACAAATTTTCCTCTGTGCTCCTATATACCTACACTATGAAACCTTAAAACCATCACGTAGTGATCAGCTTGTAAACACGAAACAAAATATGCAAATATATAAAATAAATTATATATTGATATGTAGAAAAAAAGAATTTCCTAATACTACTTTATAAAAGAATTAATAGAGATTGTCATGGTAAGAGAGTGGCATTACCCTGTCCCCTCAGTTTTCCATCATGAATTTGTTTTCTTTTTGTCTTCAGAAACTTCCCTGACAGGTTATTCTTTCAGTTTACTGAAATAATTGTCGAAATGTAAGTAGTGAATAATTGGTGTGCGCTCACACTAGCCGCCACTGCACTAGTCACCACTGTTTCACCCTGACTTGTTAATTAATGTATCTGGATATATTTTGGCATATTTATAAAGAAGTTAGGGAATGAATTCGGTGAACCAAGATAATCCAATAAAGCCGAGATTCTGTGCGATCGATATGAGGACGATAATCGACTTGTGCTTAAGAGCATCTCCTCAGAGCTCAGCCTTAATTAGCGTTAATAAATAATTATCTAATTAACGGCGCTTTCAGAGCCACCTGGTGGATATAATTTGGAGAACTTTGTGAGATGTGCTTACTTACTAATGGATCCCATTAAGGGAGGCAGGAAATCGAAATATTAACCAGGCATTATGCGAGTTTAACCTCTAGACTGTCGCAGGCTACCACATGCATGAAATAAATATGGTATGAGGAATCGTCACCATGGAAACCGACTTGAGAATCACAGAGCACTCGCTTACAGTTGGCTATGGACTGCAGAGACGAAAAACAGAGCATCGATTTGACCCAGGGGACCTTGTTTCAGGGTTTTCGGTAGTATGCGTATCTCTAAAACTTTATTAAACATAGGCAGCTCTATAGAAGTATTTGATGCAGAGGTCACTCGGGTGTAATAGCTAGAAAAGCGTAGAGAGTGCTTCATTGGAGAATGAGAAGCAGTTTCTGAATCGTAGACGAGTTCAATAATAAGATTCTCCAACCTCTTCGAGTTGGGCAAAAAATGTGAACAGTTTGAATTAATTGTTTTTGTATTTTTGTTATACGTGTAATTTTTACTTTCAGGCTTTCCACTATCCAATTAGTTTGTTAACGTAAACAATTTTAAAATCACAAATATCTATTGAATTGGTTTTGTACCATTCAGTTAAAGCAACTTTAATCTACATTTTTCTCAATTCCCTGTTTTCAGGATTTTTATTCATCAAAATATTTCTTGCACCACAGATTGCTACTTATTAGCTAGAAATTTTCAAGATAGCTTAAGACATTTAAAATTGTTACTAAAAGGTTTTGAAAGCTTCGCTGAACGATATTTATTTTTCATAATTTACGTTGAAAGGAAAAGAACATTCAATAATATCCATGCACTTTTCTTTCTTTTCGTATGATGTATATAAAGAGTAGAAATACAGGTTTGAGATATGCAAAATACAGGTTTTAGGATACCATTACACATGTGTCATGTATGTGTGTATGAGAGAGAGAGAGAGAGAGAGAGAGAGAGAGAGAGAGAGAGAGAGAGAGAGAGAGAGAGAGAGAGAGAGAGAGAGTGAGAGAGAGAGAGTAACAGCATTATTCCATATATTTCAAAATTTTGTTTTAGTTTAGACACATAGAAGACAAACTTCTGTAAAAATCATTAATATAAGAGTGAGTAGAGAATGTCATATGCGTGCACACATTTTTTTGTAATATTTATCTATTGTTCAAGCCTCTTGTATATTTTTCTGTACCCACGACAAAGTAAACATTGAAAATATTTCTTCAATGTAAATTTAAAACGTATGCACATTCACAATTTTAATCTTATAGTTCCTTTATACACATTGATCTCTACGGCCTAAAGGATTTCCCATTATACGGTACTGTGAACAACCCATTGGCACTGTACTACAATGATGTGGACTTCATCTATAACAATGATTCATTATTAAACAGACACGATGACCAAAATATATGGTATATCAGCCATAACTGTTTTTTAACTTAAGAACAAAAGTATTTTAACCAAAACTTTATTTATTTACTAAGAAATATCAAAATATCTCAAATGCATACGATAGTTCAGAAGTTCACCCCTACACCCCACTTAGACCTCATTGAAGTGCTTTCTCTTAGACTGTCTGTAGGACCGCCACTTTCCATGAGATCCAAACCGACCGGAGTGGCACAGACGGATTCTCTGCAGCCCGCATTTGGGAGGTCCGGGTTCGATTTTCGCAGCCGACCTACCTGACGCTTGGGTTTTTCGGGGATTTCCCAGGTCGCAAGATGAATTATAGGTAGGTTAATTACATTTCCGAGTTTCCAGTCCCTCTGTTTCATCTCCATTATCATTTCACATCGTTTCTCGTCGGGTGGTCTCTTTGAGGATGGAACTGTCGGCAGGTGACTCGGCGTTGCATGGCAGGATAATATGCACTTGGTAAAACTTCCTCTCCGTTTTCCGAATCCAGTCTGGTGGAGCCGTTTCGGGACCACAGTAGAGTGGGATGACGGCTGTATTTAGCTGCCGGAAGGTTTCCAAATAGTAAGGACTCTGCCCTCTACTTTCTGGCTTCACGGAATAGCCACCCTCTGTCTCCTCTCGCCTCATCCTTCCTCCCTGGGAGTGCTTCACTTTGGGGCATAGGCACAATAGACCAAGCTGGGACCTCCGTGAAGAAATCCCTCCGAGTCCAAAGTAGTTGGCATTTAACTTAATTATCTGTTTTAAAGTTATGTCCAACATTACAATATTTTTGTTCACCTGTATACATAAAACAAAGCAGACATCGTGATATAACATATCCAAATAAAATCTTTAAACTTGTGGCGCGAATGATCACTTGTGGATACGGTTACCAACACTAGGATTAAACCACCGGTGGTTAAAAAAACTACTTTGTTCTGTGAAAGGATAGAGCCAGACTGAAAAATTCAATGCCATAGCCGGGATTTGAACCACGGATATTCTGGCTTCCGTCCAGCCGCTCTAAACCATTGAGCTACTATGGCCAACGGTACATTAAATTCTCCAACTGACTCGTGTTTTCCCGGTAGACCACTAGGAGTTCTCATAGACACATGAGACAACTACCTCAATGGCGACTTACTATGCTGTAAGTACTTTAAGGCCCGGGCTTTATAGTTCGGACCACTATTAGGTACAACTAATGGAAATTAATTGTCCTTTCACACTGGCCGTGTGTAGTACGCACTATGAAAGGACAGAGCCAGACAGAAAAATTCAATGCCATAGCCGGGATTTGAACCATGGATGTTCTGGTCTCTATCCAGCCGCTCTAAACCTTTGAGCTACTATGGCTAACGTGCCAACCAGACATTACTTTGTTCTGTTTAATTGCAATACATATACTTGAAACAGCCAAATGTCCTGTAATAGGCGTATATTTTGCAAAGCTTTTTGCAGTTGTATAAATTTTAAAATGTAATATTTCTGTGACATAAACAGATCAGTTTCGACTGGTAATGTTGCTCTTAGACCACAATTCCAAGTGTGAAAATAATTGATATATTACACGTGAATGTGACTCCTTGTTTTCCTTGTGCTGTGTTTTCAATATAAATTTCGCTTTTCTAATTTATCTTTTAGAGTTCTTCCCTTCCCCCAATTTATTCTTCACTTTTCCAAAATTTCATTGTACAAGAAAATCTTCCAAAACATTACTCCAATGTTTTGATAAATGTCAGGTCTATGTTTACGTATTTATCCCACATTTTATTATTCTTTCCTTCCAAGTAATTTGTTGAGTGTTCTTCACTTACGAACATTTCCTTGGCGCCCTACCGAAGTAACAAGTGTTCGCCACTTGTCGACAAACAAATGAATACATTTTCTGCGGCCAACTTGCGGAGATTTTGAAGGGATCTGGTGCAGATTTGCCGAAGATCGCACGAAGGGTGAGAGGGAGAGGGGGAGGGCGACAATGATGGATGGTGTCTGGAAGTTTCGGAAGCAACTGGGCGTGACCACCCAAGATCCACGTTTTTCATAAATCAAAATCACAAAGCGCTACCACAAAAAAGAAATTCGCTTCATTACAGCTACTGAAGATCCATAAGTCCATGTTCTTCACAGCAGGGATACCAACCTGACAGCGATCTGCCCGCTACATCAGATAAATGGTCTGTACACGCTTCAACTCTGACGTGAGACGTATGAAACATAATCGACATGCGGAGAAACAAAACAGACGCGATGTCTCGGTAACCCAGCAACCGATATTCGACATTACACGCATGCGCGAACTCTATAAATGTGATGGTCCTGGAATAAAGCATCAATTGTGTTGATCTTATGACATCCTCTGCTCTCTTATGTTTTCTTATCCATGCCACAACTGTTCTTCTATTCACCTCTTGCATTCCTTCAATGCACAAATTGAATTGTAGCTATACAAAGAATAGAGTAAAATAAACCTACAGACAGATCTTACGAAACCTTGTCTTTATATGACACTCTAAAATTTTATGCCTTTAAATTATCTCACGGGGGGGAGGGGGGGGGGCGGGGAGGCTGAATATGGATTTCCAGTTGAGAAAAGGTACAAAGAGTTGAAAATTGAAACCAATATAAAAATTATTTCCGAAAGGGTTTAAGTTACAACTTCATTTGACATAGATATCGGGCTTAACAGATATGTATTTTTGTGTAGTAAAATTTTCTCTTACTCTTACGATATTTAAGTTTTAAAAAGTGATTGAAGATGAAAAACACCTTACAGGCTATTCTCAGAGAATTCCGGATATATATTGCTTTTTTCCACGAAAATATCCTAAGGACAATTTATTTTAATCAAAACCTTTTAAAACCATTTATGAGAGAATAATACATAACGAAATGTTTGTCCACATAAAAGTAGTTCAGCGTAAGAGAATCTGCATGAAAGTCGTACTATCCTCCAGTATTTGGAATGCAATAATTCGTGTAAACAGTATAGAATGTGAAAATGTGATCTGTTGATCTCGGATTACCCTCCGCTCTGACTCCTCTACAACCATTCCTACAAAAGTTCTATCTACTTCTTGTTAAAGATTTCATCGCACATTTCGTTTTCAGTAGAAAGGGGATACAGAAATCGATAACTAATATTTAAAAAGAGCTAAACCATGTGAGGGCCTGAAATTTCGTAATCTTGCTATACAATTTGGAAGAGCAAACGAATGGTCACATCAGTTTATAAATCTGATTGCTCTTGTAAATTATTTACTATTATCCTGAAAATGGAATACTATGTGATGTTGGTGCATAATGTAAGAGGAGAGCGATGGACATATATCGCTCCCTTAGGCATAATAAATGTAAAATCAAGGGAGATTATAAAAGTCATTGTATTCAAAAGAGGACTCTATTATTTTATGTTCATAGTTTTAAGAACTTGAAGTTAAATCATTAGATTCCTAGACCTATTTAGTAACTGCAGGCACTTAAATATTACGTAACTATGGGTATTCTCATAGCCGGTAGGGCACCAGAATTTAATCAGCATGTAAACTTCAAATTATAAAGCATTATCGTTAGATAAAAATGGAACTTTATTGAAAATATTATTAAAACAACATCCAAGATGATTCTGCAAAATTAAAAGAAATGTAAGTATAACATCGGAAAAAAGGTTTAAACTGACTGTAAAAACATTTTTAAGAGAAGGTTGATATTATTCAGTGGAAGAATATTTAAAACATGATCAACATATCAATGCTTCCTAAAATGATGTTTGTGAATAAATACCTGTGCAATTTCGGAGGTGATGCTTGTAATATTCAGAAAAGCTGTAAAAATCCTACTAAAAGTAATGTCACAGACAACAGATGAGTTTCTAAGAAGTAAAATTAAATAATAAAGTAAATATTGATTTTTTTGGTAAAAATTATGTCTCTTACAGCCTAGTTCTTAAACATGTAATACATTAAACTATTATGTGACCTAAGTTGCATTATTCTTAATTACTATTTGTATTATTATTCTGTTAATTACTACTGCATTACTTTAATCACTATTGTATTATTTAACTACTATTGTAATATTTAATTACTATTGTATTATTCATAATTGTATTACTCATAAGAAATGTATTATTCTTATGGGTACAAATTTGACGAAGCCATGAATATTGTATATTCCTAAGGTGAATAAAACTATCTATCTATCAATCTTTCAGACAGAACGTTCTTTTTTAACGTAAATGTTACATTTCTATGCAACATATGAGAATTAGAAGAAATTTAAGACGTGATTTAATTTGTTAGGAGTATTGCTGAAAAAAAAAAAAAACAGTTCTTCAATTTCCCACCTCACACTTACTAGTTTGTAGTTAAATTACACATCCTAACTTGTTTATTGTAAAATACACTTGACCAGACAAAGCCTTCTAAAATATTTACAGCAAAAATGACGTTTCCTTGGGCAGATTTAAAGCGCTAAGTGATTTTCAATATTAACAAGGTATTCAACAGTATTACATTATACTGAAGCTTAATATTCTAGATTAAATGGTAGATACACATTGTTATGTAAGCCCAGAGCTGATTTGTAATTCGTCACGACTATAGGCCGTCTTCACTGAGCTGCAACGTTTTGCATAGTGCCAATAGTGACCTTTACTACCATAGAGTGTTATGATAGATCAGGTCTTGTCCTTTATCACAATCACCGTTCCCTTCACTTGGCTGCATAAAACGTGTAGCATCCCTAGTGACCCCTAGTGTTATACAGGGCTATGATACTTCAGACCTTATCTATACATCTATCCTTCACCATGATCATGGTACCACTTGACTGTTCTACAATAAAATGTATATCACCAGTGTTATACAGTGCCATGATAGATTAGAGCTTATCTGTAAGTAAATCTGTCCTTCACCAGATCATGGTATCACTTCATTGTGCTACAACAAAATATGCAGTATCAGTACCGACCTCTAGCAAATGGTATACGGTACTATGATAGGATAGAGCTTATTTGTGTCTCTATTTACGAGCATTATGCTAATGATCCCACTTCATCGGTCTACATAAAACATATAGCGATACATTTAAATTTTGATTGCACAATTAGCTGCATTCAATAATTAGCGAAATGTGCATATTGTAAAGTGAACTCTATATAAATTGCTGGAAATTAATCATTTCTTCCACACTAGCCTTGTGTAGGCTATGGTTTGGATGAGTAGAGCCAGACTGAAAAATTCAGACACGAGTCAGTTGGGGAATTTAATGTCATGTTAACATGTTGGTAATAGCTTAACGGTTAAGAGCAACCGCACGGGGACCGGGAGAGCCGTGGTTTAAATCCCGGCATGGCATTAAATTTTTCAATCTGGCTCTACTGATCCAAACAGCCTACACACGGCTAGCGTGGAAGAAATGATTAATTTCCATCAATTTACCTCTAAAAATAGTGGTTTAACTATGAAGCCTGGAACTTAAGTACTTACAGCATAGTAAATCGCCACTAAAAGGTGCGTATCTCATTGTATATGAGAATTCCTAGTGGTTTACTAGGCAACATATAAGTCAGTTGGAAAATTTAATGTCATATCGGCATGTTAGCCATAGTAGCTCAGTGGTTAAGAGCAACCGGATGGGGACCGGGAGATCCGTGGTTCAAATCCCGGCTATGGCATTGAATTTTCAGTGTGGCTTACTTATCTATATACATTGTTTATCTTGCTCACGTTCTAAGGCTGTAGGATACATTTCTGTGACTTTTTTGCTTAGAGTTACTATTACGAATCATAAAGGTTAGTATAACCTAGGAAATAGTATTCACTGCTTTAATATATATTTTTACTTATACCAAGAAGAATAAGATGCAGTTGCACCAAGTGCTCAAGGTTTGTTACAAATTGAAATCCCTATATAGCTTATATTCAAGTTTTGTACATTTACTGCACCGACAATTTTACGTATTATAAATTCTATGCTTTTACAAACGTTGTTGGATACTTTGCTTAGACTAAATGCAAACGCTTTTATTAATGTGAATTTTATGTATCTATTGAGTTAGTTGTTTACACGAACAAGGATAGGATGTTTGAAATGAAGGTTTGCTGTGGTTATTATTGTCTGTAGATTTTGCAATATGCTTTATATTATTTTAGTGTTGTTCAAGGTTTGGAAATATTATAAAAGTGTAAAAATGCTCGAATTGTGGAAGTTGAAGTGTAAAATCCGTGAATGATAGATAAAAACACATAATAGGCTGTGAATGATTATATGTTTAGAAACGAATGGTTTCTAAGGGAACGGAAAATCAATAATATTTAGAGAGAGAGAGAGAGAGAGAGAGAGAGAGAGAGAGGAGAGAGAGAGAGAGAGAGAGAGAGAGAGAGAGAGAGAGAGAAAGAGAAGGGAAGTAGAGTGTAGGAGAGTTGTTTAAAAAAGAGTTTTTTTTATGATAGTGTTCAATAGGTGTCGTTAAAGTAAAGTATTATCTACTTAAAAGAAATTTTTGTTATTTTAAAAAAATTGATCCTTAAAGAACACAACAATTCGAGACTACGATCTTAATTAAAGAATTTCATGCACCAATTTGGTCTACATCGGGACAAAGAAAACTTTAATGGCTACAAATCAATAACATCCACATTATTTTGAAAATTAATAATTTCTCTATACAAATAATAGCAAAAATAATAGATAAAATTAAAATTACAAAATTAATACAATGAAATTTTCGACATATAAAGTGGCTTCCCTATATGAAATAAAACAAAAACGGGAAATTATATTATAGATATTAAAAAATAAAGAAATAGTGTAAAGAGACATAATTTCACACATTCACACGACTTTCCCCAGTCATTTTGAACAACATAATCAACAAGCACTTACTTTTCTCTCTAGTCAGCATTATTTTGTTCTTAATTTACGTCCTCCAACGCCTGAAATGGGTGAAATTATGCTCAAATGAGTTCAGGGTTCATAGAGCTTAGAGCTATCCGACATTCACATTTCGGGGTTAGAGAAAAAGCGAATAAAACCTTATCCAGATAACTCACCCTGACAGAAATTCGAACTCAGGACCTGTTGAACCTGAAGCAGACACACTATCATCTACATACACTACCTAGGCGGGTCTCAACTTAACTGAAATATACATCTGTGAAAATGTCTTTATTAATTACTCCTTGTAGATACAATGGGAGTATAAGCTCGAGGGTATCTGCCAGGGCAATCCACACAGAGTGAAGGCTGACTCACCCTCTATTGACCAGGGAGTTACCGAGCTGTCCCAAAAAGACGCCCGGCGCCTCCGTGGGCCTTTCCATAGGGTAAGACCTAGAGACTAACAAGCCCCCCCATCTGGTCTTGTGAACTCAAGACGGGATGGAAGTGGATACGCAACTAACGCGCGCCAGCCCCAAAGGGGAAGGCAACGGATTAACCTCCGTAGGGCCGTCTGGTGATCTAGCACGCCTTCTACTAGCTATTTAGGCTATTACGCGGGAATATATGGCTTCCCTCAATTCCGTCCGGAGACGTATCCGATCTCCCACATGTATCACTAACCACTGCCCCCTCGAGTCCAACCCAATCCGAACAACTCCCATTCAGGGAGGGGCTCGAATGTTCGGCCCAATGTTCCTCTAGTAGCGTCAGAGGTACCACGAGTGCTGGGGGTCTGCAGCGCCCGCACCACAGCAGCTGAAGAGGGGAGGCCTACGGGAGATGCAATGGGAATAGGGTTCAGTAGTGTTAATTGAAAATGAAATGTTGTAAGTGTTCATTGGTATATGGCAACTTTGAATTTCGATTTGCTTTGCATGGCCAGGAAAAAGAATGAAAAGAAAGGGGAAAAATTATAATAACCTATATGTGAAAAGTGTAAGCGTTTTACAATTCAAACAAATAATTAGCAATATATCTGAAAGGTAAGCTCCACATAAAATGTGCAAGTATTTGGCATAAACTATGTACCTTAATGAGATTAAATTTTTTGTGACTATTTCTTATTGTTTACCAGTTACACAAATTATTAAAATTGAAGAGGACTTTGGTGGCTCTTACCAGAAAATTCAATTCATTAGTTTCGCTAGTCATGAAGATGTTTTAAAAAGTTGGTAATATTTTTGGCAACATCAAACTTAAATTTATTTTGGAGATGAATGAATTTTTAAATGTTCGTTATATATCTTTGAAGATTTTGAACTTAAATACCAGGCTGTATGCGTAATAGGAATATTAAAAATAAATTAATGTAAGCTAAAAAATTTATCGAAGCAAGATACAAGCAAAGAAAAAAATATTCAAATTAAATTATATTATTACTGCCAGACACATAAATATATCTTAAAAACAGCCATAAAGTTTTCAGAAAACGTAGCAGCGAAGTAAAAACTATGCTGGGGAGATAAAAGTGAAAGCGAAATGTTAAAGAAACTGGTTACGAAAGAACAGATAAAGAAATACGAGACCAGAAAGCAATTAAATGGGAGAAACGCGTAAAACGAGGCAATGTATTGCATCCCATTTATCAGATGGACGCAAACTGAACAAATTTGTCTTGTATAAATTACAAGTGTTTTTACGAGTACGTGCCTACCTTACTGCAGAGAGCGTATTAGTATTGCATGTGCGACTATAAGGAACATGTCGACACATTTTAAATATGCTTGAATTACGATTTAAAATTGAGGATTAAAAGTACATCTAAATATTTCCGAACCGGTATCAAAGATATCGAAGTTCTGTTGCCTGAAAGATGTAGATATGCAAATTTATAGGTATTTAACTGAAAATAGACAAAAGGGAATAACACTTTGAATAACACAAGGGTCGGCTCTATTTCTCGACATAATCTCCTGTTTTATCGGTGTTCTAGTGTAATTAAACATCTCTGTATTGCGGTTTATATGGTCCTCAAAATAGCATCTTACCACATAAATGACCTCCTCGTTGCTGTGTAATATTCGCCCTCAAAGAAATTTTTTGAGGTTGGGGAACAGGTGGTAGTCACTGGGTACTAGATCTGGCGTATAGGGTGTAATTTTAAGTAATTCGAACTGAAATTCGCACATTTTTCCCGTTGCAATGACTGAACGATGGGCCGGAGCATTGTCGTGAAGAAATTATCTCTTTTTCTTTGCCAAATGAGGTCCACTTCTTTTCACCTCATCACCCTAAGTTGAAGTAAGCTTGCGCAGTAGTGATATTTTTATCCCTCTATCGAGTAATCAATAAAAATAATTTTCTGTGCATCCCAGAAAACACTCACCATAATCATGCTAGCTGACAAAATGGACTTTGCCTTGTTTGGAGTTGGTTCACCTGGAGCAATCCATTGTTCAGATTTTGCTTTATTTCTGGAGAGTAGTGATGTATACAAATTTCATCCATGGCAATAAGCTGTCCACAAATTCACTGTAATTTTACGGTAGAGCTCCAAATTCGTAACAGAAAGTTTTTCTTAGCATCTTTCGATTACGTATCGACAAACGCGGCACCCATCTTGCACAAACCTTGTGAAATCACAAAACATTACTTAAAATACTATGTGAAAGTTCTTTTGATATTTTTACAGCCTCTTTTATCTCAAATAACTTTAATGTTACGTCTTCCAGTACTAAAACATGCATCGTTTTTAATGATTTCTGGAGTTGTGACTTCCATAAGGATTCCAGAGGGAGGCTCATCACTAGTACTCACACGTCGCATTTTAAGCTCTGTGACTCACCTTTTAATCATTGTTTATGAAGGGGCAGAGTCTTTCAATGTACTGTTCATTTACTCCTTGATTTCCTTAAGCGTTAAGGTGGGACATATGCAACTATTCAGGGTCTTACATAAATAGCCATAACATGCAAAGTTTTAAAGTTAGAGAAGTGAAACTTAGTATACTTATTTAAGATAATACAGTTAATATGCACATTATTTCCCATTATTTTCCATTGTTTATAACTAATGCTACATATTTTTTCTATATGCAGAGATATTTACAAACTTAAGCCCTTTTTTTTCAAAATTCACATATGCTATCTTTCTGAAATTTGATATATTTTAAAACACACTAAAACTGAAGTTTTTGGATTTAGATTTCTTATTGAAGCTGTATAAATTAAAAAAAAATGTTAATCATATGCATCCTTTAAAAATTAAAATAATTTCATATATTTTGTATCATCGCATTCCATGTAGAGCTTAATCTTAAATTCATCTAAATAAATGACTTATCTCCAAATCAGACAGTGAGAGAGACAGAGACACAGACAGATAGGGCAAGAGAAATAGACCAACAAAATGTTCATTGAGGCATAAGAAAGCTGTGTGCTAAATTACATCACTGTAGATGAAGTAGTTTGAGAGAAAAATGGGCTGAAGTTGTAGAAAATGCAAGTTACGGGCAAAGGCAATTAAAAATAGAATAAGTATTATTCAACTTGCCTTTTAATTTTAACTCAGAACTTCCCATATCCATAGTCTGCATCCTCATTCTGGTCTTCTTCAGCCTTTCTTTTTAAATTCCTCTTGTGTCTTGCTTCTTTCTGCATTAATTTCATAGTTCTTTCTGCACCAGCGATGCGAATGTTGTCGATACTCTGCAAAATTGTTTCCATAAACACACCAGGTTGATACCCTAACTGGTGCATAACTGCCAACATTTCCATCATTAAACACTATTGCAGCATCAAATGTAGCAATTTTTCACCACTATGGAAGACACAAATGATGTTTTGGTACAGCTTTTCCATATCAAACTGTTGAGGCTTTCATTTGGGTTTTGTGTCTCTCCATAGAGACATTTTTAGCAAGTCTGGGTGTGCTAAGAATTGGTAGGTGTGCTTCATAGATTCCAAGATAGCTGATGGAAGGCTATGTGTTGCTACTATGCTACTATGCAACACTAGGGCATTCAATTGTTTAAAGGTACATACAGACCACGTACAGTCATAGTACTTTGGGGTTTGATAGCTAACACTATATACTATTTATTAAACAATAAAAAAAAAGATTTTTTGAACATTTCCTCGTACGTCCCCCCTTAAGGCTTTCAAATGGAAGTATTTAATCACTGCTCGTTATTCCAAATCCTACATTTTCATAAAATCTCTACACCTTACTTGTTTAAAATACTGTCATTCAAAAACTGAACAAGCTATTGACCTGTAACTATGAATACAAGCTAGGTTAGGGTTAAACTATGTGATACGATCGCTCAAATAAACCCAGTGCCGCCATGTCTATGTGAGGCTCGGGATTTATCAGCCGGCCTTCGTGTCACACATTTTACTTTTTTCAGCTACGTATTTTACTCAAAATCATCATTATTATTCTTTTTCATTAAACTAAAAATGAACTTTTATATATCATTTTCTGGCAAACTTGGGGGTCATTATTCATTTGTTTATGGTGATACACAAGGAGCACGGAATTTCAAACTCTCTCTCTCTCTCTCTCTCTCTCTCTCTCTCTCTCTCTCTCTCTCTCTCTCTCTCTCTCTCTCTCTCTCTCTCTCTCTCTCTCTCTCTCTCTCTCTCTCTGTGTCCATTTTGGACCTATGGAGTGGTACTCTTTATGACTGTAACAACGTCATCTCCACCCAATGCGAATATTCTGTGTTTACCACCCCCAGGAGAAACAGGTGAGATGAACAGGTGGACATAGACCACTGGCAGACCCTACAGTAGACTCTATGAGGTCCCAAGTTTTATTACTAGGTTGGTGCAGCCTGGAAAACCTGTAACATGGACTTAAAATATCCCGTGTGAATTATAATGACTAAACTTTCGAATTATGTGAGCAGTTTTAAACAAAATATTCACTAATAAATTTGAGAACTGTTCTCCCTTTTACAGATGGAAGCATGTCTTCAATTAGTGTCACTATCTCTTGTGTGAAACAAATGATAAACATTTATGGATAGTCTAACACCAAAATGCTTGATTGTAAATGTATTATTCTCAACGGCCTATTCGACATTATCTGATGAAGCGCAGAGATAATCTAAGAAGAGACTGGAGCAAACAAAGTACGATTGCCAACTTTAAAAAAATCAAAGATGCGCATGAACAATTAAATGGTATACCTCTAGCTTCTCTTGAGTATTACAGAAGTCCGTGTATAAATAATTCAATAATTCCGCCAGTTTTTAGATGGAAATCTTGCGGGCAACACTCCGGTATACCGGCGACGCTGAACTTAATTATGTTAATGAAGAAGCGTCGTTTTTTTATTGATAATCGGAAGTAAGCAAAAGCCCGCCTCGGTAGCGTAGATGGTAGCATGTCTGCCGCACGTTCAAGAGGTCCCGAGTTCGAATCTCGGAATGTCGGGTAACTCTAAGCTCCATGGACCCTGAGCTCATTTGAGCATCATTTCACCCAATTTATTCACCGTCCGATATGACTTAAGGTTGGAGGACGTAAATTACAAAAAAAGTAACCAACATATAACCAAAAGATTCAAGAGAATTTTATTAATTTCTAATACGCACTAATATATCTAAAATGCATGTGCTTGCAGTATTTTTAATAATTAAAATACACGTAACCGAAGTTTTGCTTCATTAAAAACAAGGAATATATATATATATATATCCTTTTCGTATGTTTAATTTAAAAATTGCAACAAGAACAATGCAAAATAACTTGGAGTAGGGGCTTTAATTTTATGTCTACTAAAATGTGCCTACCAAGGGTAAACTAATATATATAGGGTGTAATATTTTTTTCACTTTTAAGACTTTCAAAACTTTTCACTTTTCACATAAAGGCATATGCCTTCAATTAGATTTATAAATAATGTAGAACTTTAAACATATGAGATTTCATGTTTGGAACAAAGTCAAATTTGACTGGAAAGTTAGCCAAGGTTGCACAGCTGGAAGTTGGATATCAATATTTTAATTAATATGCATATATACTTTTATAAAACGTGACAATGACTGTTTCTGTAAAGTTCATAAACTATGTATCAATATTACATTTATTAATATGTTCGTAAACAATTTGCATCTTTAAAAAGCATGCTGCAAAGAAAATTCATATGCATTTTGTTTTTTGTATTTATATTATTCATAGCAGCAGCTTAAAAAACGATTGTCTTAACCCTACAGTGTCTTAAAATATAATTCAAATGCACTTTGTCAGAGAGACAATATGTGACAGTTGAAGACGTAGGTGTGGTGTGACCATGGGAACGGAGAGTGTCCAGAGACCACAAGAAAGAAAGGAGAGTCAGACAATCCTATCGGAATGACGACGGGTAATTATCTGGCCAGCGTCGTCGTCCTGTAGAAAACTCTTTCAACTCTTCTAATTAAGGGTTTCTGGGAAACTTGTGCTTTTCTCACCTAGCTGTAACCAATGGGACAAGTCCATTTCTCGCATCAGCGACAGCCACCACACAAAAGGAACAATATCTATCGCTTCAAGACGATGTGCCGGAAATATATCTTACATTCACTATCGTGTATAGCAGATGAAAAGGTGTTACATTTCAGATATCGAAATTGCGCTTATCCTGAATGATGAATGTCGGGTAACTAATCTGTATGGCCCCTGGGCTCACTTTAACATAATTTAAACCATTTGATATATGTCCGATATGATCAATATTGGAAAAATAAAATAAATAAAAATAAACAAAAAGGTTGAGGGAATATCCTCCATCCCAAACTACCTATTCATTTTAGTTACCGAACATTTTGTTTCTTTAAAATGGCTATAATACTTACGTCATTCGATAATCAGTGACAACATTTTAATTAACAACAAATAGAACATTTTTGGAGCAGTACATTATTGCAGTGCTTAGAAGTAATCTCCTCCAACATGGACTCGCCCCCACACATTAGGGAGCCGACGGATGTCATATTCAGCGTCTTGTTGTCCTACTATTCGAATAGATTGCACTACTGTTGCTATAATTTCCTGTCTGGTTCTATAGCGAACTCCTCTAAGTAGTAATTTCATTTTCGCAAAAGGTAAAAATCACATGGGCTCATGTCTCGGGAATATGGAGGATGCTCCAGAATTCCCACTTCTATCTGCGAAGTAAATTAACAACAGGGGTAGACGTGTGAAAGCGAGCACCATCATGTAACACAATGGGATGAGAATTCAGGAGATTTTGGACGTTTACGACGCACAGCTGGTCATAAATTGTGCTCCATGAAGTAACTGTAATATGCAACATTCACACGATTTCCTTCAGGAACTGAATGAATGATAAGAACATTGTCAAAATCAATAAGCAACATGACTTTAAGTGCTTCCTGTACTTGTCAATATCTTTTTTGGTCGTGGTGAATCAATGGCCCATCACTCAATTGTGTCTTTAATTTTGGTTGGTAACACCGAACCCAGGTTTCATCTAATGCTATGATACGTCGAAGAAAACGCTCGTTTTCACGCTCATAGTATTCTAAGTGTATTCTCGCTGTTTCCATCCTTTTGCCACATTGTTATCTTTGTAAGATTGAGTGGAACCCATTGAGCGCAGATTTTCTGACCTTAGTATGTGGAGAATCGTACCAGGAGCAACTCGAACTTCCCTTGCTAGTTTAATACAAGTCCAACAACGATGTTTTTCCAGCAGTGCCCTAACAGCATTTCACATGCACATCATCACTTGCTGATTGCGGTCTGCCAGCTGCATGTTTTTTATGAACGTCTTCCCTTCCTCTACAAAAAGCATTCGCCCAGCTAGCCACAGTAAAATATGGTAAAGTCTACCACAAGCTTCCAATAATTCTGTATAGCATTGTCAAACTATATTTTAAACAAAGGATATAAATTATATACAAGAATCTTAAGCAAAAGGTTACAAAAAATTACAAATGTTTTACTTTTAGAAGAACAAAATGGTTTTTGAAAAGGACGATCCTGTACAGATGCTACCTTTACAGTTAAGCAGATAATAGAAAAAGAAGAGAATTTAATCTGGAAACACATATAGCTTTTATTGATTATGAAACAGCGTTTGATCGTGTAAATAGGAAAAATTGTGGGAAATCATGACTCGAAGAGGCTACCCAAATCATCTCATTAAGTTCTAAAATCTATATATAAGGATACAACAATCAGCATACATATTAGAAATGGACGGTATAGTAAATGGATACATACAAATCAAGGTGTAAGACAGGGTTGCAGTTTGTCTCCTATCTTATTCATATGTTATATATGATGATCTGATTAGAGAGTGGATGTTTAAGATTAACGGAGGCATCACCTTGCACCAAATTTTATTCTTAAGACGATGCTATTGCGGATGACCAAATAATTATAAATAAAACTGAAGACGAGCTGCAAATACAGAAGTTATGTAAGAATTTGAGAATTATAATTTCAAAATTTCACAAATAAAACAAAAACAATGGTGTTTCAAGGTACAGACACTATTAGAACCAAAACAGTAATTGATGATATTATCTTAGAGCAAGTTACGGGTTTTAAATATTTGGGAACATATGTCAGTTTTAAATATGAAAATGATTTTAAAAATAAATTACCAATGTTTCAACAAATATGCGCATAATAAATAGAAGCCTAAAAACTAAAACAGAAAAGAAACACGGATGAAATTTTATAAATAATGGCTGTGCCTGCTTTTCTTTTTGGTTCTGAAACATGGACATTAACAAAAACAGACAAAAAAAGATACA